>CAJQUW010007070.1:0-52420 GCA_907163375.1 Prostheceraeus crozeri | reverse complement strand
GGTCGAAGATAGCTAATTTCCCTTCATTCCCAAACTTGTTAAAATTAATGCAGAGCACACTGTTTGCAGTCCTTCAGTATTTCAGTTTTAATTCTGTACTTCTTTAAATTTCGCCTGAGTTAGTGCAGTTGTGCGAAGTAGAGCACATAATCAATTCGGCCTTCTGGAAGCACTATGTATGATTGTGTAGTTCTAATAGTCAGTCGCCAAGCTGCATCGTCAATTGAAAAATGGGAACAGACCTGAATAGTCCTCATTTTATCCTAGGGCTAAAAAACAAGGCTTGTTTTAAAACCATGATTTTTGCATTTTTTGTTATTTTAGAAATGTACAAACAATGGTACTATAATACTGTTTACTTATGGTATAATTATATATTTATTATATTATATCCAATATATATTGGAATTAAGTATCAGTTTTCAAAGTACAGGGTTATCAAGAAATGAAAAGCCTTGATATTGTTAATAGGTTTATCTCCTAAATTTTCGCCTGCACAGGCCGCATCAGAGGATACAAAGGGAAGTAGGCTTTACAAACAATTTCAAAATTTAGATTTTAGATATATGACAGATATGGACAATATGATAAAAATCGGGAAGATAACATTCAGGCATAGAAAAATATTCATTTAACGCAGTGGAAGATATCTCGGTGGGAATCATAGTGTCGTAGGTAGCGTTAATATTGGACAAGCAGCATCAAATAGAGTCAGTCACTTTATAGGAATAAGAATTGTTGATATTGATCTTTTTCTTCGTGGGAGTTAATTTGTGGGTGATAAATGTGAATGAGTTGTGTTTCCATGAGTCCCGTGAAGAAAAAGATAAATATCAATAATTCTTACTCCTATAAAGTGACTGACTCTATTTGATGCTGCTTGTCCAATATTAACGCTACCTACAACACTATGATTCCCACCGAGATATCTTCCACTGCGTTAAATGAATATTTTTCTATGCCTGAATGTTATCTTCCCGATTTTTATCATGTTGTCCATATCTGTCATATATCTAAAATCTAAATTTTGAAATTGTTTGTAAAGCCTGCCTCCCTTTGTATCCTCTGATGCGGCCTGTGCAGGCGAAAATTTAGGAGATAAACCTATTAACAATAGCAAGGCTTTTCATTTCTTGATAATACTTAATGATGCTATTCAAAAGGAATTATAAAAAACAAAGTACAGGGTGGTGCACGTAAACCGCCGGATTTTAAACTTTTATTACTCCTCAAATATTCATCCGCTCGTCATGAAATTTCGACTCATACTAGTTTGGAGTATAGGATTTATGATGATTATACCTGTTGTACTGAGAATTGTCAGAAAATTCTGATTCTATTGACCGAATGACATGTAGTAAAATTGACATACCAACAATGTATCTTAACATGAAAAATTTAATGATAAACTTTAGTAAACTGTAGTATATTTTTGTGCCTGGGTGGATAGCCACAAAGTGTTCAGCTGTATGAAATGATGCCCAGAATCTGGTATACCTTAGCGCGAGGCCGACAGTTAGATCAGTAGTAAATTGTATCAATTGTCCAATTCTAAGAAAATATATCCATTTTTCCAAGAAAATAGGTCAGAACATTCATAATACCTTCCCTATTTTGAATCCGATCCCAGTGTTTTGGAGTAACACTTTATCATCCAGCGTCTGCGGTTAAGATCAAATTCCACAATGCCGAAAACCATTAATAGTATATGAATTCAGCTGCTTCTGCGGTGCCAGGTAGGGTATATTTCGGCAGACGTGAAAGATGTTTGGCAATCCGACAAGAAGAGAACATGGGCCTACCAAAATGACTTCTCCGTTCAGATATGAGACCCATGTCCGGTACGCCACCTCAATCTTCAGTGACCTGCTATTTGACCTTGTGTACAGAAAAAAGAATTGTTTTATCGGATGCAGATCTTTGCTTTGAAGTTTTCAAGAGGTCGAAGATCAATTTTCGGTTTGTAATGTCATAGAGTATGGCTATTGGACAATGTCGTCGAGATTAGTACGTCCATATAGACTTTTCCTCTTTAGATAAACGTAACTCACTTTCTGAAGCATTTTGATGGTAACATTTGTGTACTGTGCAATGACTATATAAGTGCTATCTGTGACTCTATCTCTCGCTCTTTTACAGGTTGCTATTTAGTCTATTGATCTTGTTAAACTATTGTATTTACCTATGGTATGACTTTAACGCTATTGTGAGTTTTAATCATTCCATGTCATTGCAACATCCTTTACAAAGCAAGAAGCGAAAATTTGAGTAAACTATTTGTGTTTTACTTTATCTTATTGCAGAGAAGAGGGCCTCTAGGAATAATATTGATTTTTAGGCTAGAAAGTCAAGCTTTGCATTATAAGTAACTTTTGCACAGTCAGCCAATGTATTTCAGTTATTCACACCACATAACTAATTATTTTAAGTTTTTTACAAACGCCTTCGTGTGAATAATCAAAGCATGATGGTAAACGTTTTTGCACATTTTTTGTAGTATAGTACTTCTCCGAACCTAGTTTCACGTGTGTGGAGTCAATGCATTTTCCTTCTATTATTTTGATCATACCTTTAAATGCGCTGAGTTTTAAGCTGCAATTGAAATGCAGTAATTGATTACTTGATAAAATCGCAAAATAATTGCTAGGTTCTTTGATTTGTTATTTACACCGAGAGAAAATTACTACAAGTTAAGCAGAGTTCCAATATTGTCCATGGCCTTTTAGAGAAACGAGTACGAAGGTTTAGATCATTTTTTCGAAATTGAGTGGTTGTCATCAAATGTAGGCCTAAGTAATGATACAAGCATGCAAGTCAGCAAGCTCACGAATAGAATATTATCGACAGTGCAGATGCCTTTGCTCACAGATCAAAGCAGCTTTTGAAGTTGCCGAAAAATTTAGTAGGTTCTTCAATTGAAAGGAAACGACTCAAAATGCTGGAATAAAAGCAAAAAACATAGTTAAAAATAGTCGATAGGCAAACGAACAAAATAGTACAAGTCTTGAGAGATATTCGTCGGCTCTGTGTGAACAGTTCACTGATTCTATTTGTTGAGTCATCCAGACGACGGAATATTTCCCAATAGGAAAATTAGTCAAATGGAGTAAATACCATTTAAAGAGCAAATATGTGTCTGCATTCACTAACATTCGACAATGAATAGTAGAAGTTGTTGACTTTCTTTAGTCCCAGCCATACTGCTGCACTTATTTCAATGTCTGACAAAGGGTCACGTTATGCGTCATGACTGAAGACATCCTATCCTTAACTGTCAATTAAAAGCAATAAGACTGCAATCCCTAATTTGTTCAGAAAATAAAACTTTCTTTTATACATATATAATGTATATATATATAAGGACTGTCAATTGCTTTCATTTATCAATTGCTTTCATTTATCAATTGCCAGTTTACTTGTCATATCATGTAATGAGTAGCGCCTGCGTGAAGCGCCTCAATCTCGGATGCGGAATTGCAGAATGCAGTCCGCCCTCCACGTGCCTGCGTTAAAGCAATGCCTTCCTGGCTAATTCACGTGCTCAACAGATGCTCCGGTGGCCTTGTGGTTGGAGGGTATGCTTGCACGTCCTCTAGCTCTAACGTCGCTGGTTCAAACCTGCGCACGACTGATGATGCCCAACAGGCCGAAACATGTCTCGTGGTGGTTACATCTGTTGAGATTTGATGCATATATATATATAAGAAATATATATTTACTCTCCTTAATAACCAAACGGTGCAGTAACTGCAAATACAGTATTTAATTAAGTAAAAGTTAAATTTGATTTCAAGCTTTCATTAAAAAATTAATAAGTGATGCACGTGAAGAAATGTCTTGAACATGCAAATTCTTGTCATTTTCAAAAACATACACTGGCATCGATAAAATGTCACAGTTTGGTTTGTAGGATCATTTATTGTTTCACTGTATCCACTTCGATATTCAGGAAAACAGCGAACCGTTATTTTTAGTTGTGAGCTCTCGCTGCCTGAGACAGAAGCGACCCGAGTGACGGTTTCGGTGCATGAGCTATGAACAACTATGTTGACTAGCGGATTTGCGCCGTCCTTCCCACAGTCCCTATTCATCACACCGTCGACAATGCACTAGCAGCTGGTAAGACAAGACAAAAAGACTTATTTAGATCTACGTTCTGGCCATCACTACCAGCTGCACACTGACTCACCGAATTTGGCTTCGTGTCGAGTCTCTTATTGATATTTCATCATACTAGTACTTAACAAGCATTTTAGAACCTCTGTGATTTACATTGGCTAGTTCTGCTACTCTTCTGTTTGGTACTCAGATTCATACTTAAATAGGACTCTGTGATTGCAGCATAGAAGAAACTAAACTATGCCTTCTATAAGGGAATTTTTTCCGCCGGTAGCAGAGCGGAAATTTTCTTCATCTTACATGAAAAATTCGCTGATTATACCTTGCATTTAAGTCATCTGCTGGTATAATATTTCAATTTATATTTTGAATACGGATTTTACATTAAATGAAAGTAGACGCTCTATTGTTCAACATTATAAAAAGATGACATTTTCAAAATAACGTGGATTCATAAGTCAAACATAAGGAAGCTCATAAAATCATCGACAAGACCAAAAGAAATATCAATTAAAGAAAGGAAGGATAGTCCGCAATCTGCTCCTGAAAAAATGTCAAATGCTTGGAGCGGATCCATCGCGTGGTAGGAAACACAGTCGGGCAATATACAAGTCTGTTTCTCAGGATTGGCTCCGCACCTTCGCGTACAAGCAAATAAGGATATTTCCTCAGCGGCAGCTTCACAACCGGGATTTTCGATCCTATCTCGAGAAGTGTAAATATGACTTCCGTTTCACATCTCTCTGCAGGCACTGGTAAATCTCTATAACAAAGATCGAGATGTGAATAGAGTTTGCCACTTTTCTGATCAACGTATTTATAGTCAGAAGTTAAAAGAAGATCCCTGTAAACCACATCATTCTGGCGTTCCTTGATTCGTCGACTTACCAGCCGCGCGATGTATTTCAAGTCAAAAACAGACTCAGAATTTAATCTTTCCTTGTTCCAAGTTTCGAAATACGCATTCAACTGAATAATAAGGCAAGGAGTTTGACATCCAGGAAAACAAATATTCTGGGCGTCATTCACGGGTTCTTGCGTGAAGTATGAGAATTGTTTCTCCCATAATTTGATGACATTGTCATCAATCTGAGTTACATAACTTCCTGACGAAGTTTCAGGGGCATAATCAGAGAAGCCATTATTGTACAGTCCTCTTTGATATACCAATGTGTCCATGCCAGGTTTCAAGAGATCTCCTAATATCGTCTTTATGAATTGATTTAAATCATTCCATGGGGACAACACTGGCCAACTGACTTTCACAATGCTTTCATCTGAATCCACAATTCTGACTTGAACTTCTCTTTCTTTGTAGAAATTATTGTGTTGCGAATATGTCTCTGAAAAGATAAATGAGTGAGTATTACCAGAAGCGAAAATATGGGAATATAGTAGGCCATTACCGATAAAAATGGCAACCAAAGCTCGCTGTTGATGGATTACAAATCACATTTCATTATTTTTACTATTTTTTATTCATAGATGCTATTGACTAGCCTCCATCCTTACTTGACTTCCTCAACTTTCCGAAATTCACGAACTTCAAAACTAAAGTACGAGTACATACATGTACATAAACTTTCCAATGGTTTATCACCACTCAATTCATCTGTAAAGTGATATTCTACAATTTAAATGAAAATCATCATCCTCTAGGAATCTCAGTTAGAACTACATAAGATAAACTAAGATTAACCCTACTGTACAAAATACAACTGCAATGAATAAATTTGTAATGAACTTTGAAGAAAAGAAAAAATAAAATAAAATACATGTGAAACTGCAGTATGGGTAATGAACTTGCTAGAATCGACCTACAACTCCTACTACTCCATGATGAAAATGAAATAAGGAACTAGACTTGTTATAAATGGACCAATTGGTGTCTAACTATTCATGAAATTTAATCTATCTCTCAAGAGGACCGGTCTGTGTTCCATCATATCTAGCCTTAATCCGCAAACAATTATGACAAGCGCAATCTGCATGCGACGGAAGGTGCTATCAATCACCTATTTCACTGCAGATGGGAAAGGAGATAATTATTCACGTTGTTACCTAACTTAATATAGAAAGTAAGCTAACCAAGAAATTATCAAAGTGTAGATCGTGCTAACAATTAAAATACAGAAAAAAAGGAAAGTGATGGGTAATAAATTCTGAAAGATTAACTGCTGAAATTGATTAATGAAGTACGACTGTAATGGAATATTGAAATTGTAGCAAAAGAAAAAATAATAATAATAAGGAAAAAATTGAATGAATAAATTAATTAATTAATTAAAAAAGGAAGGAAATAAGCAGCACAAGTGAAAATTATTAGGTAAAAAATCAAGATCTGAATAGATAAATAAAATTAATAGTCACAAGAAACTAGTGTAAAATAAATGAGTAGACTGCAACAAAAATATTGGTGCAAACGAATAATGTAATACACACTGAAAATAAAATGAAATTAGTTCTTAAAAGGACTGGTTTTGCGTTCCCTGTACCAGCTAGGAAGTTATCAGCAGGAACTCAGGTAGGATTCGTGTTTCGGCCCCAATTCCTGAACACTCAAACCCACCTGAGCGGGGCCCTGCACAGTAAAACTGTACAGCTTATCAGTTTATATCTAAATAAAATAAACTAAGATTAGGCATACTGTACAAAATATAACTGTAATGAATAAATTTGTAATGAACTTTTAAGAAATGAAAAAGAAAATAAAATACATGTGAAACTACCGTATGGGTACTGAACTTGCTAGAATCGACCTACAACGCTTCACCTGCAACTATTCCATGAAGAAAATGAAATAAGGAACTAAACTTGTTATAAATGCAAGTAACAACACTTTCTGCCCACCTACAAATGAGTTTATAAAGACTCCAGACCCTTAAATGTTTCCCAAACAAGTAAACGATTCAATTGCCATTAACAAACACATACTGATGCCAAAATTAAAATCTTCAATAAGTAGCTTGCGAGCAACATTCAAATTTTGAAGACTGTATTTGATGTCTATGGTATAATCTGTGGCTACGACATGTGTAGGCTCATTTATATATTACTGTATCGATATGTAACCAATCGATGGGTTTTGCTAAATCATCAGAAAACAAAAGGTCTCTTCAAAAAAGTCATAGATTATCCGAAGATCCAATTCAGACAATTTTTGTGAAAAGATCATATTATCAGTAACAGAGAAACATCCACTCTAACCCATTACAAATTGCATCAGTCCCAAGAGAAAAATTAAACAAATAATATATATATATATATATATATATATATATATATATATATATATATATATATATATATATATATATATATATATATATATAATGTAAAATCAGTAATTCAAAAAAAGTTAATTGTGAAATAGAATGCTCACCTCGATGATCTACAACGGATTGGCATGAAACATCGCGTGACTGAGGAGCAACTGAAATAGCAAAACAAAATTATATAAACAGAGAGAATTACTCACTAGCATTTGCTACTGCATTTGTTTAACTCTCTACACTCAGCAATTAAGCACATCGGGGTATTGTTTTCCGCAGAGTGGGGTCACAGCATGACTGTCGAGTCATTCTGTCACCGAGAAGATTACTTTAGTAGGATTCACAGCATGCAGCTCTCACAAGTTCTACCAAGTTCATCTTTATACCATAAAAAATCAAACTATAAAATCCCCAAATTTTGCAAACTCTTGTTAGTTATATAATTGTGGTTGAAAATGAAGAATAAGTGGTTGATGTACCAATCAGCTATTAAATCAAGTATGTATTTGTAAAACATTCTACCGCGTGAATATGGAATACGGAAGAAATTTGCCTTTCTATTTTTCAGGCTTCGTAACTTCTTATAATATTTGGAAGAAAGAAGACAGCATGAAGATACCAAACGATTGCGTTTTGAAAAACCTGAAGATTTTGCCTAAAGCTGTCATTAGCTCTTCTACTAAATTACATTATTACAGTTCCAAGACTTTCCTCATTGTCTAGTGAGTAATTGTCTATTACATGCGATCATGATGCGATTCTAGGTCTCACATTTCAAAAGTATTCTGTTAACTGTAGAATACGAAAGATGGCTGATTTTGACTACGAAGCCGATGTACAAAACGAGAGTAACAAAATGTACGAAAGCACTATTGTTCTTGCTCATGCACTACGAAAGCGATTGGCTTTTCTATTGGATTAAATTCATCATCCAATAGGAAAGCCAATCGCTTGTAGTGTATGAACACAAACAATAGTGCTTCCGTACATTTTGTTATTCTCGTTTTGTACATCGGCTTCGTAAGTAGCTTTGGTATTGCACAGCTTGCAGTGTAGTATGCCCCTTGACAGTCGATACATTTCATTAAATGATATCAATCAGAGAATTTACAAAAAGTTCAACTTCATCGAGCCATGATGACAATGAAGAAGTGACAGTAATTGTATCCCAAGCACCATCCCCATCCTACTCTGAATAAACTGATACATTTCCCTAGTCTGAACTTTTAGTCTGGCAGCCAGAACGAGTTTCTGCAGGGAACGAGGCCGAAACTGAAGCTTTCACAGAATGATTTGCACCCTATGCCTACTAAGAATCTGCGCGTCTGCCGAGTTCTAGTGAGGTCCTCTTCTTGTCAGACACTTTCAAAGCAAAACGCATGTTAATCAAATGGAACACAGATTGCAGTTTTTGGTTAAAATGTTATTTTCCTATTTTTTCTCTGATTAAACGAAAAGTATGAAGCCCAGAGTAAAACTTTTTTACATAGAATGTCTTCAGGTCATTTCCCAGCATGCTCATGTACCTCTTCATATGAAATTAAACGCTTTCAGATTTGGCAAGCATCCGAATGTCGACAAAAAACACAATGATTTTGAGCAATTTATCACAAATTGCCGATCAGAAACAAGATAAACACGTGCTCGTCATAGGAAATGATCTGAAAACATTCCATGTGAAAAATGTATGGCTCTAGGCATAGTGCTATCATTTAATCAGAGAAACATGGACGTAGAAAATTTCATAATCAACCAAAAGCTGCAATCTGCGTCCCTCTGGATTAACATGTATTCTTTAACCGTGCCTGACAAGAAGAGGAAGCAGGTATACACAGTAGACTCGCAGATTCGTAGTAGGCATAGGTTGCGCACCTGCTGTGAAAGTCTCATTTTCGGCCTCGTTTCCGTGCAGAACCTGTTCTGGCTGCCGCACTGCTTGGTTTCGTCGCACGCTACAGTGCTGTAAAGCATGCTTCAGTTTCAATGCCGTAGCCCGATCATCGGGCCGTGGGAGTTCCTCGCTGATCGTCAATCTACGTGTTCCTCTCCTCGCTCGTCCTTCCACTTCCCCCTCGATCGTCGCCAGCACCAGACTGTCGGGTCTCTCCTCCAATACGCGCTTGACTGTCTGCAGCAGTCCGTTGTTCTCTGGCACTTTCACTTTGCCTCGCGCTCCCATTTGTTTGTCTTCCGCTGACACCAGCAGATCCTTAGCAGTCTCCGCCATGCCCACATCTCCAGCGCATTGATTCTCCTTTCGTCCAACTTTCGCAATGTCCAACTCTCTACTCCGTACGACCCGATACTCCATATCAAGCTCTTCATAAGTTGTATCTTCAGACGCAGGCTGATATCTTGGCTCTTCCATGCATCCAACAGCTGGTAGTTGGCGTTTCTCGATATGGCCAAACATACTCTGATGTCTTGCTCACTGCTGTCTTTCGTTGCTGCGGTGAATCCCAGATACTTGAACTGCTGCACGCAGTTATTCGCTATGCTTCCAACTGCAGGTGGTTATTGTACCTGCTGCTCCGAGATAGCCAAACAAACAGTCTCTGAAACGTTGGGTTGCAGTTTGAATCTTTCTCTCTGCTTCTTAAGCAGCTGTGCCTCATACGCTCCAACTGGATCCGACTACTCTCCAGTAAAACTGTGTTTTGAGCTTATCGGAGGTTCCACACCGCACGTCCTCCAACAATTATGCCTGTGCTTTCAGGTTGTAAAGCAAGTATGTTTATTTCAATGTACCTCGTGATGTAAAAATGTGTATACGTCTAACAACCTTTTATCGACATGAAAATTAATACAAGCAACTTACTTTCCAAATCTGAGGATTGAACATTAGTAGCTTTTGAAGTGGTGATGACATATTTCGTTTGTACGGAAATATCTGAAAAATATGACAATTAAGCAAATATGCGTTGTATGGTTATGAAGGCAGTTTCTATTTTTCTTGCAAATAAATCTTTAATTAGTTCTTTACAGTAACTGTAGCAGATTACAAAGATGTTCTTCTTGTTATTCAGTATTTGTTTGCATTTAGTAGAGAGAGGTAGTGAGCATTTATGTTACTATAGGTTATATCGAAAAAATCTATCACAGCCATAAAGTAAGTATTTAAAGTAAAGTAGCAACTCATCAATAATTAAATCTACTTTGTGGATAGTTCTGATCTTATTAAATGAATTCGAATGAGACCCAGCATCACATGTGAGATATGCAAATTTTTACACTTTTGGAGAAATTTTGAATTTGACTGGTTGTGATAGCAAAACAGAAGGAATAATAGCATTTTAAAAATTCTCTGTGTCATTTCAACCTGTGTGGAGAGCTAACATAGCTTGTTGAATTAACAATACGATGGGTTACTATCATAAAGTAAGTATATTAGGTAGAGTCGTAACTCCATATTTATTAAATCCCCAATGTGTGTACACTTTCGATTTTATTAAATGAACTCAAGGGGGATACAGGCGGTGCATTGTCACCAAATGTAAGATATGTTAATTTTTGCAGTTTTGCAGAAATTACAACGGAATTGAGTGATCATGATTGCAATGCAGAAGGAATGATGCTATTTCACAGATTCCCATGACAGACTTGGAGATTTAATGTTTGCTAAATTAGCAATTCGATGGGTTGCTATTGGTTTCATGCTCAACCTCAAGAGTATTTTGTTAAGCGTGATCATTTCACAGACAACCTGCAACTGGCACAGCAAAATCGCATAATCGACGACAATGATTTCATCTAACTTTTAAAGATGCAAATGGTTCCACATCACTATTCAGATTCAAGAAATGAAGCATGAATTTAATGAATCATAAAATCATGCCGGAGAAAATTGAATTAAAAACTTGAAATTTCAGCCAAGAGAGCACGAATAATATCGCGACTTTTTCATGAAAACTTGCATTATAATATGAATCATGAGATTCCCTTGATAATCAACTTGATTTCCGCTTAGTTAGGATGCTTTTCAGCAAATAGTCATTCCTTTTGATATCCAAGCTGTTTCATACTACTGATATGGGGACGTCATCTCTGAAGTATATAAATTGGCAGAATTGACTTTTTTAAAAATGCTCAAATAATTTTTTGGACCACGGTAACGCAATCTTTTCATATAATTTTTCATATATTTATTTGAGTCGACACTCAACCCATATATCCCTACTCTATGGTTACTATCACTTGAATGCATGGCCTTATCAATAAGAGTACTTTCTTGAGCGTGATCATATAACAAGCTATAACCTGCCATTGGTATGTAAATATTGGTATATTGGCCATTCTTGATGCAAATGCATTACCATATTCAGATTTGAGTGAATCAGAAAATTAATTGTATCGATGAATATGGAATTAAAAACTTGAAATTCAGAAAGCACAATAAGATGTCGCCGTTTTTATGAAGACCTGCATTATAATGCAGCTTTCAATTTCCTTTGATAATCAGCTTGATTTCCGCTCAATTAAGATGCTTGTTAGCAAATGTTCATTCCTTTTGATATCCAACTTGTTTCATACTACTTGCAACAGGGCGTCATCTCAGGAGTATGTGAATGCAGGAATAATTTGAAAATAATTAGCTTTTTTAAAAAATCCTTAAATAATGTCTTAGACTGCAGGAACGCTGTCTCCGCAAAAACTGAGACATTTCGTATAAAAATTTTCACTGTAGGCTTATGCAGATATTTGTTTGAGTCGACACTAGTGATGTGCGGTTATAACCGTGGCCACGGTTGACCGCGGTTAATGGCCGGTTACAATTAAAAAGTACCACGGTTACGGTCGGTTGCGGTTACCGTGATCAGCTATCACGGTTACATTTTGAAATTGAATATATTATTTTGTTTTACTTATGGAACCTTAATTGAGTGACAATTGAATACTGTCTTATGGTTTAACAATAAATACATGATATCTAGCGAAATCTATATAATGTCAGGATCATAAGCAGGTACGTTTGGTTTGTGGATTTGTTTTACGTAAAATTAAAACCTATGTTAGATGGCTCCGTAAACAACTAGACGACTATAACATAATATATTACATAATTGGCTGAAATTTCTAATGTTAGCTATTGCTATGTGTACAAGTACGTACACAATATTAAAATTAATGACAATTCGAAACTTTAACGCTCGCTACCGGTATCTTGGCTTTCCATTTACCACGACTCTTCATAATTTGCGTTTAGACCACCTTACTGGAATATATGCATGAACATGTAGGTTTAGACTGCGAACTATGATTAGGAGGATAGGTCAGATTCTCCTTATGTTATTACATGTAGGCCTCTATGGTGTAGGCCATTCCATGCAGTCATATAGCCTACAATATATGAAAGTATAACTATGCTATAGCCCATCATGTTTGAAGCGTTTGTCAAATGAAAGAAAGAACAGCTTAATCATATACGGTGATGTATCATATAGGCCAATGGAACATGCGCCTATACGGCTGAATGATTCGCATTTGTAGCGCATGCAAAGCCGCTGTCTTTGACTACATGTGTACATGTATCTGATAAACTGCCTTAACTAAGATTACTTAAGAAAACATCTTTTTATAATCTTTGCTAGGTAAGAAAAGCTAAACTGGTCCAGGCCTATTAGACTGCTGTCATCATTTTGTCGATAAGCGAAACACTTGCATTAGACTATTGTACAAGTTGATTATACAAGTCCATTACGATGACCAGTAGGTAGCTGATATAGTGTATTGATTCAATACATGTTTTTCTGCGGTTAGCGGTCGGTTACGGTTAACCATACATCACTGATCGACACTATACCTACATATACTTTTACTCTATGATCACAACCTTGGGTCGCTAGAATCTTCGGCGCATTAATGTTGTTGTTCAATGATTCTTCTGAATCAATCATATTCATAGAGATATTGTCATTAATGAGGATTTTATCTTTTGTTATTGCAAACATATTTTGAATCAGCTTTCTAAAATTTGCGCTACTGGTCTTTGCTCCCTATAACGAGCGCATTCGAAGCGATTTCTGAGTATTGAGAAATTCTCACCTTTTGATTGAAATCTACAAACTTTCACGTCCAAATCCAATGATCGGATTTCACAACAGTTCGCTGGAATTGGCTGCTTGCTTTCTTGATCAGCTGTTATCCGCCGACCACATCCTCGACAAATCATCATGATGTTATCTTCAATTTCATACTGAAGGAAGCTTCGAATGACCGAATATTTAGTATTTTCTTCCCGAATCCTACAAATCTGAGTTTTCTCATTTTCTAAATTTAGTTTCACATTGACTGTTGGTTTCCTCTTAACTTCTATGAGGCGTCCTTCTAATACTGATAAAGCAGAACAAGTATCAAAGCAGTTGTTGAGACGATTTCCATTCAGGAAGATCTCTATGTCTTCGGATGCTTCCAAGTTCACAATCTTTGCTTCAAGATCTGAAATTAGTGCAATGATTGGCTGGTGGATGCGAGTTATCACACCGTCTGATAACTTCACATCAACTGCTATTTCTGAAGACTGAATGAATGGAACATCAGCCTCTACAAAATGAGACTCGAAGGTGCTTTCACTCACTGTGTTACTCCAAGCCTTGTGCAGTTTGACTCCTGACTTGTCAGCGATCGAGAACTCCATCTCATACTCTCGAACAACATAGAAAGTTCTTTCTTCTTTGCCTCTTCGGAATGCTTGTCTTAAAGGTTCAGAATTATCAATCAGCTCATTTCCACTTCGAATCCTTTGAGGTATGATCGAAGATGTCAGCAGAACAGAGGCTGGTTCAAACAAGAAGGTTTCAACCATTTCTTCACACTGTGAAACTCCGTCCAAAACCTCAACAATGACGCTTGCTTCGACCATTATCAAGTTGTTGTTTGAGGAAACACCACAAGACTTCAACGATGAATCATTAGCCAGAACTTGGTCATCACGCAGAAGTCGGATACTTCTTCCATCGACAATGTCAAAGAGGGCTCTGCAATTTGGCATGAGAGATCCAACGGATTGTGACAAATATACAGGCAGTTTGTATGTATCCTTACTTCCATATTTTCCAATGATTACTTCGAATTTTCTTTCGACGAAGAGCTCTAGTACACGGCTGGATGGATTTGTCAATTCGGAGCTTGAGATTTCAATGTCATCTGCAACTTTTTCTCTTTTCCATGAATAAATAGACAACTCTGTCTCACTGATTTCAAACTTCTCTGCCCAAATTGCTTTCAATTTCTTGACATGTGTTCCTTTTTCAAGACGAACGAAAATATCACATGTTTCATCATCCAAATCTGTCACAACGACCGAATACATTTCTGAAAAACAAGAAAATGCTTATTGTAGATTCCATGCCTTGCCAAATAGAGGAAGCAATACAAAAATCATCGAAGACAAAAATTGTGACATTAAAATTTAAATGGACGCCTATCGGACCTACAGACTTAATTCAGAGCTACAAGGCTAATGACCTGAAGTTATAAAATGACTGTACATTAGGCATATTACGACAATCCTAGCTTAGGCATCTTAGCAGCTGTCTCATCTCCCTTAGCTGCACCCTGTAAGCCAAGACATGAAACGAAATAACTAACAAAATGTACGAGACAATGGTTTGATAGCTATGCAGATGCGAAATCTCCACGCTTTGTATTTTGTTGAATTCATGAAATTACACGAAACCGTTGTTCGCTGCCAAAACAGTGTTTTCCATCATGCATTATCAATCGCATTCTACCAAGCCAATGAAATGATTGCCACTAAATGCTTTATTTCTTTTTATCTGGTAGCGTTCTTGCTATCTGGTAGCAAAGCTGCCAAACATTTGTAGCTTTTACCAGATGCATATTGTTCTTCTTATCTCATGAATGTGTCACAAGTTACATGTTACTCTTTACTGCGTTGCAAACGGTTAGCTTCTGCCAAACCTTGACAATGCAAGCCGGCTCGCGAAAGCTCGGGATTGTAAATATTTTTTAGCAAATAGACTGTACATATTTTTAGCAGCTAAACTTTTCTTGGGGAGACGACACCCGGAAGTGAGATTCACTATGAAAGCAATGTTTATTTAATTTATTGTCGTGTGACTATAAAGCTCACACACAGTACAAATATCCATTTTGGAACCTTCAGATTTTTTTGAAATTTTGAGCTCGTGTAGTTGAATAGACAATAATGTAATTCTTTTATCAACTGTGATGATAGCGTCACTTAGTCTGTTGAAATATGTTGGCTTGAAACAACAATTACAACAATAACAACAACAGCACTATGTATTTTTGCCACGTGTGTCCACGGAGTGCTGTTGCTTCTTCTCGTGCATATCCATTATAGTCCTTTCATAATCCAAATTGTTGACTTATACAGTATGACTATGAATATATTATTACATATATTGCGTTGTATTGACTATGAAATATGACTTACAACGTATTCGATATTCCTTATCTCATTTGAAAACAAAGAGCGATCTCTTTGATTTGTTGAATAATGTTAGAAATAAATCTTAGAAATCTCTTAGAACTCTTAGAAATAAATCGTTTCAATGGATTATTAAAAGCCGGCTGTTCTATTTCTGAGTACAACGCCTACACCGAAAGTGCATTGGAGCCTGGTAAGAAAAGTGACACATTTGGCGACACTTTCAGATACAAATCTTAATAAATCATCAAACACGAGTTCATCAATTCCGCTAGAGAATTGAAACCACTCCCAAATTACCAGTTTGTAGATCGTCAGTGACACGCGCTTCAGCATAAATTACATTCCATGGTTCAGTGTGAACTCACAGCTATTGCTAAAACAAATACTGAATAAAGCCTGGGATTTCCAGACATGCGTCGTCATATCTATTGAGATTGAACTAAATAACACTTTGAATAATAACCTCTTCAAAAACCCCATCAAAAACCCCATCAAAAACCACTAAAAACATTTAAAACTTGGAATTGTAGTTTTTGTAGATTGATTGACCTCATTGCCTACTGCTAGAACAAGTCATGAAAACAATTTATGTGGAAGACGACACAAATTTACAGATAACGTCTCTGCTTATTAATGTGTCTATGAATCCACTATGCAAATAATAGGTCACAGAGTAAAATATCAGAAAAATTGCTTATGCCTCAGCATGAAAAGGTCTCTTGAAACATGAAGCTTGCTCAATGCACATGTACATGATGCAATCATTTTGAAATGTCCTTCGTGAGTTGTAGACGCTATGATAAGTCGTTTAAAGGCGCGTCAGTACAGCTCGGAAAGGTCCAAATTAGCTTGTGACATATAGAATGGCCGAACAAACTGAATAAATGAACACTGCCTTTGTTTATCATGGCTTTACTTTGCGGTGCCAGTTCGCCTGAGCGCGTGGTTGGAAAATGACATCAGATTTTAACAATTTCAGCACTGAACTCCTTTGTAGTCGTAGTAAAGAGCTATTGTAGGGCGAGTCGAAGAGGCTGTGGCTGCTAAAGAATTAGCGCTTATACATTGTTCATATCTCATGCCGAGGAAAAGTGGCATTCAGCAATATTGTTACGGCTGCAATTGCTGCTTGCGCGCAATCATTTCAACATCATGAAGATCTTTGGATCCTGAAAACGGACTTTTGCATCCAAATAGAGCAACACATCGAACATTCTGAGTTAAATTTATCTGACATTTTTAATGACTTATTTGAGCAACTTGCCGACATGCCGACATGTTGAATTCGACACAAATTTGTAACATTTCACCGACGTGTCAAATTTTCATATCTGAATCTGATGGCATCTGATGCTTGCGTTATATCTGAAAGAAAAGTCGACTTTGTTGTCAATAACTCAGAACTGAATAAATGCATTTTATATTAGATACATCTGTTTATCCTTGCGCCAACCAGCAGAATTGACAACATTTTGAAAGCTGAACACAATAGACGAAGACTACATATTGAGAAAGCCTTTGACTTTAGCAAGCGATAAAGCGAGATAAACGTGTTCGCGTCAAACTTGGCAGCAGCTTTTTGACGCTTTAACGAATCAATAATTTTCGAACAACAAAATACTTGAAATCGTTTTCGGACATCTATTTCGAACATTAACAAGCTCTTCTGATATGAAATTTTCTCTTTGGATATTTTTTTCAATTTCTCTGAAGGTTCTCTATCTCTCTGCGAAGAAGCAGTGCTCGAGGTTTTACTATCCGGCCAACGGAGTATGTTTTCACATCACTCCGCAGCACTACACATGGGCAGACGCAGAGAAGCAATGTCATCGTATGAATGGTAATCTCATTCTACAAACCAATTTCATGAAACTCTCAAGCGTGTCGATGAGGAATTCTGGTGAACGTCGAGTTTGGTTGGGACTGGCATGGAGGGTTGTAAAGCAGAAAGCTGACTGGTATTGGTCTGATGGAAGTGCAGTCAATAGAATTATGAGAAGCTTCTTTCTAAATATGACAACTGCGCGGGAGCGATTTTGTGGGATTTATGATCTTAAATTTCACAAAATTACAAGCAGAAGATGCACGTTTGCAAGTAAAGGATTGTGCGAGAAGCGTCAAGGAAGATTTTCAATGAAGAAGAAGAAGAAGTCAGCAAAACAGGCAATCTTTTCTCTTAAATCAAATAAAAATTCCCCATCAGCTAGTAGAGGAATCAATGTGGTGTTGAAAAATGTGCAATCACTCATCGAATGTTCCGCCAGCTGTCTGCAACAAAATGGCAAACATCAGTGTGTTTCGTTTCAATACGATCATCACCGGCGAGAATGCACTATTATTACGAAGTCTAATGGAACGGTCAGTGGATGGACAAAAAAGATAATTTTGTGATCCAAATACATGTCTACGTGCCAACATGAAATGACAAATCAATGTGGTTAAGGGATTTCGAAGTATCAGCCATCGCCCAGCTGTTCTATGCGACGTTTTTCATGATGTGCATGCAAGATTAGGTATTCTGTGTCTTCTGTGACCCTTCATTCAGTCAAATAAATATATGTTACAATCAGTGTACCATGTAGCCTGGTTCTATCTGTCTCATTACCGTGTTCGATGGAAAATCCGTCCTTTTAATTATACAGATTGTTTCATAAAAAATGGATCACCCTTAAACATCGCCTTAACTTCAACTTTGTCTAATTCCGCCAAACTTGAACGAATTTCTCTGAAATTTGGGAGATATGTCAGTTGTGCTTACTAATATCATTGTTGGAAATTTCAAGCATGAATATTGAGTTGTTTTCCTGTTATAGATAAAAAAGTAGTAGATAATTTGATCTTCATTTAGCAATGTTACA
Source organism: Prostheceraeus crozeri (assembly GCA_907163375.1). Lineage (NCBI taxonomy): Eukaryota > Metazoa > Platyhelminthes > Polycladida > Euryleptidae > Prostheceraeus > Prostheceraeus crozeri. The sequence goes on along the minus strand of CAJQUW010007070.1, from coordinate 33,755 downwards.
CAAAATCATACCTCACTCTTATAAAATTACATTTGTTTCCTTTGTTATGTAATATGTTGTTCTACAAGCCAAAAGCTATCAAGCAAAACAAAAATAAAGAAAATAATGTAACTGCTACATGTGATTAACTGGACTTCATGTTCCATAGCTTCCTGACTTCGTTGCGGTGGTGTTGGCAGCACTCCTGATTGCTTTCAGCTAGAAATCTATCTCTTACCGGTTGAAAACAATACAAAGCACAAATGAACAATAACGAGATCGCATTCACAAAAGGCAAAGTGTCAGCCTTGCTAAAACTAGGGTTTTCTTTGCGAGCTACAAGCAAGCGACTAAATGTCCCTTACACAAATGTGCATCGATGGCATAATGATGATTTTCGACTCTGTCGTAAAGTGGGCTCTGTGGTAAAGAGGGGTCTGATGAGGCATCAGTCCGTCTGAAGGATAGTGATGGTTGATTGAGATTATGGATAAAATCTGATCAGGAAATTCCGAGACATTTACATCGTCCCCCGGGTACAAGGTGGTGCGACTCTACTGATTTGGGCTGGCATTTGGACCAATGGCCGCTCTGAACTTCACATACAGCAAGGAACCATGAATTCTGAACGCTATGTGAATGTTTTACGAATGAACATTGGCCAAATGACAGATCAACTAGGTGATCCATCGACTTGGTTATTTATGGATGATAATGCTACGTGTCACAGGAGTAGTAGAGTCAACTTATGCAAGTCTCAATTAGGGCTTAGGACATTATCTTGGCCAGCTCGTTCTCCTGATTTGAATCCCATAGAAAATGTATGGAGTATTCTAAAACGTAACGTTCGTCGTTCACTGCTACCTATAGATGGCGTATCACAACTTACGTCACTGTTAAAAAGAGAGTGGAGAAAGTTAGATCAGTCAAAAATCAACGATATCATCGAATCAATGCCTAGACGAATTGGTAATGTCATTGACAATAAGGGTAGGGCCACAAAATATTAGCTTCTTGAGAACTGTTACTGTATCATAGCTTATCAGATTATATAAGGACATTTAAATATATTAGGAACATGAAATAACATGAAAAATGCTTTCTGTATCATACTTATGCTTTATTTAGTCAAATTTTAGGATGATCCACTTTTTATGAAACGGACTGTAGAAGCATTCACATGCTATTGTCGTATGACTATGAAGGTCATGTCCACTACAAATATTAACTTTGGAGCCTTCAGATTTTTTCATATTTTGAACTCGTGTAGTTGAATAGTCAATAATACTCGTATAATTCTTTCATTATCTGTGATGATAGCGTCGCTTAGTCTGCTGAAATGCGCTTGCTTGAAACAACAATCACAACAACAGCACTACTTCAATTTTCCATTCAAAATTATGACATTGTGCAACTTTCGATTGAAAGACGATGAAATGTTGACAAATTCAAATACATTCAAATTGCACTTCTTTCATAAAATGGATGGTCGATCTCTACGAGTGTCAAAAGCAGTGTTTGACCTTTGCGTGTCAAATGCAGGTGAATTCATTGTCCAATGCTACGATAAGCAATCTCAATAGATCAAAAGCAATAGATCGTTGTTCATTTCTGCAGTAATGAATGTACTCAAGATACACTGCAAATGCAAATTAGCCCTCGGAGACCAGAGGGTACAGTTGACCCGGAGCGATTTCTTTAATGTTACATTTTCCATTGATGATTGATATCTCCATGTAAAATCATCCACTTATTGCCTACATCATGTCCGTATGCGTGAGTTGGTCCAGAAGGCTATAAATTGTAAGGGATCAGCAACATCCAATTAATCCATTTCAATAAAATGAACTATTTGAAGGATTATTGCAGTTATAGAATCATGAAGACGCTTCATAATACAACTGACAATAAAAATAAATATTTTGACAACAATAAAAAAATTCTTTATAGGTTAAATCTCTGATTATTCTATATTTTAGTGTACATTCATGACCCCAACTATTTAGTAGGGATCACTCTAGCCATCCAATAGGAAGACAAATCGCTTTCCGACATCTTATTATTCTCGTCCTCAGTTTATAGTGCATTGGAGAGGTCACACTCGAAGTATTGTATGTTGTGCATTGAATTTCCTGTGATTCATTGCAATACTGCTGAAGTTACGGACGGTACTTCAGTCGGTGGGATTTTTCAAGTTTAAATAATACAATTCATCAGAAATCATTCAGATTATCAAATGACAAATAAATAGCATTGTGAAGCAAAAATTGTAATTTTGGAAGTGGACAATACATTGATGAATTTTAAAAGAATACTAAATATATGATTTTTTGGCCTCATGCCAATTTCTGATAATACTTCAGATTAAACTGGGATTTGAGAGTAATAATAATAATAATAACTGTATATTTATAGAGCGCCATTGCTTGGTGAGCTCATGGCGCAACAAAATTATACAACATTACATGTACACAAAATAACATAAACACGTCAGCGATTCTAAGAAATAAAGAATGACTTGAAAGACCTTTTAAATGAGTGTAGGGGTGCAGAGTTCCTCATGTCTCTGGGTAAGGAATTCCACAATGCGGGTGCAGCTTAGGAAAATGATCTTCTTCCAAAGCGAGTCCGATAATTGAGAGACTCCAGAATTCGGTCATCAGATGAACGTAACGATCGCCTAGGAACATATACGAATACGAGATCTGACAAATAAGACGGACAAGAGCCCTGAAGAATCTTGAGTAAACCTTGCACATTTCAAAAGTAAATAAGAAGATGGCGACACCGAATAGCAGAAATGCTTGAATTATCACATTTAAACAGGTTTTTGCATGGCTAGGTTGATTTCTTATTAAAGATAGTACTGTAAGGCTATTAATTTTCGCGGGGTATTAAATTTCGCGGATTTCGCGGTTTGATGACAACCGCGAAATTAAATACCCCGCGAAAAAATGAGGTTGAAAATTCTTTCGAGATTTTAATGATAAATGTTCTTGATGTATGTATTGGGATAAATATAGGAATGCAATACGCAAACTATGTCATGCAAGCGCATTACCTCAACGGGAGAACATGCAAAATTTGCACATAAATGCTTCTAGCTTTTGAGCTACTAACCCGATTTACTTGATATTTGAAATACTGATGATTCAGGGCATGAGCATCATTTCATCTATTCATGTCATCGAAACATTCTCAATACAAAAAAAGTTAGTCAGCGTGCGAAAATCAGTTTGACGATAAAAATTGACAAAATTCCTTGATTTTTGTCGTCTAACTAATTTTCGCACGCTGACTAACTTTTTTCGTATTGAGAATGTTTAGATGACATGAATAGATGAAATGATGCTCACGCCCTGAATCATCAGTGCTTCAAATATCAAGTAAATCGGGTTAGTAGTTCAAAAGCCAGACGCATTTATGTGCAAATCTTGCATGTTCTCCGGTTGAGATAATACGTTTGCATGGCCTAAAAATAGCAGATCTGGCGCTCTGAATGATTCAGTGAACTGTAACCAATTAACCGCGAAATTTAATACCGCGCGAAATTGGCAAATCGACAAAACCGCTAAATATAATACCCGCGAAATTAAATAGCCTTAAAGTAACATCAACCCCGAGATACCTATTGGGCTCACCTAGTGGATCAGAGAGACCGCACATGATCTCGCTTGACTCTGTATGAACAACCCAGCATAAATGAGAATGTTTATCGCAATGTGAATGTTGTCATCATGTATATGGCTCAACACCAAAAATAGACAACAACGTTTCTACAAAAGTAATTGATGAATGAGAGATCTCCACAGTTGTTTTGAGAGTCTAAAGCTCCTGTAATTATGGCTCCAGGCAGGCCGATTAAAATAACTTCAATAAAATTGACTATCGGAGGTTTCACCACGAAGCATCACAGCATCACGAAACTGCCTCCTAATGCAACTGATATTACGTCAAATGTTCTTGTTGCATGTTTTCCTATGTGCTTACGTTTGTGAAGAAGGCTGAACGACACTCAAAAGACTAAAAAATCGATCTGATGCACGTAAACATAAAATCAACTTCCCCGAAATTCTAACATGAAGAATCTGAATGCTATCAGAACGCGATAAGCGCCAAAGTTGAAAAATCAGCGTCAATCATCAGAAATAGTCCTTTGGGTATTGATGTGCTGGCTAAACAGTAAAGTCAAAAGCTTTTTGGATTCTGTGCAGCATTGACTTAAATATTCAGTTTGACTGCAAAACACGATAATCGCCAATAGACTCATTTAAATGTTCAAAAAGCAATGTAAGATCGTCTTTTCCACTTTTAGAATCTACACCGAATTCATCGTTCCTATTAGCCCTGATTTTAAATGCGCAGCAATCGTAGTTATGGACTGTGGTCAATTATTCACTCATCGGTGGAACTGGAATGACATCACCGTTCTCCACTCGTTTTGGTGATGTCTAGTAGTCATTATCATTAGATGCGATAATTGGAACACTGATGTGATTGTATTACACTGCAAGCATCCGAGTCATTCTTGAATGAGATAATGCCGGGATGCTAGCAGTTATCGCATTTTTCATCAAAAATGAGGGGTCGCGTTTATCCGTGTTGCATGAATACTAACATATTTTTGATCGTACAGGCGAAACAGAGATCAGACCATTTCAAATTACATTGCAAATTTGTCACTATTCAATTCCTACGAGTCGAAGATTGCTTGTCAGTTTGATGTTCTCGACACAGCAAAAATCATAAAAATGACCACTACGGCACTTATCATGCTTTGCATGCAAACTCTTCTTCACATCGATTTGAGGTAAGCCAAGAATCTGTAAAAGGGGTCCACTGGACCTATCTGGTCTCTTGGGGCTAATCTATCGATCACTCATTTTCTATTATGTGTGTATCCAAAAAATGTATCTAAATGCATCCATCCAAAGTCACTATTTCAAATCTTCAAATTATTAGAGCTACGATAGAATTGCACTTTCTGACGTAACTTACCTGCTTAAACGACTACCGTCGACTGAAGACATCAGTCCGCTGTGTAGAATGAAATCAGTGTGTAGCTATCTGATGACGTCATTTCAATGGCTGGTGAATGCATTGTAATAAGACGCTTTGATTTGTATACATGAAGTGGAAATACTCGAGATATCATCGGTCAGAGTATGTACTTGATAAGCAGGACTTAGGCGGAGGCAGACACGTAATAGTACCGAACAGGATATGAAGCAAACGTTTGCTCCCAAGCACAGGGTCATTTGGTCCACCTCTGTGAGTTCTTGAATTCACTAACAAACGAGGATATCAATAATAGTTTTAATCTGTGAAGTTTTCTAACATTGCTTCTGTATGCCGGGGAGTCATTTTCACCATTGTGGCCACAGTCACTGTCGCAGTCATTATTGAGGCCTCAATAGGATATACTCACAGAATTCAATTGTTCAAGTTTTTCGGTTTACTGGAAGTTTAGAATAATTTAAAGCGATGACAACATGCTGTAGCTTAGTAAGTGAACAAAAAGAGATATCTGATGCCTTGCAGAGATAGGGAAAATGGTCGTACGTCGCTTGCGGATTGATGTAAATTCCATCAGAGTGATTCGATTGCTTCAGACTCGAAGAATTCAGATCATTGCACACAACTTTTCTCGATGAAGTTGGTCCTTCCGATCATAATTCATTAAGGAAGTTAGCAGGCGCACGAAAAATGGTTCACCAGATGACTTCAACCTCTTCTCAGCATTCCTCACTGAATGCATATGAATGTAACTTACAGAGATGTGTGATCGAGATGATATTAAAACACACACGCCACTGGCTGCATGTTCCAATGTTTGTGCCATTTCCAATGGAATGCGATATGCGACTCAGCCCCTTCTAGGAACCAAGACTGAATGAGCAGTGTCTCGTTCACAGTGGATATAGCGATTATTTTTACTCTTATTTTTTAGTATTTAATTTCCTTGTTTCCGATGACGGGACTGCTCCTGAAATCAAGGCACTTTTCTATAGTGTAATTCCCACGTGGACAGTAGCGAAGAAGGAAGACAAGCAATCGTGACGACAGCAACGACATATCAGCCAAAAAAGCTTCTCACTGTGCATCTCAGAGAGAAGTCGGGATCAGAGAGAGCTTTTTTCCGGGACCGGAACGCTGCCGGCGTATTCAAAGCCGGCCGGTTCAACCCCTGGTGTGCATGTATTGTGTGCTTGATAAGCAGAATGATCTCTTGAGTGTATACAGAGTAGATAGATTATAAGTGCTCGTAGATTTGAGTGCAACTTCACTTGAGTTATTGACATGTACAAAATTATCAAAACGAAAATTTGACATTTTTGAGTGACATTCGACAAATTTGAAAATTTGATTATACAGTGCTCGCATATGGTCATAATTTGAACTTTGTGACTGAGAGTTCAGTCTGTTGCCTACATTCCTCGAACCGGCTGTCAATAATGCTCTATGTGTGTTTATAGAGATTCCGAAAACGGACAACTTTCTGCATCATTTAGCTTATCGTCGCTTTGACTTTACTATTCATTATGAAGATTATCAACTTGCTATCTACAGATTGTTTCATAAAAAATGGATCACCTTTAAACATCGCCTTAACTTCAATTTTGTCTAACTCCGCCAAACTTGAACAAATTTCTCTGAAATTTGGAAGATATGTCAGTTGTGCTTACTAATATCATTGTTGGAAATTTCAAGCATGAATATTGAGTTGTTTTCCTGTTATAGATAAAAAAGTAGTAGATAATTTGATCTTCATTTAGCAATGTTACACAAAATAATACCTCACTCTTATAAAATTACATTTGTTTCCTTTGTTATGTAATATGTTGTTCTACAAGCCAAAAGCTATCAAGCAAAACAAAAATAAAGAAAATCGGTCAATCAGAGCCAGTATAGCACCATTATTCATCAACAATAATGTAACTGCTACATGTGATTAACTAGACTTCATGTTCCATAGCTTCCTGACTTCGTTGCGGTGGTGTTGGCAGCAGTCCTGATTGCTTTCAGCTAGAAATCTATCTCTTACCGGTTAAAAACAATACAAAGCACAAATGAACAATAACGAGATCGCATTCACAAAAGGCAAAGTGTCAGCCTTGCTAGAACTAGGATTTTCTTTGCGAGCTACAAGCAAGCGACTAAATGTCCTTTACACAAATGTGCATCGATGGCATAATGATGATTTTCGACTCTGTCGTAAAGAGGGCTCTGGCCGTCCACGCAAAACATCCAAACGTAGAGACCGCCTAATTTTGAGATTTGTTAAAGTTGATCCAAGTCTCTCGTTAACTGAGATGGTTGCACTAGACTCGTCTATTTCTAAGTCCACTATTCGTAGAAGACTTATTGAGTCGAATTTCAAGAGCTGTAAGAGGCCCTCTCAGATCGAATTATCAGATCAGCATGCAAAAAGACGTCTCAGATGGGCAATGAGTCATTGCCACTGGCGAAATCAATGGGATCGGGTTGTTGGTCTGATGAGGCATCAGTCCGTCTGAAGGATAGTGATAGTCGATTGAGATTATGGATAAAATCTGATCAGGAAGTTCCGAGACATTTACATCGTCCCCGGGTACAAGGTGGTGCGACTCTACCGATTTGGGTTGGCATTTGGACCAATGGCCGCTCTGAACTTCACATACAGCAAGGAACCATGATTTTCTGAACGCTATGTGAATGTTTTACGAATGAACATTGGCCAAATGACAGATCAACTTGGTGATCCATCGACTTGGTCATTTATGGATGATAATGCTACGTGTCACAGGAGTAGTAGAGTCAACTTATGCAAGTCTCAATTAGGGCTTAGGACATTATCTTGGCCAGCTCGTTCTCCTGATCTGAATCCCATAGAAAATGTATGGAGTATTCTAAAACGTAACGTTCGTCGTTCACTGCTACCTACAGATGGCGTATCACAACTTACGTCACTGTTAAAAAGAGAGTGGAGAAAGTTAGATCAGTCAAAAATCAACGATATCATCGAATCAATGCCTAGACGAATTGGTAATGTCATTGACAATAAGGGTAGGGCCACAAAATATTAGCTTCTTAAGAACCGTTACTGTATCATAGCTTATCAGATTATATAAGGACATTTAAGTATATTAGGGACATGAAATAACATGAAAAATGCTTTCTGTATCATACTTATGTTTTATTTAGTCAAATTTTAGGATGATCCACTTTTTATGAAACGGACTGTATATGCGGAGGTCCTACACTTTCTTTCCATTTGATCGAGGCGCTTTAGAAAACTGTCGTTTTCTTTTAGAAGTTTCTGACTGCCCAGTGTGCTCGAAGCTTGTGTGAAAATGCGTGTAGGCCTGTGATTATTTTACAATATACAAAAATTGTTATCGCTTCAGACAAGAATAAGCCTGAGACCGATGCAGTAAATAGTCGTGCGCCGCTTGCGGATTGCTGCGAATTCTTTCATAATGCTCCGATCGCCACGATTCCTTCAGATTTGAAGAATTCAGATCATTGCGCACAAGTTTTCTCGATAATGTTAGGCCCTCCGATCATTATCAAAAATTTTAGCAGGCGCGCTCGAAAAAGCGTTCACAAACCTCTCTGTAGAACTTGACATCGACTGTGTTTCTTTGCTGTGTAATCCGGTTGATAAAGGTTCATTTATACTTTTGCTGTTCGGTAAATTATGTGCTGTACAGTAAAGCTGCAAATGCTGTACATTTTCGCTGTGCAACATAATGGTCAATTTGTTGCAACATCATCTGCTGTCAACAGCATAAAACTGCTGTCTACAGCATAAAGTGCTGTAAAAGTTCTATTTCTATGTTTCACAGCACAATGATCAATTTGTATCAACAACATATGCACAATAGAATGAATTCGTCACTGGACACTATTGCTGGTTGAGTGACAGTCAAGATGAAACATAGCTGTACGCCATGTCGTGTAGGAATCATTGCAAGATTCTTTCTACAGTATGACGACAACAATGAACGACGAACAATTGATTGAATATGTTCCGGATTGTGACCATCTTTGGGATATGAGCCTACCTGACTATAAGGACTTGGTAAAATCCAATAATTCTTGGAATGTCATTGGTCAAAGTCTTGGTGTAGAGCCATCAACTGTGAAAGCCCGATGGCGATCACTACGAGATGGCTTTGTGAGATCAAGAAGAAACGCCAAGAAGAGAAGTGGTGATGCAGGTGGACATCAGCCGAAGTGGAGGTTCTACGAGAAGATGAAATTCTTGGAGAAAGTTTTGCAGCATAGGAATGCGGAATCCAATCTCGAGATCTCAAACAATGACAGAAGGTAATTATCAAGCCTGCTATTCGATTTGTTGACATTTATTCTTTGTCTAATACCATTTTACATAGCTACCAGAGTTCAATGTATAGTCCGTGTACAACATACTGTTGAGTCGCTGGAATAGGCCTATCTAGGCATCATGTGTTTGGTGCAATCTTCCTTTTTGTGTTATGTACTTTCATTTATCATTAATCTCTTGTTTCAGGAACGACACTCAGGACAGCGTTGAAGATGGAGATGATGGTCATCTGAATAATTCACTGCAGAATCATCTGGTAGTCCCATCAGCTTCCACATCCATTTCAAAGACGAAGGAGCGACAAAAGGCTCTTGATGAAGCGATGCTTCACTACATGGAGGATTGCAGCAGCAAAAGAGACGAAGGGGTGTGTTTGGCGAATACATTGCAGCATCATTACGGAAATTGAAGCCTTCTACAACCTCTCGGGCGAAAATGCGAATTCAGCAAGTTTTATTTGAGGCTGAGCAAAATGATTTCGCCGAAGTTGAGAATGACGTGAACTTATAAGATTTGTTGCAATTGTAATTAGTACTTTTTCATTGTTTTATACGCGCATTTTCTGTCTCCGGTGTATGATGACAAATCAATAAAATTAGCATGGTCCATAAAAAGCGATATTAAAAGAAAAGTCTACACAGATGAAGTTCATTGCGTATCTGAGTGTAAATTTGTTCCACGCTGGATAACAGTTCTTTGCCACGGAAGAGCACCAGCATCTGAGTTGAAGAAATTCATGAATTTCTGCCTCACTTTAAAAGCGTACTTGGAGCAATGGGTGTCCGACAGATTGGAAACATCTTGCATTCCTGAAAGAGATAAAAAATAAAACTACAAATGAGTTTTATAAAATTAATTGCTTTAATTTAACAAGATGTTGTAAATGGTTGACGCTGAAGCATCTTCATGTATACAAGTTAAAATAATGTGATATACAGTACTAACCTGCATCTTCAGCGGTTATTTGACGCCATCCTCCTCCATGAATCGCATGATCTTGATCTTCATAGTCGATGAAATTTGAGGGACAATATCTGGTTTAGGGCAAAGACACATTATCAGTTGACTTTAGATAATTGTGAAGCAAACACAGGCCCATACAATAGAATCAACAACATCGACAGTGCTTTCAATGGGTCGCCTGAATATTCGCCACCTTGCAGACAATATCCCAAATGCATTTTCTACAATGCGTCGAGCTCTGCTGAGACGATAATTAAACACCTGTTTTTCATCAGTTAGACTAGTACCTGAAAAAGGTTTCATAAAGTATGGTCTCAAAGGAAACGCGTCATCTCCTATGAAAACATGGGGAACTTTATCGTTGGCACCAGGAAGATTGGTTGGTGGCGGAAGTTCAAGATTCTCCTTGTGAAGTGCTTCGGCAACATCCCAATCACCCCATACTCCAGCGTCACTTTCCTTTCCACTTCTACCAATGCTCACAAAGCGGAAAAAGATATTTTGAATCAACGATGGCCATCAGCACGATTGAGAAGGTATTCTTATAATTATAAAAATTGCTGCCGGAGTTTGAAGGAGCAGTTATATTGATGTGTTTCCCATCACAAGCCCCAAGACAGCATGGGAAATTCCAATTCTGCCAAAAGTCTTTCGCAATCTCCTTCAAATCATCTGGAGATGGAGGAGGAATGAATTCCTCTTGTAGAGCCTTTCTGATTGATACTATCGTTTCACGAAATATTTTATTTACGGTAGACCTTCCCATGCGGAAACTATGTCCAACGCTTTCTTGTGAGTTGCCTGTAGCTAGAAGACGCAGTGTGACTGCTAGTCTCATCTGACTGGAAATGGGAAAACGATGAGTAGGTTCATGGTGAATCAATGGTTGAACCTTCCGGAGGAGTTCGTCAAACCTCTCCTTTGACATTCGAAAATACTCAAAATGAGTCTGTGGATCCATTTTCCGCATCTCATCTACAAGTTTGCACTCACTCCTGATGTTTCGAGGTACGTTCAGTGGCCTCACGTACCATCGTCGCTCTTGTCTCATCTTCTTCTTGCGATATATGTACATCAACGCGATTGGATCCATTTTGCTGTCAAGTTCCGTTGCGTGCATCAGAAATATGTCAATAGAGTACTATTCAACAACCAGTCAAGCATACTTTATAGATTTCGTCAAACATGCTGTACAGCATTTGTCGTACAGCATGTCACTATTTTCTGCTGTACAGCATCTGGAACATGCTGTACAGCATATGCGTCATACAACATGCTGTACAGCATAAGTATAAACGAAGCTTAACAGTCACTGAAACTTCGCACTATTTAGCGTGCTTTATGTTGAATTGGCTGCTCATTGTTCAATTGATATGTCATTATGTAAGCAGATTGTGCCATTTCATTAGCGTTGCATGTTCCAATGGCACTGCTTTAACGCAGGCACGTGGAGGGCGGATTCACAGAATTAGATTCATCTGCGCGCGCTACGGTTTCCTAGAAAGGAGGAATTGTATGGAACCTTAATATCGAAATGGCACATCACGACTTGCTCCTTCTCGAATGGATAATTCGTGTATCGCTTGCTATTGGAAATGACAAACAATAAGCTGTCAGCAAGGGACACCAAGAGCCAGTGAGAGATGCGTGCGTGCTGTGATATCACTTCGCACACACTAAAACACACATCGATGCCTGGCTTCGATTCAATGTATGCAATATACTGTACAGTGAGAAATGCCGAGGAGAGGATGTAAAATCATCGATTGAACTAATTTTCATACGCCTGCTACTTTTTTTAATAATGATCGGAAGAGCCAACATTATGGTGAAAACTTGTGCGCAATGATTTGATAATGTGTATAACTCCAGGCATGTGGATGATAAATGTAGTGCATTCTATGAGTCCTTTTACTACGCATTCACGGTAATTCCACAAGAAGAAATACAAATCAGCAAACAGGACAAACCTTGGATCACTCCCTTTTTGAAAAAGCTTATCAATGATAGATGGAGGGCATACAGAGCCAAGAACTGGCCAGTCTATAACCATTTGAAAACCAAAGTACAGTCTGAAATATACAAAGCTAAGTTGCTATGGAGCAAAAAGGCAATAGATAAAGACGCAAATGTATGGAATGTGGTCAAGGAATTTCAAGGCAAGGAAGTAACTTCTATTCTTCCAAATGACGATTCTGAGAAAGTGGAGTTCCTGCATGAGCTGACGCAGGTGTTTAAGTCGAACTTCAATCCCTTTAACGATGCCACACTAACTGAATTGCGTAATGAGAATTGGGAGATAAAAATTGAACCCGCAGACGTATATCAACTTCTAAGAAGCCTCAAATTCAAGCAATCTACAGGTTCTGACAATATCCCTGCGCGATTGTTGTCTGAAAGTGCGGACATTATTTGCTCACCTTTAGCTGATATTTTTCGATGCTCAATAACATCAAGAACTTTCCCTACATTCTTGAAGAATGCGGTTGTTCGTCCCATCCCTAAGAAATCCACTCCAACGGTAAATGACTTTCGGCAAATCTCCTTGCTGCCTATTGTTGCTAAAGTATTTGAAAAACTAATTTTGAATTCAATGAAAAGTACGTTCTTGAGATTTTTTGGCAATAATCAGCACGCCTACCGTCCATTAGCATCGACTACTAGTGCGCTCATAGACATACACAATAGTATAACAGCCTTCATGGAAGACCCGAGCAATATTGGTGTAAGGTTGACATGCCTTGATTTTTCTAAAGCTTTCGACAGACTACAGTTCGATCGACTAATTAATATCCTCTCGGCTCAAAAACTTAACTCTGGTTTTCTCTTGTGGCTGAAGTCCTACTTAGAGGGTCGGTGTATGAGAGTCAGTGTGGATGGTGAAATTGGTCCCTTGGTGCATATACCGTCAGGCGTTCCTCAGGGCTCGGTATTGGGCCCCTTTATGTTTTCATTATTCATAGCCACACTAGAAGTTGAAGGACAAAACGTCAAGCTGGTAAAGTACGCAGACGATCTTACTCTCATCGAGTCTTGTACCAGAGCAAATCCAGAACAGAAGAATATATCTACTATCATTGGTTGGAGTGATGAGTACATTATACAACTAAATCGCGAGAAGTGTCAGCAAATTGTTATACAACGCTCAAGGAGCTCTAGTACAGTAATCAAATACGACAATATCGAAGTCACATCGTCAGTCAACATCCTTTGTATAATAGTGAGTAACGACTTGAAATGGAATAAACATTTTGATCGTGTATTGCTATCTGCTTCTCGACGACTCCATCTTCTACGTGCTCTGAAGTCCTTTGTTAAAAAGAAGCAGCTGTTAGAAGTTTTCAATGGTTCCATTATGTCTGTTCTCACGTATGTGTCACCACTGTTTTGTACTTTACCAACATCGATAGAACATAAGATTGAAAGAATTGTAAAACGTGCACATTGTATCATTTGTGATCCATCATGTACATGTTCGCTGCTACCTAACTTTTGCAACTTCCGTAACAAACTGGCGCGTAACTTCTTTTATAGTTGTAAATCCTTATTGCACCCACTGAACTATTGTGTTCCACCTGTTTTGCCACGTAGTGGAAAATATTTCTTGCCTCACTTCTCTACGAACAGAAGGCAGAATTCATTTTTCCCTTGGATGAGTATCAAACTCAATGGTGAATACTGCGATATCAATCAATAATAATGATCTCGTCCTTTTATGAGCTTTGAGAACTTGACCGCCCATTTTGAGCGCTATGTGAATCATTTTAATTTCTGTTTGAAACGTATAAACTTTGTGTAACTTGAATTTGTGATTTCCATTTCTTGAGAATATACGCCTTATTATTATTAATGACCTGAATTCTTCGAATCTGAAGGAATTTCGGCAATCAAAGCACTTACCGAAATTTTAGCAAACCGAAGCAGATAAACAAAATATTTAATTCTGTGGGCGGATTGCATCCTGCAACCACTTCAAACCGCATCCGAGGTTGAGGCGCTTCACGCAGGCGCTATTGATTAAATGTTTTCTCAACAGATGGTCCGGATGACCTTGTGGTTCGGTAGGCCCAGTAGGCCGTCTCTTGGTGGTCACATCTGCTGAGATTTAAGAAATTTATCAATGACCAGATTACTTATTAAAAACATGCTTCGTGACATTGCATGTTACTAAAAAATAGCGGCAGCTGTAATTGCGGCTTATAAATACTCTTATTCATGTAAACTTCCGCTGAAAATTGATTTATTCCTCGATTCTACCATCAGGCATGCCCGAAGTCATTGAACTAAATTTTCTGCACTCATGTGATATAGATTCGAATTAATTCAGTGAACACTTTCAATAGAATGCATCAGCGTCGGCATCATCGACTCTGATTTTCACACGATGTTCGCAAACTATTAAACCTACTCGCCGCTTTTCTCTAAAGAGCTCATAGCTAAGACATATGATGATAATTGCTACATCTGTGAGAAATTATCACTAATCTCTATTCATGATATGCCGGCCTAATATTCCCCACAGGCGAAGCATTTTTGAGATTCATTTATCGTTACGATAACATGTGGTGAGTTGCACTCACGAGTCAGGTAATTTTGAAATATCTGATGAACTAGGTAGCAACTACAAAGAGCTAGAATGCGAGATACACGATTGATCTTGCTTTCGCAAATGGAAGTTTTAGATGATCAAAGAGAAATTCGTGATTTATCAAAAACTAACTTCACTGTAGTACCGTGTCTAGACAAGGTCATGAACTTTCGATTGTAATGCGATTTCTTTTCATTCAGAGAAATCTGTTGGAAAAATCGGAGATGAAAGGGCATCCTCAATGGGGTGACACTTCAGCCAAACTTCTCTCTTGATATCTTTTGAAACATGTGGTGCACTAACTAACAACAGATGGGCTCTTACTATGAAGTAACACACTTCATGAATTTAGAGGAACACATATTTATTCTGCTTACAAAATCTTATGATTTTATGTGACCCTCAGCCAACTGTTCTCTCTCTCTCTCTCTCTAATCTTCGAGCGTTCTCTGATAAACAGCTCGGTTACTACGTCAGTAACCGTTCACTTACAGGACGATGATTTCAGAGACTCTACCCCTAAAGATGATAGAGAACATTTTAAAAGGTGAATGATCATATCAAGATGCTAAATATTCAGAACTACTCTCGCCATGACTCCATGCCTATTGATATTTTCCTCTGCATATCAAGAGTAACATCAAGCTTTGATAAACTTTATAAGAAACTTCTTATGCAGTAAATGTATTAGTGCAATTTAGTCCGAGCGATCAGATGGAAGCTGCATGATAAGCAGGAAATTTGTCTGTTGAGACGGAGCATCAGCCAAAATACTGGATTGGCTGTTTCCTATTCTTTTAATTCGACCAGAAGTGTTTTGGGGCAACATTTCGAAGCGACGTAGTCCCCAGGACGGCAGAAAAGCCAAATGAAAGAGGAGATCAACGCGGTTCTGATGAATCCCCTCCGGACCTCCAGCGATACATAGAACAGCCGCAAATTGTAATTGAAAAATACTTTCGAAAATAAAATTGACTTCTAAAAATGCATGCAGTTTGAGCATTGATAAAAATAAGAAGACAAACTTAATATTTCAACCATCTGAAGTGGCCATCGTCAGAAATCTATTTAATGTAATTCTTGCATTAGATTCAAATTACAAAAAGATATAAACGATAGTAGGCTGCATAACGCATGCAATCCTAAATGAACAAATACTACGGTAAAGAAAATCAGTAGATATCTTAAGACTCAAACAAGGCAAATAGAAATTGCGACTTCTAGAGTAAAGAAAATGAGAAGAAAGGGAAAAAATTATTATTACTCAAGAAGTCTCGGTCTCACTGAGTCACTCTGAGACCTCCTTATTAATGGCTCCAATATCTTCATCAAAATAATCTGCAAAACGATCTGCATCAGGTTGATCATACCTGCAACTGAATGTTATTATGTCATTAAAGCACAATGCATAATAAGTGAGTACCAGAATGCAGTTTCGGTTTTACGTCCGCCATTTTGAATTTTCATCATTTTCTCAAAAGGGGCTGATTGTGTGATTTTTAACCATGATCTTCGAAACTTTCATGCAAATATGCATCACAAACAGTTGAAAAATACAATGAGAAATTTTCAAATGAAACCGCCTCTCCGGGCATGAGGTGCATTCACATTTTCTGTCCGCGATGCTCGAATACATTTTGCAGTAAAGTATCAATCCCGCTCAACCTGAAGCCATGTGCTATGAAAACTCTTGCAATTAAATATTCCAAGTTTGATTTGTGTTCTCAATGAGAGTTTTTTCCTAATTGCCTTTTGCCTTCGTAAATTTGTCTTTATTATAACTTCTCTGTCTTTACTATCACTAATTTTCTCATTTCTTTGATTTATATTTCACATTTTTTATCAAAGGAAAAGTAAGGAAAGTCTCCGACCGATGTCTATAATGAAACAAATCAAATGTCTGTATAAACAAGAGCGAAGCGTTGTACAATTTATTTTTGTAGTCTGAACTGCATAGGTCGATGACTTAATTTGTTTTTTATTTGGATATCAAACATCCACCGGCAAAATATCTACTCATCACATTATTTAGCTTATAGTTTCAATATACATGTATTTCGCATGCTCTGTAGAATATCTGTACCTATTATACCTGTAGAATCTCATTTATTCATTTATTTGTTATCTGATTTGATTTTGCATTGTTTTGATGTCGCAATTAGGCCTATTGCATATTGATAAGTTGTACAATTTCCCATTATTACAATTATTTTTGCTTTAATGTTGTTTCTCTACAAACAGACCATTGTGTGATTCTTGACTTTGATTGTAGGCTACTACTTTATTGCAAGTAGAAGGTTCGTATACGGTTCTTATAGTAGAGTAGTCCTATAACGGAAATCTAATACTGAAAGTATGTATATTTCTGACACAAAATGAATAACATGTGTCTTGTAAAAATGCAGAAATATAAGAGGCAAATGCCCAACACTTTTCTTATTCAAACCGACAATTCACCATTACATATCGATAAAACTATCAATTTTGGGCATGTTGCTTCTAATGAGCGAGATTGAAAATGCAATTTAGCTGTCTTCATTTCGTCCACAATTAATCACAAATAATATTAAAAACACTGAAAACTATAGGTACTTTTATCAAAAATTATTTAGCAATTAAACATTTTGAGAATTGCTCATAATTAAATCAATATTCTAACTAAAACACAAAAAGAGAAATAAACATTGGCTTCTAGAATCAACTCCATTGGAAAATGTATAGTACCTGGCTTACTTGGAACTGTTCTTGAAAAGTTATTGCAACTTCTAAAAGCCAATTTTCATGATCATAAAGGCCCTCAATGCCTTGATATCTAGCCATGACAAATAATGCATCATCACAAAATAAGTGCTTCGTGCAATGCATGCAGCAGAGAATATTAGTGCATCAAAGACAGCAAATTGAGCGCAAACTCGTTGAGTATTGTCTGAGTGGATATTTCTGAGACCCGAATTACTCCACAATTCCGTGTCTTATTTTCTAGGAAATTGCTCCCATCCAACATTTTATATTAATCAAGTGCTAGATTCAAAGCAAATATTTCATTCCGTGTATTTGCCGATGTCAATTTTCCTTCATAAACATTTCTAAGCATAAGTACTTTAGCTTATTATTATTACTCAAGAAGTCTCGGTCTCACTGAGTCACTCTGACCATTGAGTGAAGGTTTTTTAAGCTTTATTCGCAGCATTTCGTGCCACAGGAGATCATATTTGCTGTAGCATCGTTTCAAGATCTTAAATTGTGACAGATTGATGTTATTATCTCCATGATGTTGTTGTCGATGCTTCCCAATAGATGACGATGACTGCCGGTGCTCCTCAGCCCTTTCATCATGAATTTATGTAGCCTACTATCGTTTATATGTTTTTGTAATTTGAATCTAATACAGGAATTACAATAAATAGATTTCTGACGATGGCCACTTCAGATGGTCGAAATATTAAGTTTATCTTCTTATTTTCATCAAAAATTATAACAAGGAAATAATTTATCAGATTGTTAAATTGTCTGAAACTGACTGCGCGCAATTTTCAATGCAGCTAGGGCTTCCGTGTTGTGGGCGGATGAGCCATGGTTCACCTCTTATAGTTTACTCGTAAGTTAATCCTCAGACCCACTGGGGGTCGTTTTTTTCGCCCCCATGGTGATTTTTTGAATACTTTCAAACCAAGCAAGTAATGGCCATCAGATTTCTAGGAGCTAACTTTCTACGTAATATGCATCTTTTGAAGGAAGGATAATAAAGTTGGCACAATACTTTTGGCGTGAGAGCTATTTTAAAATTTGAATGCTTTGAATATTTTTGGCTGAGTTCGGAACATATTCACTTCTAGTGTAAATTGCGTCATCAATTCTTGATGAAATAAGTTGAGATTACATAAAAGATTCTTCTTATTAATATATTTACAAATGTAAAATCCTTGAATTTGAAACTATCTGCTTACTATGTATGCATGTCTGAAATTCAAATTTCAAACACATTTTTTTATTATTTTTGTACTTTTCAGTTCTGCATCTGATCAGCAATTATTGAAATTGCTCAGAATCATGTTGCTTTTAGCAAATTAATTCTCTGTTTGAACTCTGTCGATCACTTTGGGTTGACTCTCTCGCTTTCAGGTCATCTGCTAATAAATCATTTAGAGAAAACCTTGATTGTAGAGATTGATGTTGTGTGAGGTAATTCCAAGCAGCTACCTTTAAATCATTCATTAAATTACGTCATTTGACCGTTTACGGCATCAGAATGATGTAGGATTCTGACATCAAGACCTTCAATAAAATCTAAGATCTAATGCTTCTGTAACACGTTCAATTCATCAGTCAGTACTTACCGGTCACGGTTTGCCAGGAGAGGCAGTTTCATTTTGAAAATTTCCCATTGTATTTCTCGACGTCTTCTGATGTATTTTTGCATAAAAGTTTCAAATATCATGGTTTAAAAGTCGCGCGATTACCTCTTCTCGAGAAACTGACGGAAATTCAAAATGGCGGACAATGAAACCGAAACTGAATTCTGGGGCTGAATCAAAATAATTCACAAGTAATTTGTGTGCAGTTCCCTATGAAATTTGGTCCGCTCTTTTGAAATAAAATTGCTAGAAAATAATGTGATTAGCCCTTCTTGAGAAAATAATGAAACTTCAAAATGGCGGACATGAAACCGAAACTGCATTCTGATGAGGCTATAGGCGTATTAATGCAAATCTCGATTTTTCGTCAACAGCTTTTTCTGTGGTCTATGTACCTCGACCCGCTCTTTTCAATCATCACTGTTGGCATATCATGTGGCTATCCCGTTTCGAGAAAAGATGAAACTTCAAAATGGTGGACATATAACCGAAACTGCATTCTAGGGTACTGGCACATGTTCGTGCACAAACCAACATATATGATTCAGTGATGAGAGAGAGAGAGAGAGAATCGTTTATTGTATCACTGAATGGGAATCAAAAAGCATTACAAGTCTACATTTCATAGCAAATTAGAAAATAGTATATACCAGCATAAAGTCAAATGTCAGAAGTCAATCGCAAAAGGTAGAAAAAGGTAGACGAAATAATAATAGACGTCAACGGAATAAAAGACTTTCGACGGATGGTTGTTCGACTATAAGGAACAGACAAACGTCCACTTGGGAGCACAGACGGCAAAAGACTTTTAATAGCAGTATCTGAGCTATATGCAGATCTGAAAAAGTTCACAGCAAGACGCTCCCTTCTACTGCTAAGATCTTGCAACCTACAATTCCTTTTAATTTTCAAGCAACGTTTTTGTAATCTCTCCAGATGTAGTAGATCTTCTCCTGAAATGCCATTAAATACGGGACAAGCATATTCCAGCAGAGATCTTATAAGACCACAATATACAGTCAGAAATTCTGCGTCAGTCACAAAGTCTTTGACTCTTCGCAAAATGTACATTCGCTGAGCACACTTAGACCTTATTTCCTTTACATGCCCTTTCCATTGAAGGTCGTCATCAAGAATCACTCCCAAAAAGCGCACACGAGCGCAGAAGTTCACTGATGGAATTAATGATTCCACGCATCGCTGCTCTCTCATGGCACGTTCCCTGCAATAAATCAAACCCTTTGTCTTTCCAGCATTTAACATCAAATCGCTTACCGTCGCCCACTTTAAAACATTTGAGACCTCCTTATTAATGGCTCCAATATCTTCATCAAAATAATCTGCAAAACGATCTGCATCAGGTTGATCATACCTGCAACTGAATGTTATTATGTCATTAAAGCACAATGCATAATAAGTGAGTACCAGAATACAGTTTCGGTTTTACGTCCGCCATTTTGAATTTTCATCATTTTCTCAAAAGGGGCTGATTGTGTGATTTTTAACCATGATCTTCGAAACTTTCATGCAAATATGCATCACAAACAGTTGAAAAATACAATGAGAAATTTTCAAATGAAACCGCCTCTCCGGGCATGAGGTGCATTCACATTTTCTGTCCGCGATGCTCGAATACATTTTGCAGTAAAGTATCAATCCCGCTCAACCTGAAGCCGTGTGCTATGAAAACTCTTGCAATTAAATATTCCAAGTTTGATTTGTGTTCTCAATGAGAGTTTTTTCCTAATTGCCTTTTGCCTTCGTAAATTTGTCTTTATTATAACTTCTCTGTCTTTACTATCACTAATTTTCTCATTTCTTTGATTTATATTTCACATTTTTATCAAAGGAAAAGTAAGGAAAGTCTCCGACCGATGTCTATAATGAAACAAATCAAATGTCTGTATAAACAAGAGCGAAGCGTTGTACAATTTATTTTTGTAGTCTGAACTGCATAGGTCGCTGACTTAATTTGTTTTTTATTTGGATATCAAACATCCACCGGCAAAATATATACTCATCACATTATTTAGCTTATAGTTTCAATATACATGTATTTCGCATGCTCTGTAGAATACCTGTACCTATTATACCTGTAGAATCTCATTTATTCATTTATTTGTTATCTGATTTGATTTTGCATTGTTTTGATGTCGCAATTAGGCCTATTGCATATTGATAAGTTGTACAATTTCCCATTATTACAATTATTTTTGCTTTAATGTTGTTTCTCTACAAACAGACCATTGTGTGATTCTTGACTTTGATTGTAGGCTACTACTTTATTGCAAGTAGAAGGTTCGTATACGGTTCTTATAGTAGAGTAGTCCTATAACGGAAATCTAATACTGAAAGTATGTATATTTCTGACACAAAATGAATAACATGTGTCTTGTAAAAATGCAGAAATATAAGAGGCAAATGCCCAACACTTTTCTTATTCAAACCGACAATTCACCATTACATATCGATAAAACTATCAATTTTGGCCATGTTGCTTCTAATGAGCGAGATTGAAAATGCAATTTAGCTGTCTTCATTTCGTCCACAATTAATCACAAATAATATTAAAAACACTGAAAACTATAGGTACTTTTATCAAAAATTATTTAGCAATTAAACATTTTGAGAATTGCTCATAATTAAATCAATATTCTGACTAAAACACAAAAAGAGAAATAAACATTGGCTTCTAGAATCAACTCCATTGGAAAATGTATAGTACCTGGCTTACTTGGAACTGTTCTTGAAAAGTTATTGCAACTTCTAAAAGCCAATTTTCATGATCATAAAGGCCCTCAATGCCTTGATATCTAGCCATGACAAATAATGCATCATCACAAAATAAGTGCTTCGTGCAATGCATGCAGCAGAGAATATTAGTGCATCAAAGACAGCAAATTGAGCGCAAACTCGTTGAGTATTGTCTGAGTGGATATTTCTGAGACCCGAATTGCTCCACAATTCCGTGTCTTATTTTCTAGGAAATTGCTCTCATCCAACATTTTATATTAATCAAGTGCTAGATTCAAAGCAAATATTTCATTCCGTGTATTTGCTGATGTCAATTTTCCTTCATAAACATTTCTAAGCATAAGTACTTTAGCTTATTATTATTACTCAAGAAGTCTCGGTCTCACTGAGTCACTCTGACCATTGAGTGAAGGTTTTTTAAGCTTTATTCGCAGCATTTCGTGCCACAGGAGATCATATTTGCTGTAGCATCGTTTCAAGATCTTAAATTGTGACAGATTGATGTTATTATCTCCATGATGTTGTTGTCGATGCTTCCCAATAGATGACGATGACTGCCGGTGCTCCTCAGCCCTTTCATCATGAATTTATGTAGCCTACTATCGTTTATATGTTTTTGTAATTTGAATCTAATACAGGAATTACAATAAATAGATTTCTGACGATGGCCACTTCAGATGGTCGAAATATTAAGTTTATCTTCTTATTTTCATTAAAAATTATAACAAGGAAATAATTTATCAGATTGTTAAATTGTCTGAAACTGACTGCGCGCAATTTTCAATGCAGCTAGGGCTTCCGTGTTGTGGGCGGATGAGCCATGGTTCACCTCTTATAGTTTACTCGTAAGTTAATCCTCAGACCCACTGGGGGTCGTTTTTCGCCCCCATGGTGATTTTTTGAATACTTTCAACCAAGCAAGTAATGGCCATCAGATTTCTAGGAGCTAACTTTCTACGTATTATGCATCTTTTGAAGGAAGGATAATAAAGTTGGCACAATACTTTTGGCGTGAGAGCTATTTTAAAATTTGAATGCTTTGAATATTTTTGGCTGAGTTCGGAACATATTCACTTCTAGTGTAAATTGCGTCATCAATTCTTGATGAAATAAGTTGAGATTACATAAAAGATTCTTCTTATTAATATATTTACAAATGTAAAATCCTTGAATTTGAAACTATCTACTTACTATGTATGCATGTCTGAAATTCAAATTTCAAACACATTTTTTTATTATTTTTGTACTTTTCAG
Source organism: Prostheceraeus crozeri (assembly GCA_907163375.1). Classification (NCBI taxonomy): domain Eukaryota; kingdom Metazoa; phylum Platyhelminthes; order Polycladida; family Euryleptidae; genus Prostheceraeus; species Prostheceraeus crozeri. The sequence goes on along the minus strand of CAJQUW010007070.1, from coordinate 10,534 downwards.
TTCTGCATCTGATCAGCAATTATTGAAATTGCTCAGAATCATGTTGCTTTTAGCAAATTAATTCTCTGTTTGAACTCTGTCGATCACTTTGGGTTGACTCTCTCGCTTTCAGGTCATCTGCTAATAAATCATTTAGAGAAAACCTTGATTGTAGAGATTGATGTTGTGTGAGGTAATTCCAAGCAGCTACCTTTAAATCATTCATTAAATTACGTCATTTGACCGTTTACGGCATCAGAACGATGTAGGATTCTGACATCAAGACCTTCAATAGAATCTAAGATCTAATGCTTCTGTAACACGTTCAATTCATCAGTCAGTACTTACCGGTCACGGTTTGCCAGGAGAGGCAGTTTCATTTTGAAAATTTCCCATTGTATTTCTCGACGTCTTCTGATGTATTTTTGCATAAAAGTTTCAAATATCATGGTTTAAAAGTCGCGCGATTACCTCTTCTCGAGAAACTGACGGATTTTCAAAATGGCGGACAATGAAACCGAAACTGAATTCTGGGGCTGAATCAAAATAATTCACAAGTAATTTGTGTGCAGTTCCCTATGAAATTTGGTCCGCTCTTTTGAAATAAAATTGCTAGAAAATAATGTGATTAGCCCTTCTTGAGAAAATAATGAAACTTCAAAATGGCGGACATGAAACCGAAACTGCATTCTGATGAGGCTATAGGCGTATTAATGCAAATCTCGATTTTTCGTCAACAGCTTTTTCTGTGGTCTATGTACCTCGACCCGCTCTTTTCAATCATCACTGTTGGCATATCATGTGGCTATCCCGTTTCGAGAAAAGATGAAACTTCAAAATGGTGGACATATAACCGAAACTGCATTCTAGGGCACTGGCACATGTTCATGCACAAACCAACTATATGATTCAGTGATGAGAGAGAGAGAGAGAATCGTTTATTGTATCACTGAATGGGAATCAAAAAGCATTACAAGTCTACATTTCATAGCAAATTAGAAAATAGTATATACCAGCATAAAGTCAAATGTCAGAAGTCAATCGCAAAAGGTAGAAAAAGGTAGACGAAATAATAATAGACGTCAACGGAATAAAAGACTTTCGACGGATGGTTGTTCGACTATAAGGAACAGACAAACGTCCACTTGGGAGCACAGACGGCAAAAGACTTTTAATAGCAGTATCTGAGCTATATGCAGATCTGAAAAAGTTCACAGCAAGACGCTCCCTTCTACTGCTAAGATCTTGCAACCTACAATTCCTTTTAATTTTCAAGCAACGTTTTTGTAATCTCTCCAGATGTAGTAGATCTTCTCCTGAAATGCCATTAAATACGGGACAAGCATATTCCAGCAGAGATCTTATAAGACCACAATATACAGTCAGAAATTCTGCGTCCAGTCACAAAGTCTTTGACTCTTCGCAAAATGTACATTCGCTGAGCACACTTAGACCTTATTTCCTTTACATGCCCTTTCCGTTGAAGGTCGTCATCAAGAATCACTCCCAAAAAGCGCACACGAGCGCAGAAGTTCACTGATGGAATTAATGATTCCACGCATCGCTGCTCTCTCATGGCACGTTCCCTGCAATAAATCAAACCCTTTGTCTTTCCAGCATTTAACATCAAATCGCTTACCGTCGCCCACTTTAAAACGTTTGAGACCTCCTTATTAATGGCTCCAATATCTTCATCAAAATAATCTGCAAAACGATCTGCATCAGGTTGATCATACCTGCAACTGAATGTTATTATGTCATTAAAGCACAATGCATATTAAGTGAGTACCAGAATGCAGTTTCGATTTTATGTCCGCCATTTTGAATTTTCGTCATTTTCTCAAAAAGTGCTAATTGTGTGATTTTTTAACCATTATCTTCGAAACTTTCATGCAAACATACATCACAAACCGTTGAAAAATACAATGAGAAATTTTCAAATGAAACCGCCTCTCCGGACATGAGGTGCATTCACATTTTCTGTCCGCGATGCTCGAATACATTTTACAGTAAAGTATCAATCCCGCTCAACCTGAAGCCGTGTGCTATGAAAACTCTTGCAATTAAATATTCCAAGTTTGATTTGTGTTCTCAATGAGAGGTTTTTCCTAATTGCCTTTTGCCTTCGTAAATTTGTCTTTATTATAACTTCTCTGTCTTTACTATCACTTATTTTCTCATTTCTTTGATTTATATTTCACATTGTTTATCAAAGGAAAAGTAAGGAAAGTCTCCGACCGATGTCTATAATGAAATAAATCAAATGTCTGTCTAAACAAGAGCGAAGCGTTGCACAATTTATTTTTGTAGTCTGAACTGTATAGGTCGCTGAATTAATTTTTTTTTATTTGGATATCAAACATCTACCGGCAAAATATCTACTCATCACATTATTTACTTTATAATTTCAATATATTTTGCATGCTCTTTCTACTATACCTGTAGAATCTCATTTATTCATTTTTTTGTTATATCATTTGATTTTGCACTGTTTTGATGTCGCAATTACTGCATACTGATAAGTTGTACAATTTCCATTCATTACAAAATTATTTTTGCTTTAATAGCAATAAGTCAAGACATTGATCGGTGTTGTTTCTCTACAAACAGACCATTATGTGATTCTTGTCTTTGACTGTACTACTTTATTACAAGTAGAAGGTTCATGAACGGTTCGTATAGTGGAGTAGTCCTATAGCGGAAATCTAATACTGAAAGTATGTATATTTCTGACACAAAATGAATAACATGTGTCTTGTAAAAATACAGAAATATAAGAGGCAAATGCCCAACACTTTTCTTATTCAAACCGACAATTCACCATTACATATCGATAAAACTATCAATTTCGGCCATGTTGCTTCTAATGAGCGAGATTGAAAAAACAATTTAGCTGTCTTCATTTCGTCCACAATTAATCACAAATAATATTAAAAACACTGAAAACTATAGGTACTTTTATCAAAAATTATTTAGCAATTAAACATTTTGAGAATTGCTCATAATTAAATCAATATTCTGACTAAAACACAAAAAGAGAAATAAACATTGGCTTCTAGAATCAACTCCATTGGAAAATGTATAGTACCTGGCTTACTTGGAACTGTTCTTGAAAAGTTATTGCAACTTCTAAAAGCCAATTTTCATGATCATAAAGGCCCTCAATGCCTTGATATCTAGCCATGACAAATAATGCATCATCACAAAATAAGTGCTTCGTGCAATGCATGCAGCAGAGAATATTAGTGCATCAAAGACAGCAAATTGATCGCAAACTCGTTGAGTATTGTCTGAGTGGATATTTCTGAGACCCGAATTACTCCACAATTCCGTGTCTTATTTTCTAGGAAATTGCTCTCATCCAACATTTTATATTAATCAAGTGCTAGATTCAAAGCAAATATTTCATTCCGCGTATTTGCCGATGTCAATTTTCCTTCATAAACATTTCTAAGCATAAGTACTTTAGAAATGTCTCTGCATTTCTCGACCATTGAGATCTTATTATACTCCTTGCTACCATTTTTGCGACTCTGTCATTTCTATGTCGGTAGCATCGTTCATTTCAAAATATGCCGTTGGATGGGTTGTAATACAGAGGGTTGCTGACAAAATATTGGAATTAGAATTTTGTAAAACAGTAGCAAATTCGCTGCTTACAGTAGACTACTTACTTATAGTAGTATGAAAAAACATTCTTAATTGCAAACAACTTAATAAACATTCTTGTTGCAGAGTAAAGCATGTTTCATCTTCGCCGATTTCCATCAGGTTGTCTCTTTTGCAATTAATTGATTCTTGACAATGCGCCTGACGTTCATCATGTCCAAGAGTGTTAGAACACACAGCAAGGGAATCGACTTACAGAAAAGAGCATATATAAGCCGTAGGCAATGACTTGGAATTGTAGCTCATCTAGAGATGCGTCGCTACAAGAAATCAGTGAGAAATAGTTGGTGAGATTGTCCAAACTCTCCAAACTCGCCTCCAATTTCTCCAGTCTTTAGCGGTTTCTGTTATGCAATATGACACCTAAGCTCACTTGATTTTCATATCTGTGGCATTTTTTTAAAAAATAGGCTTACCCTTTCTCCTAGGTCTGAATTTTACCGCTCTTGCAAGAATTTAGTGTGATATCCTTCAAAAACACTCATCGTTTTCAATGTGATTATAATACTTTTGATTATGAGTCTGCAAGTCATCTCATGATCATCTAGTACATGTAGGTATCAAAATGATAGGACTCCGGCTCCGACTCCTGGTGGCAAGGGTGTTTCATATGTCTCTGTTTCTGTTTCTGTATCTGTTTCTTGTTGCTTCTGCCTTGTCTCCATTTGCAGAAAGTTGCAACTATTCATGTGAAAGGAAAAATATTTTTAAATGGTGATTTTTTCTGAAGTCTCTCTTTTTTCAAAAGATTACAGAATTAGTACACGTATTACACCAAATCCTTTGCCTATTTTTAAAACTGTAAAAGATTTTAATGAATGAAAAATTCTATTTATTTGGACAAGCATTGAAAAAATAAATGAATGCACGTATTACACTTTGTGTTTAATATGACGTCCTTCTTCTTGGATGCACACCTCACAGCGCCGCACGAATTCAGGATAACACTTTTTGATCATGTCATTTGGAATGTTTGTCAGTGTGTCCTCAATTGAAAGTCTCATTTCCTGTAATGACGTCGGCCTGTTTCGGTAAACATTTTCTTTGACATAAGACCACAACCAGAAGTCGCAAATAGTCAGGTCCGGTGATCTGGGCGTCCGATAATGAAAACACATGGAAATGAAAGGTTTCGAAGATGAAATGTGGGTTAGTGCTATTCACCGCAATCGTGCAATCAATCACAATTAAACGTCGCTTTCGTCGTCACGAATATCGATTTCTTGACCTGGCATGACGTAGATTTCTTTCTCTGGTTTGTTGAAGCAGGCCTGTATAATTGCAGCAAATGAGGTGCGCCGTCCCCACGAGTACGCATAAGTCCTTCATGCGCTATTATGATACATATGCATTTCATTTTGAAAAAAGGAACCGTAGGTAATAAACAGCGCAATATTGTTTTCTTAATCATTTAAAAAGAAAAATCTTCAGAAAAAAGGAACCGTAGGTAATAAACAGCGCAATATTGTTTTCTTAATCATTTAAAAAGAAAAATCTTCAGAAAAAAAGGACCGTAGGTAATAAACAGCGCAATATTGTTTTCTTAATCATTTAAAAAGAAAAGTCTTCAAAAAATGGAACCGGAGGTAATAAACAGCGCAATATTGTTTTCTTAATCATTTAAAAAGAAAAGTCTTCTTAAAAATCATATTTGAAAGTTTTTTTACCTTTCATATAAATAGGTGTAACATTCTACAAACGGAGACTAGACAAGAGATGCCAGAGACAGAGAAATATGAAACCCCCTGTAGTTTTTTGAAAAACAAACCGGTAACCTGCATCATAGATCATCATAAGCTTAACTGAACCAATGTTGGTGATCATTGCTGCATCAATTATCAATCATTATCGATGAAAGTTTATCAAATGTCGCTTTCAGTTGGATGCATGCGACTCGGCTCCTCCCATCTTCGTGATGTGTGCTTCACATAGTTTTTCTTCAGTCTCTACCAGGCAGGTAAATCCCCATCCTCCAAAATAATGAGTACACTTTCGATTTTGATATGCGCTTTAGAGGACCCATCACACACGATTAACGTGAGGGTTAAAGGTTATGTTCTCAAAAAACTCGTATATCATTTTTGTCTCTGATGTGACCTTCGGCGCGTAGGTGTGATCGAGGCTAGGAAGGCTTGTCTTCTCTATTAAATCACCGAGTGAAAAGACAATCCTTTTTTCACTATCACGGTTCATTCCCTCAACTATTATAAGCTTTGCATGCAGCAGTGTCTCTGTACTTTTGTTTGACGGAGAAAGTTGACATCAAGACAATGACAGCTATGTACGAGGATAAATGATTTGTTTTTTATCATATTTCGGGTCTAGTTATAGGCCGGAGTCCGGAGTCTTATCATTTGATAGGACTCCGACTCCAGCAAAAATGATAGGACTCCGGGACTCGGACTCCGACTCCGACTCCACATTCCTGGTAGGTACACATAGGCGCCGGAACCGGTATGACAGGTATGGCAACCACCGTACCAAAAACATGATCGTCATACACGTAATTTAGTCTGAAGGAACTATAGATCTCAGATGTTTAAAATGATGAATTTTGCTGCTGATGCTTTTAGACTGATGATTGTTCGGACGCCTCTTTGTTTGAAAGCTGCTCTCTCGACTACGAAAATGTTGACAGTTATATTTCAAATTTAGGTTTTATTCCCTGACTAAATACCATGCCCATCATTTTATCAAATTTATAGTTAGTAATACTCTGGAGAAATCATCATAGTCTTCTTCTGAATTGCCGTTTAAGTCCTTAGCATGTAATCAGTTTTCTCATTAGTGCCAAACTATACCGTATACTACTTGTATCGAATCTCAAACGAAGAATGAATCATTGGCCTGCAATCGGCAAACAGCGACGATGCGCATCTAAAGATTGTAGCGGAAATTCCATATTCTTCTGTGAAAAATGTGATGTGTCATTGAATCGCCAGTGATCTAAAACTTTTCATACTTTGTAACAGAAATCGTCTTTTTCTAACTTGAGATTGTGCAGAAGGGCATCTACATGTGCATTCCAAAATATGTAGCATGATTATAGCCATAAGATCGGAAAAAGTCACTTTCTAGTTGTCTTCCTCCTGAAATTGATGATTACATGGCAGAATTAGCAAGAATCTTCCTTGTAGGCGGGGAAGTCTCTCAAGGTAATCCGTGAGTTAAAACTAACAGCAGGATTACAGAGGTCCTGTCATGCCATAAGTACCCGCTGTCAGCTTGAACTGACGACACATAAAATATCCCTAAATCTATTGAAAAAATATAAATGGTCAAAATAACTTCAGAAATTATGATAGTTATTGCAGATTAACAATGTACAGTAGTTTCGTGAAAAAAAATCAAACTTGGGAAGATGTGGGTTAAGTAATTTTGTCAAATGTTAAGTTGGATGTGTTGAAGATCTTATTCATATCTAAAGCACTCAATGAAATATACCTATAAATAAAAAGTATTGCGATCGATTGTATGGCCCTCTATGTTTTCGAAGCAGGGTTTTGAAAGGGTTCATTTATTTTAAAAAAATGTAAATTCGAAATTCAAAGAAGTTATTTTAAAAAAATACTATGTATCAAAAAGCCATCCAAAAATATCAAAATATCAAAATAATTCCAAAATTTGTTTTAAGCGGTTGTGGATTCGCTCAGCTACGCTTTCCAAGTGGGTTTAGGAATGGACCATTTTTTCAAGAGAATTCAAAATTTGAATTTCAAAAAAAAAGAATTTGACCTGTATCAAAAAGCCCTGGACAAAATATTTTCCGGTTACTTTTAATTGATTTTGGGGACTGCTCCGCAACTTCTCCAAGTGGATTTGAAGCTGGACAATCTTCTTCCACAAAAAAGTTGCTCAGACTCATCGTGCCCGAGGCACAGATCATCATTTTCAGAGTCCGAAAGATCTGTATCACGCGAGGTGCTTCGAGGTGTTGGATTGCTCGATCGCAGTTCTGGAGAGGTGGGTCTACTCATAATCCATGCCAGCGCTGATCGCTGCTGAGAGTTTGATCTAATGTAACTGGGCTGGAGAGGAGCTGAAGAATGGCGGCATCGGTTTGGTGAATCAGCAGCACGGAGGGGACCTACAAGTGTGTGATTGGAGGTTCAATTGAAACTCCTGAGAAATTTTCCACTAGATGAGAAGTCGGCATGTACCACAGGTATTTTAGATATTATCTCGCAGGTTGGAAAATCTGAGTTCAATCAAAGTTGTGATCCTTGAGGTGGCATGACTGATGAAGCTGTACGTGGCAAACCCTGCAAGCACTGTCTCAAGCGACTGATTTTTTCGACATCCCGAAAATTGAAAAATTACCTGAACTCAGCAATGACCCTAACCCGTATAAATCACATCTCCCTCTTCGAAACTTACGGACGAGGTGGGTAATCTGAATGTCTGAGAGATCGTCAAAGATTTTTTGTTAAAAGTGGCGACGACAAAAGACAAATAAATTTGTGTTGCTTTGTTGAATTATTGTTCATACAATTTCTAAATTTATGTACCACTGCCGGTATTTGTGGCACAATTCTAATACATGCATATAGTGCCTAAAAGAAGCCTATCATGCCACAGTATTTGCAATGCAATGTAAGATCATATTTTGTACTTGACAGTTATGCTGGTCAAGAACATTGCATGAATATCGATGATCATTACGTAGAATATCAATCGCTTATGCATTCCCACTCCCATTGATGTATAAGGAAGCCATCACCAGTATTTCACAACCTAAACAAGACACACACCGAGACCTAATTATACATTGTAGCTCTGACCCTAATAAGGGTCTTAATGAACCTAAAACATCACTTTGGGTCAAAAGAATTCATCGAACTAACTTTATTCCGACGATATTCACACGCGAATGTTCTTTTCCTTTCTATACTTGCTGCTTACTAGCAGAAACATGCGTCTGCCTCAACACGCCATGCTTGCATTAGCTTATTGTAGCCGTTTTCATCCGTTCAGGAAAATGGCCTCCCTCGTTCTGGACCACAGACTTCTATCCTTCGCAATTCTCTAGAAGATCTTGGGCAGCTCGTCTCTCCGCCTTCGTTCGTTTTGTCTTCCTCGTTTTCTCCGTTGCACGTACAGTCCATCGATTGTCACTTCTCCTTGAGAGGTGACCGGTCCAACTCCACTTTAAATTTCTTGCTGTTTGTATTACATCTTTCACGCATGTCCATCTTCTTACCTCCTCGTTTCTGATCTTGTCCCTTCTCGGTATTCCCAACATTCTTCTCTCCATTCCTCTCTGTGTGACTCTTAGTCTCTCTTGTTTGCTTGCTGTTAATGACCATGTTTGTACTCCGTATAACATTACAGGAAGAACACACATACTGAATAATCGTCGTCGGTGTACCAATTCGACCTGTCTCGAGGTCAGATAGTAGTCAAAATGCCTTCAATGATGATGATTAAACCAAATCAACCTATTTGCACATTCTACGGGTAGACATGTTATGACTACAATCGGCATGTGAATTGTCATTTTCATAGTTGTGATAATTAAGGTAAGATATTAGGATATTAGATATTAGGTAAGATGTAAATTTGCAAAAGTTTACAAAGACCTACAATGTATGATATGTGATTTCTAAGTTAATTGTTTTAATTCTGACTATTTTGATAGACTTATTGTGTAGAAACCGTTGTATAAAGTCTAAATACTAACATAAATATAGTTTAAATGGTCCAAATACATTTGTGTTTCATTACAACAGCATTTTCTGGTACCGTCAACTGGGGTAACTTGTGCCACTTTTTTGCGTTTTTTTGAGATTACGCCAAAGGAATTTTTTAGGACTCCAAATGTACATGGCACTTCAAATAGCTTATCCATGTGTCTAAATTGATGAGCTTGGAAAGTGCGTCCTTTGGAATTAAGGGCAAACTGCGTTCATAGCTATGTTTCCACTCAGTCAACGCATGTCTCACACACACGCTTCAAAGAGGCGGAAAAGGCAATGAATGTCTAGAGGCTCTGAATTTCTGGTCATTACCGTTTCGCACAGGATCGTCAAAACCGAATGCAATATATCTCAAACTGCAAAAAAACGCCTATATGTCTACAACATTTGAAGAAAGGGCAAAACAGGAGTCACAATTACAGTCAATCAATAATTTTTTACTGATCATTAGCCACAATTGATATTTTTGACCAGCTTATACTTCATGAAAATCCTTTCTGTGCAATAGAAATCCATTATTATTACGTCGGGATAACCTGTACCATCAACCTCCGAGGTAACTTGTGCCACTAAAATAGACTAATTTCACTAAAACTGGTCTCACAACTTCAAAAATAGACCAATTTTGTTCATGCTTTTTCGTATCTCAACCAATACGCCAAATAATAGGATATAAAAGTGTCAACTAAATTGAAATAGTGCATCATCAATACTCACCACATGACAGTTTTTTGCATTTTGAAACGTGAAAAGGAGTGACTTTTTTCAAAAAATTCTCAGACAATCTGAAGTTTGTAGGAAGTCTCAGGACAGATGTACCTTCTCGCTAAATTGATTCAATTTTACAGGAGAAATAATTACAAAATCGATGATATTTTTTATAAATCTTGCAGATGGATGTGAAGGTCCAAAAGCGACCGTGGCACAAGTTACCCCAGTCGACGGTATGCACCGAGTTAGATATGCCGTACGGCATTTGTCGACAGAAAGGGTGCTGTCCCTATGCAACTCATTAAATGAGTGTGAAAATGGGTACAAATTATGCAAAGAGTGCTAGATTTTGTGGCACATTTCATTGTCGTAGTTAGTACTCAGGTTCAGAACTCTTTCTCGTACGCATTTCTGACTTAATGAATAACAGCGTGCATGTAGGTGATTTCGATTTTCAATTCGGTAAAGACCAATAGTTA
>CAJQUW010007069.1:155000-433151 GCA_907163375.1 Prostheceraeus crozeri | reverse complement strand
GCAAGCGATATTTTCACCGAGCGATGGACAAGCCGCACCCTAGCTGTGAGCTGCGAGCTTTGACTGTCCACATGACAAGCGCCAGCGGTAGGACACAGCTAGCGCAACGCTCGCTCAAAGCGCGGTGACAGCTTGTGGCCACATCATAAGCGCCCATCGCTAGCCGAGAGCTTGCTTGGCGCTAGCTAGAATCGATCAAACGTACATGATTCATTTTCACAAAGAATGTCTATAGAAGAATACGTTGTGTTGAGTGCCCTTCTCGAAGCATCTCCTTTCATCGCAAGAAATGTCGGACTCGTCGACCGAGAATACTGGATTCATCCTATCAGTATTGAAAGATCAAAATACGGTGAATTTCATCATTTGGTACCACAGTTAAAGGAGGACGATGAAAGATTTTACTCGTATTTTCGAATGCAAAAGACATCATATCACACTCGTCACATATCGTCAAAAGTGATTTAACTAAACAGGAAACAGGATTCAGGAAGCCCATTTCTGCGGAGGAACGCTTTGCGCTGACTTTGAAGTAAGTTAATTACAGACATTCTAGACCAAGACGGTGCATTGAGTGTGCATTCAAAGACTTTATCTGTATCTGATATGACTTCGATCCTCACTTTGTGCACGCAAGAAACTTTCAGGTTGAAACGGAAATGAACGCCTCAGTAATGGGCAAAAGACCGTTCCAGGACACCATAAAATTCAAAAAAATAGTATCTTTAAAAACGACATAAATTCATGAATTTTGTCCCTTTTTCAGGTTTTTAAGACCTAAATTCATGAATTTAGTCGTTTTTAAAGATACCGATTTTTCAAAAAATGGTACTTTTTAAATGGCCTAAATTCATGAATTTTGGTCATTTTTCAGGTTATGAAGACCTAAATTCATAAATTTAGGCGTTTTTAAAAATACCCAATTTTCAAATTTTTCAAAATCTCAAATTTGAGAATTACAATTTTTACCTTGAAAATCATGACCGTTCCAGGACACCGAAAATCATAAAAGTTAAGATTTTCAAATTCATGAATTTTATCCATCTTTCAGGTTTTTAAAATATATCATGTGACTAAAAATATTTCTTTAAAAATGGAAGAAACAAAAGTGGATGAAACAAAAGTGGAAGAAACCGCAAGAATATATCCTTCGTTATCATATGAACGTAGTTCTACTTTAATGGACATTGAAAAGATAAACATCGAAAAGATGAATAAAGAAAAACATAAAGACAGAGTTAGGTATATGAAAGATAAAGAATCTCAATTATTATTAAGATTAGAGCATTATAAAAAATTAAGAAAGAGATGGACTAAAGTTAAGAATGTAACACAAGAAATTGGCATATTCTTAACAATAAGTTTAGGTGCTTTAACAATTGTTATATGTTCAGGTGTTTTAGTAATTCCAGTAGTTGCTACAGCTTTAACAGGTACGGGTGTTTTTGCAACTTCACTTGTTACAATGTTAGATAAATCTTTAATAACTAAGAAACGAAAATCATTAAAAAGTAAGCATTTACATATTAAAGAAGTCTATCATAAACTACATTACTACTTTCAAAGAGTATGTGATGATAATGTTATTACGTTAGATGAGATTGAAAAATTTGATCAAATAGCTAATGAAGTAAATCAAATATCATTTCAATTACAGTCAGAAAAAGTTGATGATAAGAATAAACAGGATGGCAAAATTTCTAGTGATGGTGAAACTTTTACTGATGGTAAAATTTCTAATGAAGAAAATGATAAAATTTTTTTAGAAGAGCTAAAAACTTTAAGCGAAAATTTAAGCAAAACTTTATTAAACAAAACTTAAAACGAGAAAACTTTAACCGAAAAGATGTCAGACAACAAAGCAATAAAAAAATAATTTGTTCAGTAAAATGTTTTTGTTGTATTCCAATGTTACCACAAAATTCAAATGTTATATTTTAAAAATGGATAAAATTAGAGCTGATAATTTTAAAAGAATAAAACAATTAGAAGAGTTAATAAAACAAAGAAATATTATGAAAGAAAATCATCTTCAACATAGAATGATAAAAGCTGGTATTCAATCTGATATGTTTGAAAAAATGCAGCAAACCGAGCAAGTAAAAACTGATTTTGAAAAAACTATAAAACCATTTAAAACTCTTGAAAAAGAAAGTACAAATAATGATAAACAAATTGATATAACAGATCCAGAACACAAAACTATATTAGATGACTATGGATTACTAGATCAAACATTAATAAGAAATTACCAAAATCTATGCAATTTGAACATTCTATTTCATTTATAGATGGAAAAACAATACCTAGATTTTATCTCGGACAAAAAGAAATATTTCCACAACCTTTTCGAGGTTTAATTTTTTCACCAGATAAATCTCCTTTTAATTTAGATAGAAATTTTGTTGATCTTTTAAGAGGAGCAGATTTAAATAATTATGCTGTAGAAGATCTCATAAAATATAAAGCTATGTTAGACAGAGTTGGTGCAGTAAAATCTCTTAGACGTTATAAACAATTAGAAAATTTATTATCAACGGGAGTTAAAGTAGGAAAACGTTTTAAAACAGAAACAACTGTATTTTTACCAGATGATCCACAAGAATTACTAAATAGATTAAATATTTTAATATCGGCAATAAAAGAAGGACATAATTCTAGTTCCAATGAAATTCATGCTATATTGAAAAGACTGCTGGAAAAGAAGATTCTAAATGAAGAGGATTATAAAAGTATAACGAACCGAATGTTCTAGGGCTTCGCCCGTAGCTGAAATATGTTGTTGTTTTTAATTTTTTTATAAAAAATGTTAATTTAAAATTTTAACTAAAAAATGTGTTCAGCAGATTTAGACAAAATTAATAATCATTTAGAAAATCTAACAGAGATTTTGGGTTCATCAAAATTTAGTACGACGTTAAAAATTATAACAACTACTTCATCACACACTTGTAATTTAGAACCCATTCTTCATTTAGAACAGAATAAAAATTATCAAATTGCATTGACTAGTTTCTCCACATTTAACACTATTCAAAACGTTATCAAAGATGTGAATGATCAATTTAGATATTCTACTGATAAAGACAAAACATGGAAAATACTAACTTTTCTTCCTGGTTCTTACGAAGTTGAATCAATATCAAATGAAAGTAAGAGACATTTAGGTATACCATTTAAAGATAAGAAACAATTACATTTTGCAGTTGAACCGGCAGTCAATAAATTTTCTCTTACTTTAGACGAAAATCATCAAGTTGATTTTAATCATGATAGATCATTGTCAAAGCTATTAGGATTTAATAAACAAACCTATAGTCAAGGTTATCATTTAGGTGAGAAGATTCCAAAAATAACTGAAATAAATTCAATTGTTGTACATTGTGACATTATTGAAGGAGGATATATAAATGGTAAATTGTCGAATTTAATATTCAGTTTTCCAGCTTTTACTGTACCCATTGGTTATAGATTAAATGTAATTCCACAAACATTAATATATTTCCCTATTACAAGAAAAACTATTAACAGCATTAACATTAGAATCACTGATGAAAAAGGACAAGAAATAAATTTTGGAGGTGAAGAGATTATGATAGATCTTTTGGTTCGGGAGGTATAAACTCCCGTTCGAGAGGTATAAACTCCCGTTCGAGAGGTATAAACTCCCGTTCGGGAGGTATAAACTCCCACGCAAAGCTAGAGAAGTTTAATTTTCTTCGTCTTTTAAAATAAAAATTTTTTTTGTTAAAAAATGAGTGAAGTACTACCATTAAATAAAAAAAACTTAAATTTAATCATCATCCAAATTTATCTAATAAAGTTTTGTCAGTTATTTGCGGATGATCAGGTTGTGGTAAAACGTATCTATTGTTTAAAATTTTAACGACTCCAAATTTTTTGGATTATAACAATCTTATAATTTATACAACAACAGCAGAACAACCCGTCTATCAATTTTTAAAATATGGATTTAAAAATAATCTTAAAAAAACAGCAATTGCTTCATTATTCAAAGAATATGAAAAATCTGAAGATGAAGAAGAAATAAGTTCGTGGTGTGAAGAAGCAGCAAAAAATAGTCAGTTAGTTGAATCCAATAAAAATAAGCATATAAAGATACAATTAATAGATGATAGTGGTAATATGCAAGATCCTAGTAAACTAGATAAAACAATGAAACATTGTGTAATTTTTGATGATTGTGTTAATGACAGAAATCAGTCAGTTCAGAGAAATTATTTCACAAGAGGTAGACATAATAACTGTAGCGTTTTTTATTTAACACAAAGTATGTATTCATTAGACGGAAGTGTTATTAGAAAGAATGCAAATATATTTATACTATTTGAAATAAATGCAAGAAACTTAAGTGATTTGTTAAGAGATTTATGCGTAAGAAATAAAGATGAATTTAAACAATCGTGTAACAATGCTTGGTCAAAAGATTATGGCTTCATTACAATTAATATTGATAAAAAAATTCATGATAGAGTTATAGAACATTTGTTTGCCGAGTGATAAAAATATACAAATATAGTGATATAATATTTTATTTTTTTATTTTATATATATATATCAAATTTGTCTATCTTAGAAATTAGAAAATTAAAAAGGTGAAGTAGTTATTCCATCAGGTAAAATTTTTCTTTTATCATCAAATGGATCTAATGCTAATTTATGTTCTTCTTTTAAATACATTTTATGTTTCTTTGAATTAAGTCTATAATTACATGCTGTTTTTATTTCATTATTAAATAATGCATTTTTATAATCTTGAAATGTTATTTGATTAGCCACTGATGCCTTTGAAATTCCTTTTAATGTTTTATGTGTTTTAATATTATTAGTTGTATCATAACAGTAACATTTAGATTTTAAAAATATAGCTTCTGTTATGAAATCTTCATTTCCTTCTAATTCATCTTTTACTTTACATAAATCAGAAGGATGAATGATATCTTTTATTTTATCTATTACTTTAACAAGTGTAGAATTATACGGTATTGTTAATTCTAAGAAAACGGAATCCGTATCTGTAAAGTGTAATTTATAGTTTTTGCCATAAGCAGGTGCTAAATAATCATATATAAATCTATACATAAATAGTTTAGCTAATTCTAATATAGTGAAACCAATAAAATTAAACTTATCATGTTTTACGCTAATTCGACGTAAATGTACAGCACATAGTTCATCACTAAATCTAGTAGTTCTTTTATATGTAGGTTTCCTTGTTAAATTTTGAAACCTATCTTTATCATAAACTATTTCAATATTTTGTCTATTACGCACCTTTTCTAAAGTCTTACCATAAAATGCATTATTCATTAATTTGAAGAACACGTTTCCAAAATCATCTTTATTTCTTTTAGCTATTTTACTTTTTTCAATATTGAACTCTATATAATTTTTTAACCATTTAGATTTTTGATAAAATAGTTTTCGATGTATTTTGGTGAGAATCATTCCATGTTCTAAATACCAATCTAGCATTCTTCCTTCAACAACATACTTTCCTTTATTACTTTGTGTTAACATAAGTTTTTTTGTTGGTCTGTATTTCTTAGGAATTATAGATTTTTGATAATCTGAATAATCTTCTATATTGGGAATTTTGTTTTCGGGACAGAAAGGAAAATATTTTGTTTTATCTTTTATTTCATCAGGGTATACTAAATCAACTTCATATACATAACCATAATTATTTTCACCATCATATGTTTTTTGATAATCAAGAATATTACACCATTCCATCTCACCTGTTGGTAATTCTTGTATTATGCAAGAAGAATATAAGCTATTAAAATCATAATATAACAAATAGTTTTCTCTCATGATTTCATCAACTGCTGCTTGACTATCTTCATTTGATATAAGTCCTTCTATATTTTGATTAAACAATCTTATAAACTGATCACTTTCTTCTGGAGATAAAGGTTTCATTATTCCATAATCATCAGGATTTACTTTTTTATTGTAACACTGTACATAACGATTATCTAAAACTGATGAAACTCCACCTCTAATTCCAGATTCAAAAAATAATAATTTATCATATGTATTTTCTTTATAATGTTTAAGTTTAACATTTGTATGTTTTAATCCTGCTAACCATGTTAAACCTGGTGTAGAATAACAATAACATGGATCTATTCCGTAATATTCTAAACACATATCACGAAAGTTTTCAAAAAGATCAGCTAGTATTAATACATCTATCTGTAGATATTTCATTGTATAATCATACATTGTTTTACAATTTAACTCTCTCCAATTTTTCTCAGCTTCTGCATAGTCTTCTTTAGATAATTGTGATTGTTTTAATGTTGATTTAAATTTATTTATTGGAGGAAGTTGTTTTTCTTCCATAATTTTATTCACAGAATTAAAATCTCCAGTTATGTACTCATACGGAAATATTCCTTTCAAAGGTTTTAAATTATATATATTTAATATTTTACATTGTTCAGATTTCAAAGTTTTTCCCATAACATCTAATGAATAAGGAGTAAAAAATCTAAATGCATCTAAAATTCTAATACAACCTAATTGCATTGAAAAATATTCTTCTTCTGTTTTACATAGTACATTTATTTGTTGTTGTTGTAATTTTTCAGATGAAAATAAATCTTTCATTACTAGATGGAAATCATATTTAGAACCATTGTAGAAATATAGAGGAACAAAGTTATATTTAAATTTATTAGCATTAAGATTACAAGAATTATGTGCTTCACCTCTATATAATCCATTTAGATGATCATGATCTTTTACTTTGACGGCAGAGCCGTCGCTTCGCTTGTCAAGATATCTACCTCTGCCATTTTTATAATTTTTTGTAAATTCTTTTCCACAGTAATAACATTTTGTTTCATTAATAAAATTTAATTTTTCTTTTTCTGTTAATGGAAGCATTGGTATATTTGTTTCAAGCAATTGTGAAAAACGACATTGTAATTCTTCTACTTTCTTTGTAAACATTTCTGAACTATCTTCACCATAGTATTGATAATATTCTGATTTAAATAATTCAGGATAATTTGAATGAATGTACATTCCCCAACATAATGGTTTTTGTTCAAATACATATTTTTCTTTACTTTGTTCAGAATTATCATTTTCAGAATCGGGCGAAGCCCTGGAAGACATCTCCGATGTCCCGTGCTTTTGTGTCATATTAACATTATATGCTTCGAAATCACAATAAATAGTAAAGGGTACTTTATTTTTCAAATAATGTCTATTATATATTAAATAATCATCTTTAGGAAAAGTATTTTCAACTGCTTCATTTTGTTGGCAATTCTCCAAATGTCTATTCATTTCTTCTTTAATTCTAAAGCTCGTCATACATTGGAGACAGGGAAAATTAGCATTATCTG
Organism: Prostheceraeus crozeri; assembly: GCA_907163375.1. NCBI lineage: Eukaryota > Metazoa > Platyhelminthes > Polycladida > Euryleptidae > Prostheceraeus > Prostheceraeus crozeri. The sequence goes on along the minus strand of CAJQUW010007069.1, from coordinate 425,766 downwards.
AAGTTTTTGTAAATATAGAAACATCTTTACACAATATAAAATGACCCTGATAATATAATATATTCGCTTGTGCTGGTTGCTTTGTTTGTTTTAATTTTTCAAATTTATCTTGATATATTTCATGTGTTAAATCAATTTGTCTTTGTAAATCTTTTTCAGTCTGTTGATAATTTTGATTTAATATATGTAACTGATAACTATATTCTTTATTATGTTGTTCTTTATATTGTTGTTGAAATTTTTTTAAACATTCATTTATTTTTTTGATTGGTTTCATTTTCTTCATTATTTAATTCTTTATTGTCTTCATTTAATTTTTGAATCGTTTCTATCTTATTTTGATATTTATGACCATATTCTTGTACTAATATTTTTGTTTGTTGTTGATAATCTGTTTTACATTTTTGTTAACTTTTATTTAAATTTTCTAATTTTTGTTGATATTCTAAAGATAAAGATGAATATTTGTAATTATAATCATCATTACGTCCTATATAATTATTATGATTAATCATTATTGGTGATAATGTTTTAACAATTTCAAATTTTTCAGTACATATTATATTTCCTTGGTAAAAAATATTATGATGCATGTAATTTCCCCTATCATTATATACTATTTCTGATTGACATAAATTTTTATTATTCAAATAAAATTTTTTTGAATCTGAGTAAAGTGGAGTAATTTTACCAATAGAAATATAATTCACATTTAATTAAAAAAAATTTACTTCTATTAAATTTTCATTCTTTTTATGAAACTTTTTTAACCTATTATAATTATATGGAAATTCATGTAAACCATCCGAAAGATCAAATTCCTTTATGTATTCTTCTTTATTATAATGACTTAGTCTTTCTTTGTGATATTCTGCAGGATGTAAATGTGCTATAATACTCCACAGAAAACAATAATCATCTTCATTTTTTATGTTAATTATTTGTGGTGAACTGAAAGGTAAAAGAACATAACTACCACCAGTATTATTTTTATATTTATCAATTACTATTTTCTTAGATAGTATTTTAACAAATCTCCAACCAGATTCACGTAACTGGGCTTCAATTATACAATTTTCTAATTTAAGTATCATCGATTCAAATATGGGTTGTATATCATTTACATTATGAATTTCTTGTGAATTTGTAAAATGTCCTTGTATTATTTCTTCAGGAATTCCGTCAGGTCCATTTTTTGTATAAAGTACTTCTACATTCATATAACATTTATAGGTTTCTTAAATATTTTGAAAAAGATGGATAGAATATCAGAAAAAGTTTTATCGGTTTCATTATGTTCAACGGGCGAAGCCCTAGAACCTTCGGTTCGCACAGATTCATTAAATAAATATTTTATATCTGTTACCGCTTCATCAAATTCATCTATTTCATCAAATTCATCAGTGTCGCTAAATAAATATCTCCCATCTGGTAGGGTCTCATCTTCACTATTAAAAACTTTTTTTATATTCCGAATGTGAATAATCATCAAACATTTTTTAACTTTTATATCAGTAGGTAATGTTTCTAGATAGTTTATATAATTATTTAATTTTAATATATTTCCTTCATCATCAACTCGATCAACATTTTTTAAATGCAATTTACTATTTAAATGAGATTGATAACTTCTTTTTGTTTGCAACTTTTTTTACATAAGACACAATAAAACTTGGCATTTTCGATTTTTTTATTTTTTAAAGAAAAAAATTGTGTTTTAATTTTAGATATAAACATTCTAATATCAAGGACTTGAGAGTTAATATATATCATTATATATTTCACGTTCTTTAGTTATTTTATTTTCTTTATCATATAATGTTTTATAATATCAAGTTTTATCATATTAAGTTTTATCATATTAAGTTTTATCATATTAAGTTTTATCATATTAAGTTTTATCAGATAACGTTTTATCAAAAGATAATTTAAATTTATTTTCACTAACTATTGATTCTTCATCATCATCAATTGATTCTTCATCATCATCATAAATTGATTCTTCAACATCATAAATTACACTTTTTGGTATAGGATGCCATTCCCTGATAGGATGCCATTCCCTGATAGGATGCCATTCCCTGATAGGAATATCTAATTCCAAATTATATTTATTATTTGATAATAATGTAATAGTGAAAAATATAGGTTTTTGATCTCTTTTGGAAAATTTAATAACACCACCATAATCTGATTCATTTTTAGTTTTTATTAAAGATGATAAAATTTTTAATTGATTAGATGTAAATCCTAATTTAAATTTTGTAGAACCGACACATAGTTGTCTAACAGTATCTTCAACTATTCCATCATTATTATTTTCAATTGTAAGAAAATGAAATTTAGATAAATTTTGATTATATGTAGTATTAATATCATGTTGTGATATAAATTTTTCTTCACTTAAATTTTTATAATTACTAATATTCATATAATCTTTATTACCATTTACACCTTTTTCAGATGTTTCAGAATCATCATCTATATTATCATCATTATTATTATAAGATTCTTTAAAATTATTATTATTAGATTCTTTAAAATTTTTATGATTATGATTATGGTCATTGTTAATAGTATAAGGTGTTGCCCACATATAAAGTTTTTCTTGTTGAGCTAAACCATTTATATAAGATTTTAACAAGTTAATATTTAAACTTGAATATAATCCTATGTAAGTATCATCATCAAATCTTTGGGGCATTTCTAATGTTTCTTGTTTATAAATTGTATCTCTGTAATAAACTTGACATAATAATTCTTCATTATGTTTTTTACTTTCAATATGAATATTATATTGGTTTTGTTCATCAACAAATAATCTAATTTTTTCCTTGGAAAACGATTTTAATTTTTTAACTAATTCTTTAAGATTGATATAATTGATAATTTTATATTCTATCCACTCAGTATTACTAATCGGTAAAACTGCTCTAATGAATCCATAAACATTATTATGACCAATGATTACCATATTTTCTTTATTCAATTCTACATACGCAACATCATTATATTTACTTACAATCTCCATAAATTTTATAAATGGATCACCTGGAAAAATACAATAATTAGTTTCAATAGAAGGTAAACCTTTAGTCTGTTCTCTAAATATTTCTGCTTGTAATTCGAATAAAAGATTTATTATTATTATTATTATTATTATTATTATTTTTTTATTATTATTATTATCAAAACATTTATTATCAAATCCCAATGATCTCGTCGAATAAGAAGAACAGGATGAAACGGGCGAATATAATTTTTTTGAATTTGGATATTCCATTTTTTTTTTATTAGAAAACATTTTATTTTTTTATTTTTATTAGAAAACATTTTATTTTTTTATTGTTAAAAAATGATGTCACCAAATGTTGGTTGAGGTGCATATATCCCGAATAATCGTGAATCAGAAATAGAAATAGAAAATTATATCATGAAAACTGGAGACGTTTTATCTAGTCCATTGCGTCTTTCTATTCTTCCGCAACAAAATACAGAGTTAACAAATAAACAATATGTTGATACACAAATCAATGACTTAAAAGAAAAATATATAAACGATGTTTTGGTTCCACTGATGAATGAATTAAAGTTGCTTAAACTTAATGACAAATCATTAAACGAAAAATTATTAAAACTTGATAAAAAGGATAGAGAGCTAGAAGCAGATATAGCAAAACTTTTTAAAAAGATTTCAGAACAATCAAAAATTTTTATTTTACTTTCCATAAAGTTAAAATCTGCAGTCATTAAAAATAAACATCAGATAAAAATGTTAAAAGAACAATTAGAAGATGAAATAGAAAAACTTCCTGAAAGAGTTAAAAAAAATTTAAGGCAGTTACAAACTACATTCCAAAAAAGTGTTGATGAATTAAGTTCCAAAATTACTCAACAAATGAAAAAGATGAATAGAATAATAACTGAAGTAAACTCACTTAATGAAAAAGTTGATAAAATGAAAAATCTTAAAATCAATTTAGAAAATGAATTAAAGAAAAATTTACAAGAAAACTCTAAAGAAAATAAAGAACAGTTAGATTCCGTTAAAAGACAATTAGATGTTCTTAAAATTAAGTTAAATGCTCTTAAAACGGCATTGAAGATTAATCAGCAGAAAATGCAAGTTAATAGAAAAGAAATTAAAGTACATCACACGCTGCTTGACGCAATAGATAAAGTGCAACAGGCAATTAATAAAGTTATCTCGAAGTTGTTGTCCATTCACATACCTAAATCTTGATCATAAACGTAAATCTTAGCGCAAATATTAACGTAAATATTTTTTCCCAAAAGTCAAATTTAATCCTAAAAAATGCCTTTAATTTATAAACACAATCTTAAACATTTTGCTTCAAATCAAAAAATTGCTCATGAACCATCTATGAAATCTGTTTACCATTATGACAGTGTAGAAACAATTCAAAAAGAAGGGGCTGGTATCTTTTCTGGTATTGGAAGTATCGTTAACTTAAATAAAATTAATAAAGATTTGATTACATCTGCTGCCAAAGGAGCAGCTGCTATAGGTAGTACAGCTAGTGCAATATCAAATGCTGTTAAGTCTCAAAACGAATTAAAACAATTAGAAACTATCCGTAAACTTAGGAATGATTCTGAAGAACTAAAAAGTTTAAAAAAACTTTCAGAGGAAACAAAAAACAAAATTGCTAACATAGCTGTGGGGGAAACTTTGAGGAGCGGAGCTCCGTCTGATAGTAAACATAAGAAGAAATCAGGCGTAGCCATAAAACGTTCAATTGAAGAAATAAGAGGTAATGGTCTAGCAAAATTCTAAAATTATATTTTAGTAAAATTTTTTAGTAATTTTTTTAGTAAAATTTTTCTGTGTATGAGAAAAACAAAAAAGTCAAATTATTTTTTAAAAATGTCTTCGCTTATCGAAAATATATTTAGTTTAGACGATCCTCCGTTCGTCAGTTATAATCAAAAAAAGAATGACTATATAAGAATTGCTATGAATCCCGGATCCTCCAGTAGAGTAAATACTGGAGGTGATTTAATTTTTGAAGTTGATAATCAGCAGAGTTATATATATCTACCCGATTCCTTTTTGCACTGTGAATATTCTTTATATAGTGATGCTAATTTTACAACACCATTACCAGATACCGATAATATTGCATTAGAGAATAATTTTTTTCCAAGATTATTTACACAAATGCGTTTCGATGTTGCAACTCAAAATATAGAAACAATAAGTGATTCTCCAGGTGTAATTGATACAATGCTTAGATTTGTAACAATTGGTAAAAATAATAAAAAGTATGAAATCGAAGGTTGGTTTCCTGATACTAATGATGGTATAATTATAGATGATTTAACTCACGCTGGAACAGATGCAGCAGGAATTGCGAAAGATGTAGAAAATATTGCAAATCATTTAAATAAAACAAACAATAGTGCATATAAAAAAAGACGTGAATTTAACAAGAAAAGTAAACAGACAGTTAATTGGTCATTGTCTCCATTATTCGGATATTTAGATTATGATAAAATATCATATCAATTAAAATTTAAATTAATAATTCATCGGACAGCAAATAATGAATTAATCTTTTTTGGTAAGACTGGAAAAGAGCATATTTAAAAATTGATAGACTTGAATGGTGGATAAAACATATTGCTCCTAGTTTAGAGGTTGAAACCGCTATTGCAAAAAGATTGAATACTAACAAACCAATTCCAGTAAATTTTCTAAAGCGAACTGCTAGTTCTGTAACCTTTTCTGAACAAAGATTTAACTGGTATTTTACTAGAACTTCGCATACTCCAAGGTATTTATTGCTAACTTTTCAGAGAAATAATTCTCCAAGTTTTGATAAGAACAACAATCTTTTTCATATTAATACAATTCGAAGTTTACAAGTTGCTTTAAATCAAACCCGATATCCAATTGATCCATTAAGATTCGATGATACCAATAATCAATTTATGGAAGGATATGATGCTTATAGAAATCTTTGTATGGAATTTGGAGTTGAACCACAATTAACTCCTGGAGATTGGAGACATTTATATCCAATTTTCTGTTTCGATTTAAGTGCACAATCAGAAGATATTATTAAAAATGGTTGTGATGTAACAATTAATATTGAAAAGAAAGATTCCACACCTTCATTGATGGCTTATGGTTTATTGCTAGAAGATGTAAAATATTCCATTGAAATTCTTAAAGGAAAGATGGCAAGGATAAGTTAATTAAAATTTTTGATAACTTAAAATTTTGACAAATAGAATAGATTAAAAATTTTTGTTAACTTAAAATTTTTTCATAACTAGAAGAGATTAAAAATTGTTAACTTAAAATTTTTGGTAACTTAAGAATTTTTCATAACTAGAATAGATTAAAATTTTTCGTAACTAGAATAGATTTAAATTCCTAACTTAAAATTTTTTTATTAAAAATGTCGCAAGCGAAAAGTTATAATAATAAAACTGTTGAATTAAAATTACGTAATATTGTTGACAAAAATACCCCTAAAACTATTACGATTAACAAAAAAAGTATTACATAAGTAAACCAATGATAGAGAATATTCAATTACAAGAAGAAAAGAATGGCGGGATTCTCCCATTAATTCCTCTAATAATAGGTGGCATAGCAGCAGCAGGAAGTGTTGCAGGTGGGACAGCTGGTATTGTCCAAGCAGTAAATAAAAATAAATCAGAGAAGGCAGCATTAGAAGAACAAAAACGTCATAATAGAGAGTTAGAAAAAGTTGCGAGGGGTGAAGGAATAGTAGATAATTTTATTAGTAAATTAAAATTAGTTGATGAAGGAAAACGAGTTCTTAAAAATATTCTCCACAATGTTGATGATTTAATTGAAATTAAAGAAACTAAAGATGGTTCTGGAATATATCAAAGTCCTAGTATGATTCGGTAAAACTTTTATTTTATCTTTTAAAATGAATTCTACAAATTCCGAAAATTTAATTAAATTAAAAATTGCTAATTTAGATTTATTAAATTATCTATTAAACAAAAATAAAAACTCAAATTGTAAAATTTATGAAGGTAACGACATACAAAAAACATTAGAAAACTTTCCTGGTTTTATTTGGAGTAAATATTCGAAAGAAAAACATCTTCCTGGTCATTCATATACCGGTCCAGGAACTCGATTAGATATAAGACTAGATGAGAATAATAATCCAAAACCAGGTGAAAAACCAAGAAATAGAGTAGGTGCCGCAGCTTACAGGCATGATTTAGCTTATCGAAATCATGATCTAAGTTCTCGTCATGCAGCTGATAAGAAAATGATTCAAGAATTAGATTGTATTCAAAATCCTTCCTTTAGAGAAAGAATTGAAAGAATGTTTGTTAAGAAAGCTTTACAAGCTAAAATATTATTCGGTCAGGGTATTGATCCGTCAGCAAATGAAACGACAGCAAGGCTGTCTGAGAGCAACGCTCGAACCTACGCGTCTGAAATTCACAAGGAATTTAGAAGGCCTAAATATTTATTGAAAGTAAAAGTATTTAATAAAGATGATATTAGGAGTGCTGATCTTATTCATATGCCGAATGAAGGAGGGTTTAAGTACGCATTGACCGTTATAGATTTATATACACGATGCGCTTGGGTAAAGCCTTTAAAAAACAAAAGTGGTCTATCAGTTAAATATGCGTTTGAAGAAATCTTTAAAGAAAGTAATAGAAAGCCAAGGAAATTGTTTGTTGATAAAGGATCGGAATTTTATAACCGAAATGTTCAGCCACTATTTGAAACTGTTTATTCAACTGAAAATGCAGGGAAGGCCGTAGTGATAGAAAGATTCAATCGGACGTTAAAAAATAAATTATTCAAGAAATTTACTGAGCAAAGAAATCAGAAATGGTTGAAGATATTACCAGGAGTTGTAGAAGAGTACAATAATAAAGTTCATTCTGGTATTGAAGAAACTCCAAAGAATGCTTCTGACGACCCTGATTTGATAAGAAAAAAAATATTCGAGAATAATTATTCAAATGAAAGTAATCCGAATTTGCAGAAACTTAAGCCGAAATTTAAAATTGGAGATAGAGTTAGAATATTTAAATATAAGAATAAATTTGAAAAAGGCTTCGTCGGATACTGGACGAAAGAGATATTTGAAGTATGTAAAATAAACCAAACTTATCCGATTACTTACGAAATCAAAGATTTAGATGATGAAAATATCAGAGGCCGATTTTATCAAAATGAATTACAACGAACTGATTTTTAATTATCATTATCATTATTATTGGAACTAACGTTTCGGGAATGAAATTCCCTTGTTAGGCGTAGCCAAAGAACCTACGGTTCGTTCAATTCTAACATAATATCAAGAAATGGTTCTCCTTTTTGTAATTTAAATAAAACATAAAGACATAATTGACCACAGTAAGTTGTACCCGGTTTTTGAATTTGAAATGTATTGTAAATTCCATTGCCAAGTAATTTTTTGACTTCGTTTGTTGGAGGTAAACTATAAAAGTCGAACCAATAGTTCTCAGCCTCTGGGCGGTCGAAATAGTAATTATCTCGATTTTTATTAAAGATACCTGCAGACCAATGTATTCCTTTTTGGTCTGACGTATGAAGATTTGTTATGAAATTTATAGTTATTGTTGGCTTATTTTTTAGGAATTGCAATTCGTCTCTCATTAGAACATGAAAATTCTTTATTCCCAATTGATTTGCGATTTTCTTTAAATCGAAATTCGTTGTTGTTTGTGTTCCATATAATTTCAAAACCTCAGTTATGTTGCTCATTTTATAATAAAAAAATTTCTTAAGAGACCCCTAGAAGTCAGAAGGGGGTATTGATTTAAAACTGTTCTCTAATGATGACTTCCCTTACTACTTAGTCAGAAGGGGGTATTGATTTAAAACTGTTTCATAATGATGTCTTTCCTTTCTACTTAGTCAGAAGGGGGTATTGATTTAAAACTGTTCTCTAATGATGACTGTCCTTACTACTTATTCGATTTTTAAATCATTTAATTTAATCTAAATTGAAAAGGTACATTTGTAAAAGATCGGTTTATTAGCGGAGTTAGTGTTTCGCACATCTTTTATCAGTAGTAATTTATCCCTCATCAATATGTGAAAATTCTTTATTCCCAATTGATGAGCAATCTCATTTAAATCGAAATTTGACGTGGTTTGTTTGCCGTATATTTTTAGAAAGTCTCAAATGTAACTCATTTTAAATGAAATAAAATGACTTGTTTAACAATGTTCCATTTTATTTTTATGAACTCTCATTAAGAGGATATTGTTTGTTTTATCTGTATTAAGACAATAGCAACATCTGTTACCACATTTCTCAAACCGCATGATTGTTTTAGGGGATTATACGGGTTGTGCATTCATAACATAGCGTTATTAGCATAAAAGCAATCTATTAATTCATTCTCTGCTTTGAGGGAATATTCTGTTGTTATAGCAATCATTCAATACAATATCGCAGTATCGATAGTCGAGACCGACTGTCGAACCAAAGCCAGAACTTTCCTGGTTTTGGTTTAGGATCTGGCTCGCGTTATGGCCGATGAAATGATTTACAATGCGGTGCAATGTCCCCATTGTCATTCAAGTACATTTAATCATACGCGTCATGTCATGCCCGTATGTTGACAAGCAAATTCATACACCTACAATGCCGCTTTGCTTAGATCACCATTCATAATTTTCACTTGCTATTTAAACACACACAATTCATAAAACGTGACACATTACAATCTTAGTTTAAATTTTATCATCAAAATGGTTGGATCTACTGAAAGATCTGTTCGATTGGAGACAAAGCGGAGAAGAATTCAGAAGTTAACAAGGGAAATCATACATCTGCAAGCACAAAGTAAAATATTCTTACACTTGGATATGAGAAGAATTTTTGAATACATCGGAGACTCGCACATCAATTATAGGACATGATTTAAGAGAGAGAAAAAATTGTAATTCATGAATTTGAAATTCTCAACTTTTATGATTTTCGGTGTCCTGGAACGGTCATGATTTTCAAGGTAAAAATTGTAATTCACAAATTTGAGATTCTTAACTTTTATGATTTTCGGTGTCCGGGAACGGTCATGATTTTCAAGGTAAAAATTGTAATTCTCAAGTTTGAGATTTTGAAAAATTTGAAAATTGGGTATTTTTAAAAACGCCTAAATTTATGAATTTAGGTCTTCATAACCTGAAAAATGACCAAAATTCATGAATTTAGACCATTTAAAAAGTACCATTTTTTGAAAAATCGGTATCTTTAAAAACGACTAAATTCATGAATTTAGGTCTTAAAAACCTGAAAAAGGGACAAAATTCATGAATTTATGTCGTTTTTAACCCTCTAAAGACGGGAGAAAAAACTTTCGTCAAAGACGGACAGGGCCTCTGAGGCCCTATTGGTAAAAAATGTTCTACAAAAGCATACTTATTTTTGGTGACGGTGATTTCTAAACTGTTTCTGGTAAATTGGCGTTTGCTAATTTCAGTAGAAGTGTTCCCTTTTCTCTAACTAGTGAAGTTCTTGAGCTAGAGTCAGATAAATTTTTGAACTGTCTCCAAAAAAATGGGAAATATGGTAAAATCGGCTATTTGTAAAAAGCTGTTTATCGTCGCTTTCAATGCAGACATTGTACTGTTTCTGATCAATTTACATCCATCAAGTTCGAGAATCACAATAACTTTGCTCTATCAAGTCATCTTTTATAATATTTGGGTTCAATCTTTTTACTCCGTTTTTAGATAGGCCTACTTCTCATGCTAAACTTCATAATCCCTTTTTCTCACACTATTTGTCTGTTGTACATGTACCCATCAGGTCCCTAGTTAGATCCAGTGTAGACAATTTCAACAATGATACAAAACCATCATTTACTAGAACTCATACCGGTATATTATTGTGGATAACATTCTATGAAAGCGTATCTATAAAAGCGCAAAACGAGTGGGAGGTCTTGCAAGAAAAACGGTTAGTTATTTCTGCCATCGATGCACTGCAAGCAAATCAGGTTGCCATGTTCCTTACAGATTGGGTTCCTGCAAACACTGCATGACATTGTTGATTTTCGGTGTCTTGCATATGGGCAGTAGCGGCAACGGCAACGAGGAGATAACAGTCGTTGAGTTGATTCATGCATCATTGGTTCATTTGTTGGCCGAAGCCTACATGTATATTCTGCAATCAATTGTTTTCCCATTTCGATAATAAATTGTCGGCGTCGGTTTGGAGCATTGTTTTTGTATGAAGGATGAATAGACAGAAAAAGTACGTACAAGTATATGCATTATATGATGCAATATCCAATATGTTCATGAATAAGGCCAGGGGCCAACGTCGAGTCTTGCGCTTGCAGGAATATTGACGAACCATTTGGTCAAGCGTATCCACCCCACCTTTTGTGCTATTGTAGTCTAGAATCATATTGGGCTTGAACGGAGAGGACGAATCACAAGAAGAATCATCATGTCCACTAGAAAGAAGAATGACTGCTTTGTTCCTTTTATATGATACCATCGTACAGTTTCGTTGAAATGCAAAAATACTTGACTCAACCTGTCTCTGTGAATTGGGTAGCAACTCAGGAGGTATGTCAGCTTTATTCTTACGGATTGTACCATTGTAAGTTAAATTTCTTCCCAGTAATGTCCTAACTAAAGGCAGACTGGTAAAAAAGTTATCTCCGGTCACATTTCTGCCAGAATTGGAGATGTAATCTGTCAATTCAAGTACAACTCTTCTGCTTTGTCCAACCTCACGAGATGATCCTCGTTTTCCAGTATAGACTTCCAAGTTGCAACAGTAGTTTGTTTTTGAGTCCGCCAAAATCCAAATTTTAACACCGTATCTACCAGGTTTATCCGGTAGATACATTTTAAAGGGGCATCGGCCGCGGAACGTCATCAACTTCTCATCAATCGTGAAATCAATCCCAGCTTTATAAGAGCTGCGACATTTCATGGGGATCGCTGTTGGAATCGATGTCAGAAAGATCGACATCGTCTTCGTCGTCGTCATAATCATCATTCGATGATACATTTCCGTCGGAATCCAAACCAGTAGTCGAAATGTTCCAAATTGCTCTGTAAGCAGTTGCCGCAGCTTGCCGTTGACTCCGATGCATATTGTCTAACTAAACTCGACAAGTTAATGCTCGCATGTCCGTGAGAACTTGCAGCAGTCACACGATAGTGACGCGAGTGATGACCAGGAACCAATCGGAAACTTGCTTATTGTCTCCTCCACACCGGCTTTTCCGCGTAGACATGTCTCGTGTATCAAGTTATCATCGATATGGAAAAAGGAATAGGTGAATACATCAATCTAGCCAGCGTATGCCTATAGGCCTAACTTTCGAGATAATAAACAGTTGCTCCCATGCAGTTCAAATAAAATACTTTGCCTAATAATGGATTGCATTTAAACGCTAAATGCTCACTATTATATCAGCTACATCAAAGTATATTAATTGATAAGAATATAGCATTAATTTTAGCGAAAAATGAGACAGGGCCTCTGAGGCCCTGTTCGTCTTTAACGCAAGTTTTTTTTAAAACGAAAGTAGCATCGATGAAATTATTGCAAATATCAAAACAATGATATGCAATGGAAGCCAATAAAGAACTTGAAGATGTCACGAAGTTTCATCGATATATCTCAAATAGTTTTTGAGATATCCAAGTTTGAAAATAAAATAGGGCCTCAAAGGCCCTGTCCGTCTTTAGAGGGTTAAAGATACTATTTTTTTGAATTTTATGGTGTCCTGGAACGGTCTTTTGCCCATTACTCGCCTCAGTATCTGTCCATGTTTCTCGTTCACCCATTTTACGTCATGTCTTAAAATAAACATTTGGCATCGTTCAAGCTTTGAGCGGTGATAAATATCGGGAAGTAAACCATCGCTCATAGCTAGCTGTGCGCTAGCGGAGAGAGCGTGTAGTGCGGACATTGCTACTGCAACATGCAGGATACTTATCGTCGCTCGGCCGCGGCGCAGTTACCGCGCAGCTCAAAGCTCGTAATGTGGACGTACCCTTAGTCCAGCGCGTATGTATGCGGGTAGAAGAATAGATTGTCCTTAACCACGGATGTTTGGGGTGTTCCGTAATTGCGCGTGAATTACGCGTGGCATGTCACCTAGTGTACTGATCCGGTTGTCACCGCATGTCCAAAATACGAACAGGCTAATTCAACATAAATTGGCTCTGGAGGTCATCTCCTGGCTTTGTCATCTGAGTGTTTGTAGGCTAGGACAACATCGTAAGCCTTTAGTAGGACAAAACGAATTGGCAACATGCATATTATGGGTATGGAGAAGCGAGAAAGTGTCAAATGAATTGTGTCTTAAGGTTTTGTAGTTCGTTAAAACACCGCTGCTATACAAATTACATGTATATATCGTGTTGACAGTCAAAAGCAGTGTGTATACCAAAAGTTCAAGTTCATTTCCATTGCATCCACCATGATGAGAACTGGACGAAAGATCTGTTGAAAAGTATAATGAAGAAGTTATTTGTGGCATTTTTTATTTTCCGATAACATCTTTTTTCAAACAAATTAAACCGTTAATTGTACAAATCTTGTGCTCATGCTTCTATTGTTTATGTGATGCAATTTACTGTTATTGACATTTTCTTAAAACTAGCATGATGCGGAGATGACTACTGTGAGTGTGAAAAAGATCCCAAACGTATGAAGTCACCACTGTTTCGAGGTCAAAAGAAATGGTTTACGCAACAAGCCGATACCGGTACTATGTATTCATGCAGTGTAGTTGTATCGATCAGCCTTGTGAAGGTTATAAGCGCAAGGTACAGCACGTGTACGTACAATCACAAGTAGGTAATCCAACGCATGATTACCTACTCGGCCTACGTTTCAATCTCTATGTTGATAGCCAATATAAAATTAGAGCTGCATCAATCTAAATTTGAGTTTATAGTGGTTCAGTTAACTCGGTACATGTACTTCTGTAAGTCAAAGATTATATAAATACAACATCTTTTAATCAACCGTTGATATGATCAAAACTTCAATCAGATACGCTATTACAGCACGACATGCATGAAATCACACATAAGCCAGAGATGTAATTAAAACATTTGATCGACACAGGCCGGCCATGCAACATATCATTCGATACTGAGCACATGAAATTATTAACCTCTGGTATGATTTTAAGCAGGATTGCCTGTACGATCAGTCTCCGGTCTAGCATGGTACAGCATGTGATATATGGCAGAAGGCGGTAGGACCATAATTCAATGCGAAAGTAAAACTGATTCAATACTCTCCCGATATGTTTAATGTCAAGCAAAATGAATAAAGAACATAAAATATCGCCAGACATTTCGGGTCCAGACCCTTTGCCAATGGCAGAACACTTAATAATGAACGACTTCTGCACTTCTACACTTGTAGCAGAACAGCTCCTGTTGTTTCGTGACGCCTGTTCATGCTTGGCTTGTGCAAGTTGATAAGTCGCGATTCCACCAAACTTGTTTCAACCGAATCATTCAGACATCTCAAATATTCAACGCTAAAATCTTCTGTGCTACTGACGTCACAAATTTTGGTGTGATCTGACAAAGCACTTGCACTATTATTGTTTTTAATACTATTGTAGTGTTCATTATATCTTACATAAAAAGGACGAGAAGTTTTTCCTATGTACTTAGCATTGCATTTAATACACGTGAATTGATAAACCACGCAGGTCTTTTCACAGTTAAATTTCTCTGGTAGCTGGTTACATATTTTACAATTATCACGTTTTTCTTAATATTGATTTGGTTTTCAAGACATAGCGCAACTTTTTGTTACCGCAACTTACAAACCGCACATTCAATTTATGTTTACGAATTAAGTAATTGATTTTCCTTACTAAACTATCACTTTAGGATAATTTTAAAACGCACTTGTCGATATTGTCTTTGTTATATTTCATAGTTGGTTTCCTTGACATGACAAAATCCTTTTCAGTATATCCGTTAGCCTTAAGTGTATTTAGGCATTGCTTTTACGACTAATGGCTAAATACATAGAAGATTTTAGCGTTGTATATTTGAGATGTCTGAATGATTCGGTTGAAACAAGTTTGGTGGAATCGCGACTTATCAACTTGCACAAGCCAAGCATGAACAGGCGTCACTAAACAACAGGAGCTGTTCTGCTACAAGTGTAGAAGTGATATGTATTGCAGAAAAGCAAATCGCAATCAAATTTAGATAACTTAAGGTAATATTTTTCAAATGATCGATAAATTGATTTCATTTCGGAACTGGAAAACTTAAAAGCGACTTTGGAAAACCATTTCACTGCAAAAATATATATATCGGCGCTTCGTATATTAATAGTATTTCTTTATAGTTTTAGTAGATATCCTTCTATTAACTTTGGTAGTGTATCATTAGCTATCTTTGTATATATTTCAGGACATTGATTTTTCAAGTACCTAATATGTAGTTTGAAATTTGTTTCCTACTTAAATGTATTATGTCCTAATTATTTCACTCCCTGATGATGGATAGTGTAAATATCCGAAGCGCCGGTATAAATATTTTTGCAGTGAAATGGTTTTCTAAAGTCGCTTTTAAGTCTTCTAGCTCCGAAGTGAAATCAATTTATTGATCATTTGAAAAATGTTACCTTAAGTTATCTAAAATTGATTGCGATTTGCTTTTCTGCAATACATGTCTCAAAAATAATTTGCTGCCTAAATTTACGAAGTGTAGAAGTGCAGAAGTCGTTCATTATTAAGTGTTCTGCCATTGGCAAAGGGTCTGGACCCGAAATGTCTGGCGATATTTTATGTTCTTTATTCATTTTGCTTGACATTAAACATATCGGGAGAGTATTGAATCAGTGGTGCAGCATGGTCAGCGGCTCGATCTGGAATATTTCGGGCCTCTTGCATCTTCCCATTTACACACGTCTGTTATATCGTTCATCAGGGGTCGCTTCATGTTAACTCGTTAATTCATCTTCCATCGAGCAGAAGACTTTATGTTACAAGCATATCACAACGTTGCAGATCTAATGTGATACAATTGAATAGGCCCTATTGCGCCTAGAATGGAAATGTAAATGCAGCCTGCAGGAATTATAATATGAACTATGCATGAATTAGTCTGTAGTGCGTTTTTCACAGATATTTTTAATCATTGTATTACCGCACAGACCTAGAAGAAGTCCGACATGTATTCCGGCTGCTGCAATGTCTTCTCAACTCTGATTCGGAGGGCCAAATGATGCATCAACAATTATCGAATCAGGCTTAATTAAGCTACTCATTGTATCTATTACGCTATTTGACAGATCCAATCACACTGATGAGCGATCGTACGATGTATCTCCGCAGTTTTGACAGATTTAAGGCAATATTATGCAAAAGCGAACGACGTCGACCGTGAAATCCGAGCCATTCTAGTACATGCACTTGTTCACAGGACTTGTTGACAAGGACGTCCTGTACATGTTCTACAGATGGTTGTCCAGCAACTGTCTGTAGACTGTTATAGAGGTAATTCAAATAGCATGGGTCCACATCTAAAACCCATTTGGCATACTCAACCCTATAGCATCATATTAGCCCTCGAATTGACTTTCAAATGCAGCTTTAAGAATTTCATTTTTTCCCTTACTGTATTCATAGTATGCAATGGGAATTAAAGAGAAATTAGATGTCATGTCATCTATCAATTTTATAATAGTGAGGGAAGGAAAAATGACTTACTTTGTAATTCAGTGCTTCTAGAGCATTTCAATACGCATAATTACTAAAGAAATGAAAATGTTTGGTTGATTTATGCACAAATTTAGCTGAATTTTCAAAAATGTGAACAATTGCATCGTATTGCCTGCTATGAGCACATGTCATATGAAATTGAAACCCGCTTCATCAGGAAGAAAAAAATCAGTTCAAAATTGCTTAGTAATGTCCCGAGCGGGAGGTTTCGTTTAAAAAATACATCACATGCTAATAGCTATGCAAAAAATGTAATTGTATAACCGAGTACACGTGTACTTGAAGTATGAGCGCATGTGAAATAGGATTTCAAAAGATGTCATGACATAACAGAAGTTAGCATTTTATACTGCTTACTATGAACTTCACTTCCCATACTTCAGAGTCCCGAGCACAGAGAAATTTATAATGAGTTTGGACACATAGATACTAGGTTGAAGTGCAACAAATAAATACGATGTGAATGATTGATTTAAACATAAGTTAGAAAATCAGTTTTCTTGACCGAAAGTGCATGAAAGCTTTCTTCACTATTTGCTGCGCAAGGTTCCCTACAGCTTCGACCAATATAGGTGATTGAATGTAGCGCATGATGGTACGTGTATGTATTGCCATAAAGCCCTTTGTATCATGTCTGCGTTGGATGTAAAGCCAAACAATCCAATATAAAATTACTTCGTGGAAGTGTCCCAAGCATAGAGTAATTATAGAGTGGTAAATTATTAAATTCCCTATGTGTACCCAGCTTTGATTTCATTAAATGAACATGAGTTCATGCCAGGTAGAGACCCAGCACCACATCTGAGATATGCAGTTTTCACACGTTTGGAGAAATGTAAACAAATTTGACTGATAGTGATAGCAAAACAGAATAAGGAATAGTATTCCACCAATCCTCCATGTTACGTCAATTTGGAGAGGCAATATAGTTTGTTAAAATAGCAATTAGATGGGTTACCATCACTAAAAGCTCAGCTTTACAGCAATAATTTTTTTTTCTGAAATGTGATCATATCACAAACTGCCACTGAAATAGCAAAACATCATAATCAAGGAAGCTTATCATAATTAACTTTAAAAGATGTAGATAGGTCCACATTACTATTCAGATTCAAGAGATGACGCCTTGTGAATCATAAAATCATGCCCCTGAAAATTGAATTAAAAACATGACATCTCAGCTAAGAAGCACAACGAGATCTCAACTTTTCCTTAAAGACTTGCAGGAACTTGCATGCAGGAACTTAATACAGTTCACGAAGTTTCCTTGGTCATAAGCTTAATTTTCCGCTTAATTAGGATGCTTGTTAGTGAATATTCATTCCTTTTGATATCCAACTTGTTTCATACTCATAAAGGGACTTCATGTCGGTAGAATATAAATTTGCAAAATTTTAGCTTTTTAAAAACTGCATAAATTTTATTTTGGACAACAGGAACGTTATCTCCGTAAAAACTGAATCCTTTGATATAAAACTTTTCACTGTATACAGACACTTTTTTGAGTCGACACTCTACCTATGCTCTATGGTCCCAAGCGTAGCTTGAAAGAGACGTGGAGACTTTGGAGGAAATGAAACAGGAAAATGCGAGATTTTTGGCGTTCTGCTACAAAACGACGTGATTGCTGAAAGTTCATATAGTAGTCATCACCCAATTCATGTTCTGTGATGATCTGCATCAGAAAGACTGTGCCATGATGATTACAGTTTAACTGAAGAATTGGAAGTAGGCTTGCTTTTCCATTCAGTTGTTCTTTTCATCTAGTTTCCTGTCTTTCGATTTCTTCTGCTTTGCATGAACCTTATACTCTAATCCTCAAATGCAGCAATTGCGATGTTGATTATTGTAGTAAAGATATATATTGGCTTCAAAATTAGACCTTGTTAATTTCTGTTGGATGATGAGAAAGTTATGCTATACTTTGAAATTTAGACACGTTTTTATGCCGCACCCTGCATCATTGTTGCGTTTTACCTTAACACCAAAATTGAAGAAATTGAATTGAAGAGAAACTACTTTTTTCAAAATCTGCGGGGTCACTATGCCGATGGGTCACTGTAGCCAGGTAGCTGTTTATAGTAACCACATGCCAAGTTAGGTCATCATTATTTTATGATTCCTTGAAATGTTAGCGAAGGGTTGCTGGGAGTCATTTGATGGATCTATTATTTTCTTGAATTATTCTGTTAATGCGTAAAATTTTTTGACATTTATGATTTTTTGTATAATTTTCAGTATTGTAAAATACTCTATGGACACGCTTAGGGGGTTTCAGACTTATTTTTACAAAACTAATTCTATTCATCCCGGAACAACTCACAGGGCAAGAAAAGCGCATCAGCCAACTTTCCACAGAAGATGGAAGTTCTAGGATCCACTAGAAAAAAATGGGAAGCGATTTTGCAAAGTGTCAAAATACACATAGCCCCACAGACCACGGGGTAATATGGGCACTGACTTGCGGCTAGGGTTTTGCATATTTGGACTTAATAAATGATGTTTATTAACGGTTTTGTTGTCTGACACCATTGGTTCATCAAGATAGGAAATTAAAATGGACCGTGACCGCATCGGCTGCGCATTGATAGTTAAACAAGGTTTCTTTTACATAACCTGAAAAGTTATGAATCATCATTAAATTTAGTCGATTTTGTACCTATCACTAAGTTACAAATGTTGCAAGAGGCGCCTTTTCATTCATGCCACATCATAGTCATGTGCCCAATTATCATACGGTATTTGGTGCAAAGGTCATATGATCGTGATTTATTGTGAATTGAATCCACCGATTTGTCTTATTGTTCTCATGATTGTAACTCTCGATTTTCATTATTTCAAATATAAACACTTTACTTCTACTTCTACTTCTATAACCTACATGTACAAGGTCAGAAATAACACATGGAACACTCATTCTCGAGGCTGAATAATAATCAATTGTTAGCATCTTGAAAACCATCTTAGGCTGATAGCCAATTGAAATGTCGCGAGCGCTGTAAGGGCAATCTAAACTTAACCAATCTCAGAAGCAAGCTAGGTGTTCAAGATGAGAACTGAAAAGAAGAATTTATGTCATTTAGAATTTGCTATCTACCTTTCTAAAGTAAATTTAATAATAATAGGCTTGTCTCTTTCCAACAAATTTCATGCTTTGGCGCTTTGTTTGAACATACTCTCTTTCCATTACATTCTTAAAATCTTTTTGCATTGATTCATAGCTCCATTTGTCTTTCTATAAATCTCTCTTAGATTCTGGCTATTTGTCTGGAAAACAAGCATGCCAGAATAATACTAGTGATGATAAAGTGCACTGCCCATTTTACCCCAGTGATATTTTACATGAGTGGCGCTATGAGCACCTTTCTTAGACTAACATTTTGCGGAAACAATCAATCGTGGGCCTAAATGGAAGTTAGATCGTCAATCTGCATGTGATTACGATGACGGGACAGTTTTCGTTTGCCTCAAACGATCACTGTACAATGAGAGGCTTAGCCAAATGAGCATCTGTTTCATTGTCGTTACTTCAGCGATCAAATTTGTGCATTTTTTCGTTATATCTTCTCAATGCGTGCGCACGTGTGAGCGCGTGTTTTCCTCGAATGACCTGCGTTCATGCGGATAAACGATGACCATGGCTAGTTCTCTGTCGAATTCAAAGTTCATACGAACAATGGGTCCTGAGTTACCTCTATTAGTCCACTGCCCATATAAGTTCCGCCTCCCTTATATGCTTACAACTTAACAGGTAATTTCATGAAGGGTTCGGTCTTTATCTTACCACAGTCTTTATTAACGCTTGGCGACAAGGTCACAAATTTTACGGTACAGATCATTCGGATGTTCTAAAATTACCACTGTGTGATACGTATTTAACTGTGCATAGACAATTACACATTTACACAATTATGCTCATTATACAAACTATGCAACTATACATTCCTACCATGAATACTGTTGATAATTACTTGATCATTAAAATAGTCAATGCAGTTTATCATTGCATTGACAATTCAATTATCAATTCATCATCCGTTCACAAAACATTTGTTCTTAAATTACTAAGTGAAAACTTTCATGAAATTATTTGTTTCAACAAGAAGAATATGATCACATGCTAATGAAATCGTGTATTTAGGCCCATTGTCAATCCCTGACACTGTAGACAAAATTAGGGATAGGATGGATGTCCCAGTTGGATGATGCAACGGCCAGCATATAGAGATGCGGACCCGTGGGTCTGGTAAGAATATATCGGTGATATTGTGCCGGCCCACATATTTGCAGCATTTCCCATTTACTGCCACTTATTGCCACTTTTGTCCGTCATTTACCTGTTTTTCCTATCCGCCCTGGTAAAATCTAGTATTTCCTATATTGCCATCCCAGAAATATAGGGTATTTGTATTTGTACTCAGCCGACTCTCACTTCATGATATTGCTATATTTAAGTCATATGAGTTATGTTATGATGACTTATGCATATCCCTTAGTTCTGTATGTTCACGCAATTGCCAATAGATTTGAATTACTATTGAAAGTCGATCGAGATACCTGCGCAAGGGTTTCGGCATTTCCTACTCTTAGTCCATATTCAAAATGTCGATGATATAAGTCCCACTTACATCATTTACTTTTATGCTTCACTAATCACCGAGTTCATATAAGTGCTATAACTTGATTTAATATTGCTTCATGTTGTTGTGTGTCTGTTTTTCTTTTTCTCTTTTTTATTGTCTGTTTTTGTATTCACATATTATATGCAAATTAGCATATATCAATCTGATTATTGTGGCACATTCAGGGAAGAAGGTGACTGCTTCATCTCACTGTGCTGGCCTAGCTGATTCCATTAGCTACCTTCTTCGAAAATATGAACCTGATTTTGACTTAAATGAATTTGAAGCTCAGAATTTTTGTCAGTGCATTGCAATTTGTTTTTTTCTTCATGCACATTACATGTCAAAATATACTACTACTACAACTTACTCAGTAACAGTGGCCGATTTAAATGGAAATTTGACCAAATCCATTCTAATATCTTGCTTGGAACAGTTCAAAAAAGCTAACTGACAAATTGCAAGGGAAATTATTTTCTCCACCAACCTAAATGGAAATAAAATCCTACATGTATGATATACAGAGTGACTATAACTTCAATGGAAATGTGATCAAACTAAATGAGAATTGGTAAAGTCCATGAACATCATCGGCACCCATGTAAGGAACACAGAAATCAACCTTTCAAATGTAGCTGAAGTCTTGTCAACAAGGCCTACATTCATGAGTGTTGAAAAAATTAAGAATAACTCAATACCTTGCAGAATTTCGCCACTATGACAATAAGAAAACCTATTTTTGGATGATTATTGGATTTAATGAAAATCAATCCTGCCTAGAGCTCTACCGAAGATGTCGCTTTTTGAGTGCTGAGAACAGATTTTCCTTGTGTTGACAACTTGACACAACAGCTGTTCGCCGTTTTATTGAGTAGCCAATTTATCTAATCCATGTGCCTCTCGGTTGGTTGGCAACTGATAAGTTCATTTCATTCGTCACTATGACTCCGTGTTTTGTTTGCGGTTCGAAGGAAGATATTAGCCATTAGCTTACTGAAACTTCGATTGAGTGAGCGTTTACATTCGTTACTTTACTTGTGGTGTAAACAGTTGGTATGAATAGTTGACAAATTCACAATCGCAAGACCCTCGTCTTCGCAGAATTGCCTACGTGACGTCACACTTGCGGAACCTTTGAATCGGAATATTGACAACCACTCCATTCTCGAGATGACGACGTGGCGGAGATACTTCCTTTTGCTCATTCTATCTCTCGGACTTATTTGTGTCCTAAATCGACTTCTTCAAATGTTTGTGAAAGACTCACCTGTAGTTCAGTGTTTGCGCTTGCTGGGAGTCTCTTTACAGCCAGCATACTACATTTTCAATCCACCGGAAACTCTATCATATCTCCCCGACAGCTGTGCTCACCTCCTTGGCCCGAAACGGTCACTTAACGCCACTCAGATTCGGCGGAGCTTTTCTTGTTATTTAAATAGTGAATTCTCCCATCAGGATCGTGTCGTGGTTCGTCGTAATCTTCGCAGAATAAATCATGTTTTTCGAGAGGCCGGTGTAGACCTTGTACTTGACTCCGGCTCTTTATTGGGAGCTCGGCGTCATCATGGAATGATTCCCTACGATGATGACATTGACTTCAGAATAAGGAAAGATCAGAAGGATGTTGCGCGTAAATTACTAACTCAGCTGTGCAAAAGGCATGGGGATTGTCAGTTTGAAGTGAGTTGCATCTTTTGGTAATTCAAAAGTGATCGAACATGAGGTATATCGAAAAATTAGTGATCATCAATTAATTGATTAATGTCAATATGTATGAATTAATTGAGGCTATATCAGTACTGAAATTTTAGGCATATGTGATACTGATTACATAATTATCTAATCACTGATTAGATCATTAGTCAAGATTCTATCGAATCATGCTGAACCTGCAAAAAAGAAACTTGTGCAGCAACTACCGTTTTCACATCAACATGGCTATCTAATTCTCGAATATTATACACTGGAATTTTCATTTATGCGGCGCGTTAATAAGGGATTTGATCTGCTGCAGACTATAGTCACCATTAGGCCCATGTTGATATGTTTTCATGAAGTCATTCAGTTAAGATGAATTTGTAAAAAAAGTAGTTATAAAGAAATACATACAATGAACTATAAAATTAAGAAGGAATCCTGTTTTTAATAGAAGCAGAATTAATTTTCGAATGCAAGCATACCTACCAGCTTTGTCGTACTCATTCTTTCTCGTCACTGGCACTTGAAGCAAGATTTACAGGCCTACAAGGATACTAAGGAAACTTAACATATTTGAGACATTCACACTTATGATCTCATATTTTGTAGGTCCATTCTGAAGGCGAGGGCTATAGAAAGTTATTAACAATCACATTTGGCTGTGCATTCAATTAGCTTTAATTGCAGCAGGAAGATATATTGCAAGTTATTGGCTTCATTACTTTATTGCAAATATTATCAACAATTGAATCTACTTACCATTTCTTGCTACTGTATAATTTGAAATAATAATAGTAGTATAATCACAATATATATTTTTGAAGAAGCTCAATAATTGTAATGTATTTGCAAGTTCAATTGTACTGACTTGCAATTTTAATGATAATCAGTCTGCTTCAAAGAGACGTCATAGATTTCAATGCTAAATCACACTTATTCGTGATGTGTTACACGCTAGTTTGTACAACAAGCTTGCCAGTTGCACAATAGCTCAAATGTCACGTTGTAGAGAATTGGGCGATGAGTATACATTGCATGAAATGCATGTTTACTGGACGTGAATATTGATTCAATGAGAATGATAAGATTGACTAGGTTTAATAATTATTGAAAGAAGTGCCTAACACAACAGAATACTTTTAATAGAAGACTTAAGAATAGACTTTTCAGAGTCATTATAAAAACGTCGTGGTTTGCAAGATAGAGACCCTAAATGCTCCCTATCGGCCAAATACTGTTTAAGCTATCAGCTTTTTGTGACAGATCTGTTCAGTAGTATCTCAAAGAACCATAGGAGGTGCGATGTTTTCCTTACAAAGTTGCGTGGTGGCAGCCTTCAATCAACTGACTTAAATATTATTGCAAATCGAGCTGTCAATTAATTTCAATTATTTGATCACGCCAATCAATTAAGTGCATTTTGATAGATTTAATTTACTTTTATTGCAATGCAATTGACTTTTATAACCTGGGTACGAAGTTTATAATCATTTTTTTCATGTTCACTTGTGCCTCTCACATCCGATCATCGAATTTCAAGTCGCAAGCGTAAATGAGATAATAACTCTACTTTAAAGGTCAAGTAGAATTGCATTCTTGAGATTTGTGAGATCATTTTCATCGTGAAAGACAATAGATATTGTACATTTTGTATTAAACAATGTTTTGGAACTGTGGTCATAAACATGAGCTGCACTCAGGAACGCTGGGATGCAGCGGAGCTGGGGGGGAGAACGAAAGTAGGCTTAACCACTCTTAAACCATGTCCATACCAGGCACTGGAGTGGATCTGCATTTCTATTTCCCGAATCGATTCGGGACCGATTCACCCAACCCGTTATGGTAGGGTGAATGATTGCCTCGCACATTACTGGAGCCGACATTCCACAGTGTTAGCAAGTGGCAATCCAAATAATGCTACCTCGCAGCGTAACACGAATCAGAACCTTTTGCTTCAGTTGCTCGTTGGGATTTATTGATCAGTGATTGTACTTGTCGTTGGTTAAGTTTGACTGCAATTGTCAACAGCTTCAAGTGCCGATTTGAAATTGAAACCGATTTTCATTTGCATGCAGAGTGCAGATATATGGCTACAAAAACATCAAATATTGCAAAAGTTTTGCGCATGTAATTATGCGAGTACAATTACAAATTCCTAACAGGAACGCTATTTATAACACTCGATGATTAAAATGGTCAATACATCAAAACATTGCTTTGCCTATTCACATGTGTGGCAACATTTTCTGATATTGTCTGTGTTTTTTTGTAATTTATCATTAAATGGCACTTCCTCTTTTCATCAAAGCTAATTCAAAACTGACATTCCTACAAAACATGCATTCCAAAATTATTAGGTATATCCCTCTGACGACAACATAAAATGATTGGTTTAATCAAAAAAAGATCATATGCCATACGCATCAGTCACATAAAGCTGATGAAATCATATGTATTTGCAGTCAATCCGTCACAATCGTAGACAAAAGCAGGATAAGGTAGGATACGGTGTCGCAGTTGGATGATACAACAACCAGCATAGAGATGCGGACCCGAACCATGTGAATACCTCGGCTAGTAATGAATATTCGGTCTTCAAAGAGCAAATTACTCTCTGTTCATTTCAGTCGCATAGGGCTTATAGGGCTTGGAAGCTCGTCCTTTTCTGTTGTAGCTCCAACTATCTACAACGATTTGCCTGACAAATCCGTCAATCAGAATCACTGAAACCTTCAAGAAAGCTTCTTTTAATTTCTATTTTAATGACTTTTTGAATAACGTCTAGAAGTCATTGATATGTACGTAATTTGTGCGTAATTGGCATGTTTGTAATAAGGTAATATGTAATTTTTGTTGCTCGACCAGATCGAAAAAGGATCCTTCATAATGCGTTTCGAGCTTAAATGAATTATTATTAATTGATTAATATAATATAATTGATAATATTAATATTAATTGAAATTATTATTATTAAATTGATGACAATGCAAGCTTCCTACGTTCCCTGAAATTCCCAGGTTTTTACCTGTTTTCCCATATTAAGGTCAACTATTAAGGCTAGTTCAAGATATTCTACACAAAAATATCACAAAAATCATAGGAATGTTAGAGATTTAGGTTCATGGATTGCTGGTCTTTTTAACGCCATGCTGTCTTTTTAACGCCATCCTTTCGCGACCAAAGTGAAATTCAATACATTGTCCGAAGTCAACATGATGTGCTCTACACGCACAATTTAAATATGTTCATTTGATGTCTTCCCTATTCGCGATGAGGCCAGTCAGTCAATAGTTGGCTTATGAATTTCAGTTCCTTGCACCTCTTGTTGATCATTTCCTCTATATTGTCACCTTTGATCTTCTTCCAGGTGTTGATTTTCATATACAATGATGAGAAACCACCCTTTCTTCATCTCCATGGCAGACGTCAAATCGATGTTCTGCCATTTTTCCTCTCAAACTTCTTTGGGTTTCACCTGCACACAAAACAATTACAACTTCTAAAACTCAGACCATAAATGATGCTTGATGATGTGCATGTTGTTTTAGCAGCATTGACACACCTCCACTACACTATTGGATTAGCATTTGAGACAAGACGCTTTTCCAACCAATCAATGAAAACAATCGCGCAGTCTGGAGGCATTTTTGTTACCCATCGCCGTGCCTTGCAAAAAGTGAGTGAAAAAGTTGCTGTATAATCCGAAAGTATTCTTCGTTAGAACATGGTGTGTCAATTTTGAAGCAGATTTTGAACTTGGGGCTTCAACCGTCGAGTTTCAAGAGCTTCGTATATGATTTTCAGTCCATCTTATGACGAATCTTAGTATATAAAGAAGACACATCCGCAACGACCAAAATAAAGTCTTCATTCATTTTAGTGGAAGATACATTGAGTTTGGTCAAGATGTCCGCTGTGTCCTTGATTGTGATAAGATTGTGATAAGATTGACCTGTGTGGCTAAGGGTTTGATTATAGAGTCTTGCACTGTTTAGTTCAATCTCTAAGCACTCTATGCACTTCCTGTATTTTTTTTGTGATTGAGATCCAAAAATCTACTACATAAAGGGGCTCAACTTTCTGTAACTCCATTACTTGAAGACACTATCGGTCGACCCGGACAAGGAGATATGATCTCGTGAATTTTTGGAAGCTAATAGAATAATGAAATTGTTGATGAAAGAGGCCGCTTTATTTTTTCTAAAGAGAGCTTTTTAATTTGAACAAGTCTGTCTAATTAGTCAGTACTTTCTTCAGAAGGAATTGAGGTTCGATCAACTTCTTCCGTACTAAATGTTGTGACACTATGGAGTTGGCGAACTTCTGTACAGTAATCTGATTTACTCCAAAACAACGACAACTCGGCCCCTATCTGCAAGTTTTCACAATATCATTATTTTTTTTAAATTCATTAAAATGTCAAATTCTTCTTTGCTTAAATTACTGATCTTTTACCTTGATTTGCTGAACATCTTTATGACCATCACATGTGCCTTCGTAGCATTAGATCGGTCATGTTGCAACATTTGGGCACAGTATCTTGATGCGCTTGGAAGCTCATAAAGGTCAAATTCTTTGTGTTTGAATGCAAATCCTAGTCCTTTATTCAACACTAATTTTTCTTCTCGTGATAGTTCGTATGAAGAGGCTAAAGAAATAGCCGATGTGCGATTTTGTAGACGAGTTAATCGGATACTCATCTAATCAGATTCACTCATAAAAACATCATACTTTGCACAATATGGCAAGTTAGATAATTAATCGAACTAATTTATTTACTTTTAGAGAAATATGCTGAATAGATGATTGAGTCGAATTCTTTATAGTTCTTTCACACCTAGGAATTGAAAAAATGCACCTCTTGTATATATATTATATTATATATCTTATATCAATAACCATTTCCATTTCCAATTTATGAATTTTTGCTTTCCTTTGCAACTTTCATTCCCTTGGTATGACATTTAATTGCTCACAAGATCGCAGAAAAGCGACATGCAGGAAGAAAGTAATAAATGAATTCATTCAAGATTTTATTTCGGAGTCGGATCTGCTGAGACTGCAAAATACAATTTAGTGCATATTTAGAATACATTTATTTCCAAAAGTCTTCGAAAGTTTGTTTATGATTTGTCTGAAACCGATAGCCTCAAAGAGAGAGGCCTTCTTTTGTTTAATCTAGGCCTAAGTGAATTTAAAAAAATTAATTCTCTTCTAAAACGACTCCAGGCGACGGATCGAATAAACAATGCGTAATCAATGCCTTCTGAATCTGAAAACGTTGCAAAATTCGAAAATTAATGAATTATTAAATGTCTATCGGTTTCAATCGGCAACAAGATGACAGAGATATTGACGAATGTTCATCAGGAGCAATATCATTGAAAGGCAGCGTTGGCAATCATGTAGGAAAAACTAGTTTTTACCGCGGCAGATGGAAAAACTGGTAAATATCGGGAAAGTGGTAAAAACAGGGGAAATGGGAATTCATATTTAGGGTATGTTGAAACATCGCATTCTAACATATCTTGCTTTTGTATACGGTTGTCAGGGATTGACTGTAAATAAATATGATTTCATCAGCTTTATGTGAGGCAAGTAAGGAACGTGATCATGTTTTTCTTGATGAAGCTAATGATTTCATGGTGGCACTATCTGTTGTTGTTAGTGGAATATACACATGATAATTTTAGAGTTGATGTCTTGTGACAATTATGTCAGTCAGTTTTGAATTAGCTATGATGAAAAGAGAAATAGGTATTAACAATAAATTATTGAAAAATATAGACAATGCTGACAAATTTTGCTCTATGTACATAGGAATAATTGATTTAATATATTGACTATTTTAATCATCGATTGTTATAAACAGCATTCCTGCTAGGAATGTATCATTGCATGCGCATAATTGTCTATGCACGGTTTAATACCAGTGGCGTCTTCTCCGTACCTGCGAGGCCTTCGGCGCATCCTCAAAAATTATTTACCAACATTTATAAAAATGAAAAGTGTCATCATTCATTTAAATTCGATAGCTTCTCGTGTCAGCTTCCGTCTCAAAATCAGACGATAAACCTCAAGAGTGAACAGTTTTGCAGCACGTGCTTGAATCACAGCTGTTTTCTTCGAACAATTAGACACACAAGCTAGTCGTGTGTTCAGACGGAGCAGCACTGATGTTCAGACAGCGAAAGAGAGTTGTGTGCGTGTGAGGCAGTAAGCGCACGCGCCCGCGCAAATATTGGCTTTCCCGATAGACATGATGCTTTTCCTTCTCCAATTTTTGCAATGAAATTCTACACAATTCTTGATCGAGGCGCGGTGCCTAAATATAGTAAGGGAAGCGCAACCCAATTGTTCCTAGCTTCGCTTAATGTGAGAGAAGCCAATACGTCAACAGTAGCAGATGGATGACGTTCAGACAAGAATGCGATCAGATGATGAGCGTTCTCCAATGAATGCAGAGTAATGCATCTGACTCGAACACCCAGATTCGGTAGAATTCAAAAATTTGTTTTTACGTGATTGATGTGACGCTATGTTTAGTACTGCAGATGAGATCATAACCACGCCTTTCGTCCCAAGGGAATATGCTGAAAAGATGACAGTCGGCAAGCAAGGTAGGCCAACACCTGATATGAAATCGAAAGTACTCACACAGAAAGAAATAAGAAATACACAAGACATTTTAATGCATCAAAATTTCAAACATGTGAGTGGCTGACCGGCCGTCAAAAACGCAAGAAACTGTTCGCCTTGCCTCCTTTTTTCTCGAGAAAATGTGGTCTGGACAGAATGGGGATACAGTGATCTCAGCTCCTTGAGTAAGGCGGTTAAGTGACATGAGCGATCACTTCTCATGTGCACTTTCGCTTGACCTTAAAAAATGTTCGGAAAATTGTTATTAAAAATTCAGCTTTTATGAAAATTAATGTTGTGACATAAAAGTGCTTCGTATAGAAATAGTATCCCAATGCCGAGTGAAGGCCTATGGTCAGGGAGCACGCGACGCCACTGTTTAATACATCTCTCACAGTGTCAATTTTCGAATCGGCATGCTATGTGCCTTAATACATGCGAAACACATGCGAGAAAGAAAGCATGGGCCTGCTCACAAAATGCACAATTTATATGGCACTTACACCAATCTTGCATAAGCATGTTTCATTATTTAGACAAACGTGTTGCTTGCACCTGAAAATATTTCATCATGTATTTTGTGTTCCACAATCAGTGAATCAAGTAAATAAAATTTACAAAACGCTTTCATGTATGCGAGGGATTTTCATGTATCCTCATATGCCAAAAAAATCCATAGGTTGGATATTTACACCTCAGAGTATAAACCTCGAGATTGCGCACGTTTTACAAATGCATCGTATAAATTACATGCACTTATACTCGTGTATCTGCTGAATTTCATTCTAGTTGTCATGAAAACACATTTATCATTTTTTGCCAGCTTTGACCAGTTTTCTTATTCTTGTGGTTTTGACCAGGACGGTTTTTACCGATTTTTAGTTCATGGTACTTGCCGTTCGTAGGAAAAACCATTCAACCCTGTTGAAAAGAGGTAGTGAGAGGACATCAAGTCCATGCAATTTGAAACTACAAACAGTTTTAAATTTTTGCATAGGCAGCGGTAACGATAGGCTATTCTATATCATAAAAATAGAAATCACAAAAGACATGGAAGTTTGCAATATTTGTAGATTTATCACTTTCATCCTCCATGTCGCCTTTCTGTGATGTTGTGAGCTACTGAATGTCATACCGGTACCAGGGGAATGAAGGTTGCATTCAAAGAACACTGAAGCTATTGATTCAGGTAGACTGAATTAAAAAAAAGAAAGCAAAAATTCATAAATTGGAAGTGGAAATGGGTATTGATCTAAGATTACATTATGAAGACATGTGTTATTCAAGTCCTTGGCGTGAGAGAACTATGAAGAATTCGACTCAATCATCTATTCGGCATGTTTCTTTAAAGGTGATCTAGTTCAATTGATTATCTAACTTGCCACATCGTGCAAAGTATTATGTTTTTATGGATGAATTTAATTAGATGAATATCCGATTAACTCGTCCACATAATGGACGCTTTTCTAGAACTAAAACATCCCTAGTAAGACCTAATCTCACCGTCACTGATGAAGAATTAAATCGCACATCGGTTATTTCTTTAGCCTCCTCATGCGAACTATCACGAGAAGAAAAATTGGCGTTGAATAAAGCAGGGATGCGGAGTCGGAGTCCCGGAGTCCTATTATTTTTGCTGGAGTCGGAGTCGGAGTCCTATCAAATGATAGGACTCCGGACTCCAGCCTATAACCAGACCAGAAACATAATACAAACAAACTATTTGTCCTCGTGGATATCTGTCACTGTCTTGATGTCAACTTTCTCCGTCAAACAAAAGTACAGAGACACTGCTGCATGCGAAGCTTGTAATAGTTAAGGGAATGAACCGTGAAAGTGAAAAAAGGATTGTCTTTTCACTCGGCGATTTAGTAGAGAAGACAAGCCTTCCCAGCCTCGATCACACCTACGCACCAACGGTCACGTCAGAGACAAAAATGAAATAGTAGTTTGTTTGAGGACATTGCCTCTTACCCTCACGTTAATCTTGTGTGATGGTTCCTCCAAATAGTCTGGGAGCCAAGCCGTCGTATCGTGCTTAAAAACGAAGTAAAAATGACACCCCTGCTATACTTTTCTTAACACTTTCATGTTGTTAAGGGGTGTATGGGACATCAGAAAACAGTTGTTAGCAATACCAACTCTCTTGCAAAAGTTGCTTTAGGCCTACCTTTGTAAAACTATCACGATGTTAAAAATGCAAAGCATGGAGTGAGTACGGAACACAAAAGTAACTCTAGATATGGATTGAAACAACGTATACCTACGCACGACGTCTCATTTTGATCGTCTAGATGTCCTCTCACTCATAAATCTTGTTGGAAGTGAATACGTTAAAGAACGAAGTCGCCAGAGGTCAAAAGGTCACAAAACCTAGGTCAAAACTCAAAAATAGCACTTTTCTTAAAAGGACGCCTGACTCACTGCCTTGGAGCGATCAAATACTTCAAAATCAAACGGTAACCTCATCTAGGTACCCATGGGAAGTTTTTGAAACAGTTGTTTGGAGGTCATGACCCAATGACGTGATCACAGGTCAAATTTCTGTATAGGTCAAATTTTAAAAAAATCAATAAAACCAGCTTTTTTGTCTTATCGATATTCATACGCATTCCGTTAGCCTAGGCACAACCAGGGGATAGTTATCCATAGTTTACAAATATATTCTTCTCAAATCAATGATAATACTTTGACTAGAAGTTATCATTAGGCCTATTCAGCCGGTCAGTTATCATTAGGCCTATTCAGCCGGTCAAGGGATCAAGAAGTTATCAATAGCGTAGTTCACCACATTTTCACCGAGACCGCGCAGGAGGAATTGACTGTTATTGGCGGCGTAGCTCAGGATTTCCAAGAAATTTGGAATCACCGGTGAGCTGCTGTGTTCCATGGTGAAGTTACACTCGCGCTCGTAGTACATCGACAGTGGAAAGGATGGCCAATGAGATGAACACAACTTGTGACGTCATAAACAAGTTCTTGAGTGGGTAACATTTTTAACGTCGTTCATTATCGATGCTTGCGCTTTGCGTTATCCAAACAATCCTCCTCGTGTACTTCTGTTGTCACTTGCTTGGAATATTCGACTCTTCCTCCGCCCGGAAATACCATTAGCTATAGTATTTCTCGCAATCTGCATTGATATCAATTAGCTGTCGGTGTTCGAGAGCCACGACCGGTGAATTTTAGGTACGGTAATGATTTAAAAGTAATGGATCACATATTCTATTTATACCTCTGTGATTTGTAGAGCAAGGAAGTATTGCATCATACCGTGTGTCGAACGACATCAACGTGTGTGCGGCACATGTACAACGCATTCAGCCTCCATTTCTGAAATGTTCGGATGAGAATAAAGTAAGTCAATTTCCATCTTTATAGCATCCCTCATTGAATCTAAATCGTCATTTATCGTACACATTTTTCATGAGAACTGAAAATAATGATAATGACAAACAGAAAATGAGTTTTCCTAGAACCCCCCTGCGCAACTTTTTTTGATACCAAAAAAACTTGCAAATTATTTTGAAAAAAAATGATAATTAGAAACAGAAAATGATTTATTTTGAAACTTTGATTTTTCTGAAGAAATGGTGGAGAAGATAGGACTAATGTTAAAGTCGATAACTCATTTTTCGATTTTCATTTTTCGTTTCTTTTTTTCAGGTTAACAAGATCCTTCTTCAAGTATGGAACCATTACTTTCGGTCAAGCTCCTGTCCTGACTATTCGAAATGCATCATATGTCAAAGTGCATCCAAAAAA
The DNA here is from genome assembly GCA_907163375.1 of Prostheceraeus crozeri. Classification (NCBI taxonomy): domain Eukaryota; kingdom Metazoa; phylum Platyhelminthes; order Polycladida; family Euryleptidae; genus Prostheceraeus; species Prostheceraeus crozeri. Next base: position 392,293 of record CAJQUW010007069.1, on the reverse strand, counting down.
CATGGAAAAACGTCCACTATAACAAGCAAAGGTTTACCAGGATTGAAGTCGGCAATTTTCATACGAAAGGATGAATTGTTTGCGAAGATCTGGAGTGATTTAGAGGATGAAGCTACCTTCTTGGAAAAGAGACCAATCGTCCATGTAATCTGTCGTAGCAAATATACACTCAAGAGAACATTGGATAACATAAAGTTGAGGTCTAAGCAAACGAAAGGAAAGAAGTCGGACTCTTTAGACAATTCGACTATTCGTCTAAGATCTGATTCTTCATCTTTGGTTGGGAAATCTCTTGAATATAATAAATCTGTCTGTTTTCTTTGTGAAAAAGAGAGAGATAGCTATGGAGTTTGGACCTTGATTGCCATTGCAACGCCTGATGGGAGGGAAAGAGCTATACACAAGAAGGCAAAGGATATTAATGATGAAGTCATGTTATTCAAGATTAAAGGACATGGTGAAACGTGTGTAGATATGGTGGCTAGCAATTTTCATTATCACAGGAGTCGATATATGAACAAACGTACACTGAATGACAAAGAAATATCTTCAGATTCCAATCAGCACGATGCAGTATTTTCACTTCTAGTTGACTTTTCTCATAATGATTCACATGTTAGCTCTACAGTTTTTGATGAAGCTAGGGACTTCTTTTGTCGTTTGTATCGAAAACCGGAGTACAGTTTTTCTCTTGACCGCTTACGCGCTCATCTGTTCAGTTCCACTAAACGCGACTTACGCTTGCTACCACCAACAGAAGATGCTTTCCATCAACATGTTTTGAGAAGTCTTTGTCAATTCAGCTTATACAAGGAAGCAGCAAAATCAAATCCGTGTCTCCTTTCACCCTTGAAATTTGGACGAAAGCTGGATCAGAAGGGAGCATTAGTTCCTGTTATGATGACAAAAGAGAGCAAAATGGCGGCTGCTAAACTTCTTTTCTGTAAATGCAAGAAAGGCTGCCTTCAAAAGTGTTCATGTGCGAAAAACGGAACTGCATGCATAATCGCATGTAGCTGCAATGGCCATCATTTGAAGTGTGGACGTCTGGAAGAAGATAGTGAAGAGGATGACATGACTTTTTAATGACTTTCATAGTAACTTTCATGGTTTTCAGCGTCATGTTTACCTAATATAAGCAAGACATATGAGCAACATGAGTCCTTTTCATTTTGAGCTGGTCTTCATAGGAAGTTACAGAAAAAATGCATATTGTGCCTTAAAAAATGAGGGTAGGAAATGCGAATGAGTCACAATAAATATATACTTCAAAGTAATAAATTAATGTAATAGCAACATAATATAATAATAATAATGAAAAGTGACGTAAATAATGTAAAATAATGAAATAGAGAAAAAGTAGCCGATTACGTATGCTACGAATGACCTCTTGACCGGCTGAATGGCCTAGGCCTAATGATAACTTCTAGTCAAAGTATTATCATTGATTTGAGAAGAATATATTTGTAAACTATGGATAACTATCCCCTGGTTGTGCCTAGGCTAACGGAATGCGTATGAATATCGATAAGACAAAAAAGCTGGTTTTATTGATTTTTTTAAAATTTGACCTTTACAGAAATTTGACCTGTGATCACGTCATTGGGTCATGACCTCCAAACAACTGTTTCAAAAACTTCCCATGGGTACCTAGATGAGGTTACCGTTTGATTTTGAAGTATTTGATCGCTCCAAGGCAGTGAGTCAGGCGTCCTTTTAAGAAAAGTGCTATTTTTGAGTTTTGACCTAGGTTTTGTGACCTTTTGACCTCTGGCGACTTCGTTCTTTAACGTATTCACTTCCAACAAGATTTATGAGTGAGAGGACATCTAGACGATCAAAATGAGACGTCGTGCGTAGGTATACGTTGTTTCAATCCATATCTAGAGTTACTTTTGTGTTCCGTACTCACTCCATGCTTTGCATTTTTAACATCGTGATAGTTTTACAAAGGTAGGCCTAAAGCAACTTTTGCAAGAGAGTTGGTATTGCTAACAACTGTTTTCTGATGTCCCATACACCCCTTAACAATATGAAAGTGTTAAGAAAAGTATAGCAGGGGTGTCATTTTTACTTCGTTTTTTAGCGCCTTGGCTCCCAGACTAAAAGCGCATATTAAAATCGAAAGTGTACTCATATTTTTTGAAGAAGGATGGGAGATTTTCTTGCGTGGTAGAGACTGGAGAAAAACCGTGTAGGGCACACATCAACAAGAATGGAGGAGCCGAGTCGCATGCATCCAACTTAAAGCGACATTTGATCAACTTTCATCGTAAATGATTGATGATTGATACAGCAATGATCACTAAAGATAGGTTCAGGTAAGCCTATATTGATCTATGATGCATGTTACCGGTTTTTATTAAAAAAACTAGGCTATATATACTGGCCACCCGGAGTCGGAGTCTGAGTCCTATCAAAAGCCGGAGCCCTATCAAAATGATGGGACTACGCATCACTGGAATAAAGGACTAGGGTTTGCAATCAAACCCAACGAATTTGACCCGTGTGATCTTGCAAGCGCATCAAGATACTGTGCCGAATTGTTGCAACATGACTTGCCACATCGTGAAAAGTGCAATATTTTGATGAATGAATTTGATCAGATGAATATCGGATTAACTCCTCGACATAGTCGACGTTTTTCTTGAAACAAAGCACCCCAGAGAGAGAGAGAGAGGGGGGACCTGCGAATTGGCAAATTTTGAGTCGAATTGAATAGAATTATAGAAAACTGACAGAGGCCTACTTCATAGCTTGTTTTTATATCGTACTTATTTGTGTTTTTAATAAATGATTCACTTAGCCAACTACGGGTATACTTTTAGCCTTTAAACGAATAAAAAATCCTGTCAAGTATGACATGATAATTAAGGAATTTACAAGGCTATTGAAAGATGCTTCAATGACACCTTGGCACTCATAAAGAAATGAGCAGTCAATTTTAAGTGTTCTTATTTGTCTGAGATAAGTAAAGTCCACTAGTCATTCGATCATCTGCGCCGTCATAGGGAATGGTCGGATTGCAACTGCTAGCAGTGCGCGCTCAACACCTTGCGCTGTAGCATGTGTCCTTTTCTTTGCGTCAAATTACATTTAAATTGGCAAAAAGAAAACGATTTTTAACATGAAAATAATAGCACCTTCCATGAACTCTTGACTCAAGGTCACCGTGAAACTTCCAAGGTCTACTACAATAATTAAGCCGACCAGTAGTTATTCGTGTCTGATGACCTCATTGAAATGAGATGAAACAGCAAGAAATTCACCATTTTCAGTTCCATAAAATTATGACAATAAGCTAGAATGTGCAAAATCTGTTGCTGTGCTATCTATTGAAAGTGGCTATCATTTTCATCGTTCATATATTTGTCACTGTCGATCAGTCAACGGTGTTGTCATTGATAGTCCGAGAGCTGCCAACGCTTCCCTCCTAAATTCGCGCACGAACTTCTTGTTATTTATAAAGTGTGGTTTGTCACCCAACATCAGTGAAACGAAAATTCTTTCATTTATATTTTATAATTTACACAGTCGTCTTGCAAATTACGGAGCGTCAAACATCGCAACATGTCATTTGTTTGTTTCATATACAGCCGATGTTACTGTTGCAGATAAGCAAACAGATTATCATGAACACAAAATGATATTCACAGAATTCAATCAATGACAATTCGCATGATAATTGAAGAAATGACAATTCGCATTTCTTCTTCAATTCGATTTTTTACTTCAATTGGATTCCGACAAGTGTAGAGGGAATCCATGTCACTTATGATACATTTCGGTCATTCTTGCCGATTGTTTTAGTTTCTAGCGAACCATTTCAACTCGTCAGATCAACGTTCATTATGATCTGCTGTAGTGCGAGAGCTACCGACGTTTTCTTCGTAAATTCGCGCACGAGCAACTTTTTATTTTAATTTGTAGTTTGTCACCCAGAATAAAAAAAGGACAATTTTTAAGCTATACTTCCAGTCGTCTTGAAAGCTACGAAGTGTCAAACATCGCAAAATTCCATCTATTTGCCAAAACCTACCTGGATAGTTCCCGATCATCCCTCAACGTATGCAGACATCAAGTGGATTACGAAAAAGCGGACTTGACGAATTTAGACAAACTTGTTCAAATTAAAGCTCTCCTTAGAGAAAATAAAATTGCCTCTTTTATCTAGAACCTCTATATTCTATCAACTTCCAAAATTCATATGAGCAATTGAGTATGTCTCCTTGTCCGGGTCGACCGATGGTGTCTTCACGTAATGGAACAACAGAAAGGTTGAGATCCTATATGTAGACTTGCAAATGTCAATCACAAAAAAATACAGGAAGTGCATAGAGAGTGCTTAGAGATTGAACTGAACAGTACAAGACTCTATAATCAAACCCGTAGCCACATAGGTCAGTCTTATCACAATCTTATCACAAGGACACAGCGGACATCTTGACCGAACTCAATGCACTTTCCAGTAAAATGAATCAAGACTTTACTATGGCTGTTGCAGATGTGTCTTCGTTGTACTTTATAACGCATACCAAGATTCCTCTCCAAGATAGGCTGAAAATCATGTACGAAGCTCTTGAAACTCGACGGTTGAAGCCCCAAGTTCAAAATCTACTTCAAAATTGGCACACCATGTTCTAGCGAAGAATACTTTCCGATTATACAACAACTTCCTCACTCAGTTGCAAGGCACGGCGATGGGTGCAAAAATGGCTACAAACAGCGCGATTACTTTCATGGATTTGTTGGAAAACGTCTTCTTTCAAATGCTATCAATACATTCTATTAAATTCATATTTGAAAAGAGTGATTTGGAAATAAATTTTCTTGACACCACAATTTCCAAGAATGGCACTAACTTCTCCACAAATTAATGCACCTAACCAACCGAAACTCGACAATTTCTGCATTTTAAGCCCACTTCATGTTATCATCGAGCATCGTTTGCCGATTGCTTATTCGAAAGCTTTAAGAACAAGGATGATTTCCTTAGATGATCTCCAGGTAAGATATCATTTACATGATCTAGAAGATGATCCAAGAGGTCGAGAGCAAAATCAAATTCGAAAAGTTCTATCTAAGGACCGAAAATTGTTATTGGAAAAATTGGAGCAGTGCGCGGTTGATCGGTGCACCGGTTCTTTTGCGAGAACCGGTTTTTGGACCACTGTACAGAAATGTTCAAATTTTGATCAGAATGACATTTCACTGTGTATTTTTGCTTAAAATTAAATAATTTCTATTCTATTCAAGAATGATCTTAAAGCGATTAGCCTAATCCGACAAGGAAAACATTATTCAATTCATTTTAAACTATAAATTTCTATGTGATGAAATTGGAGCATTTTGAAAATCAAGGCTGCATCATTTTATTACTGTTGCATTTCCTGATGATGAGATAAGATGTGAAAGTGACAATAATAAATTATTCAAGTTCATTAGAAATCAGTTTAGGACCAAAAAGTCTCATTTCTCGCGACTTAAGAATCTCGGAATTTCAAAGTGAATATCTTATATCTATCTCATAGTTACATGGGAATCTCATAGTCCAGAATCTCAAGATATATCCAGTGTTCTTACTTACCTTTATGCCATTTAACGTCAATGGTTCCATCTATTTTGTGTACGACGGTTTGCTTGTATGCCACTTCCCCACTTCGCTCGGACGCTTGCATCTTCGATACGGATCCTACCGCTCGAAGGTATTCTTTGATGTCATCGCTCCATGATTTCTTTGGACGTCCAAGAGATTGGCGACCATCCACTTGCAATTTCCGCACGCCCTCCACCCATTGACATTCTTCTTTCCTTTCCACATGACTAAACCATTTTAGTCGACGTCTTCTTATCGTGTCACCGATAGGCTTCAAGCACATTCTTCGTCTTAGCTCTTCATTGAAAATGCGGTCGCGAGAGGCGACTCCGCACATCCAACGGACCATCCTCATTTCATTCACTTCAAGAAATGCGATCTGTCCGATCGATTTTTCGTACTATCATTAATTGATCATCAATTGAGCTTTGCATCATTACAGAGAGACTGCTTGAAACTGGGTGATGTCTCCTGCATAGTAATTTGTAGATTGCGCTGACATTGCTTCGATGCTTTCTGTTTTTCCTGTTATTTTCAGATAGTGTTTTTTTCATGATTTTGAAAGAAGTATCAATGACGAGCTCTTCTATTGCTAAATACTACAGGTGCATGTGTATTTTGAAAGAAACAATTAAAACGCGAACGTGTTTCGTCCACCACTGACTTAGCAATTTAGTCAATGAAACTTTTTGCTACTTTCTGGTTGAGGCTAGATATGATGAAAGTCACTCGCAAGTATTGGTAAAATATAATTAAAAGAAGCTTAATAAGCTTGTTGAATTTTCCTGGTACTTTATAAAATATACATGGAATTATGAACATTTATAACAGAAGACAGAGACCCTACCTTCATGCTCTTGACGTCTTTATAAAGTACCAGTCTAGAGCGAAAAATAAAGTATATTTCGGCTACACTTCAGTACAACTTGTAAAATTTTCGGTGCACCGTCGGTGCAAGCAGATGGTGCTAGCGCAAAATAGCAGAGAGAAAATTTCTCCAAAACCTACCTGGATTGTTTCCGATCATCCTTCAACGTATATATCATCAAGTTGATTACGAAAAGAATAGTGACACTTTCTTTGAGAACTGGCATTGCTACTAAACTAGGTTGGAAACCTCCCAGCAAATCAAAGTCTAATTTCGTCTCTTCTCGCTTATGTGGTAAAACTGATAAGAGCCACAAATGATTAATAGCCATGGTGTCACTTCATCCTGCAATAATTCGCACTGCTAATCCTGCATCATGCTTCAACAAAAAACTGAAGTGTTATCTTCCATCACTGGTCTCTCTTGTCGCATCAGGGCTGCTAAAACAACATGCACATCATCAAGCATAATTTATGGTCTGAGTTTTAGAAATTGTAATTCTTTTGTATGCAGGTGGAACCCAAAGAAGTTTGAGAGAAAAAATGATTATTGATATAAGATATATAATATAATATATATACAAGAGGTGCATTTTTTCAATTCCTAGGTGTGAAAGAACTATAAAGAATTCGACTCAATCATCTATTCAGCATATTTCTCTAAAAGTAAATAAATTAGTTCGATTAATTATCTAACTTGCCATATTGTGCAAAGTATGATGTTTTTATGAGTGAATCTGATTAGATGAGTATCCGATTAACTCGTCTACAAAATCGCACATCGGCTATTTCTTTAGCCTCTTCATACGAACTATCACGAGAAGAAAAATTAGTGTTGAATAAAGGACTAGGATTTGCATTCAAACACAAAGAATTTGACCTTTATGAGCTTCCAAGCGCATCAAGATACTGTGCCCAAATGTTGCAACATGACCGATCTAATGCTACGAAGGCACATGTGATGGTCATAAAGATGTTCAGCAAATCAAGGTAAAAGATCAGTAATTTAAGCAAAGAAGAATTTGACATTTTAATGAATTTTAAAAAAAATAATGATATTGTGAAAACTTGCAGATAGGGGCCGAGTTGTCGTTGTTTTGGAGTAAATCAGATTACTGTACAGAAGTTCGCCAACTCCATAGTGTCACAACATTTAGTACGGAAGAAGTTGATCGAACCTCAATTCCTTCTGAAGAAAGTACTGACTAATTAGACAGACTTGTTCAAATTAAAAAGCTCTCTTTAGAAAAAATAAAGCGGCCTCTTTCATCAACAATTTCATTATTCTATTAGCTTCCAAAAATTCACGAGATCATATCTCCTTGTCCGGGTCGACCGATAGTGTCTTCAAGTAATGGAGTTACAGAAAGTTGAGCCCCTTTATGTAGTAGATTTTTGGATCTCAATCACAAAAAAAATACAGGAAGTGCATAGAGTGCTTAGAGATTGAACTAAACAGTGCAAGACTCTATAATCAAACCCTTAGCCACACAGGTCAATCTTATCACAATCTTATCACAATCAAGGACACAGCGGACATCTTGACCAAACTCAATGTATCTTCCACTAAAATGAATGAAGACTTTATTTTGGTCGTTGCGGATGTGTCTTCTTTATATACTAAGATTCGTCATAAGATGGACTGAAAATCATATACGAAGCTCTTGAAACTCGACGGTTGAAGCCCCAAGTTCAAAATCTGCTTCAAAATTGACACACCATGTTCTAACGAAGAATACTTTCGGATTATACAGCAACTTTTTCACTCACTTTTTGCAAGGCACGGCGATGGGTAACAAAAATGCCTCCAGACTGCGCGATTGTTTTCATTGATTGGTTGGAAAAGCGTCTTGTCTCAAATGCTAATCCAATAGTGTAGTGGAGGTGTGTCAATGCTGCTAAAACAACATGCACATCATCAAGCATCATTTATGGTCTGAGTTTTAGAAATTGTAATTCTTTTGTATGCAGGTGGAACCCAAAGAAGTTTGAGAGAAAAAATGATGGAACATCGATTTGGCGTCTGTCATGGAGATGAAGAAAGGGTGGTTTCTCCATTGTATTTGAAAATCAACACCTAGAAGAAGATTTAAAGGTGACAATATAAAGGCAATGATCAACAAGAGGTGCAAGGAACTGAAATTCATAAGCCAACTATTGACTGACTGGTCTCATCGCGAATGGGGAGCATCAATTGAGCATATTTCAATTGTGCGTGTAGAACACGTCATGGTGACTTCGGACAACGTATTGAATTTCACTTTGGTCGCGAAAGGGTTAATATGCAGCGTTACGATGCCAGCATCTAAATATAGCAATGCCCATAAATGCCAGCAATCTATGAACCTAAATCTCCAACATTCCTATGATTTTTGTGTAGAATATCTTGGACTAGCCTATGCTTGCAAAAAGTTTTGACTGTTTGTACAGTAGTTTAAATATTGCTTTGGCTTGATATCCTCTTACTTACTGTTTCTATAATATTGCTCCTGTGAGGATTGGTCAATCTCTGTCATCTTGTTTCCAATTGAAACCGGTAGAGATTTCATTATTAATTCATTTGCGACTTTTTCATATTAAAAAAACATTGATTAAAAAGAGAAATGAATCTATCTATGAAACTATCCATTATTTGGAGGGTCGCACTTTTCGTCTATGAATTTTGATTTAAGTTCAAAGTAAATGTTGTTGCATTTGTAAAAATAAAACGAAAAACGAAGCAAATTTATGTCTGCAAGAGGCATTGTTGATTAATATAGACTACTGAACTCAAAGATCATCAGGCACTAAGTCAAAACTCGAGTCATATAGAATTTTTTAGTAAGTTGACAATTATTTCCTATAATGTTCTATCACATATTCTTAATTCACAATAACCACTTTACCTATATTTGCACATTTTTCTTGGCAGGAAATGTGCCACGTACATATCACATATAAGCTTTCTTATATTTCCATCTCGTCCATGCAATCATTTTCTATGTACTGTAATGCGAATTTTGAATTTGTAAAATGCAAGTTCGACCTTATATATCAGACGGTGGTCCTCTAATGTCGATCGAAATTAACTGCAATATAAATTATTCATACGATCTACACTTACTATCCCAAACTATCAATTTAAAGCAGGCCCTTTCCAGACATTCATGAATTTATGATGCTAAATTGGTTTTGATTTTTTTCATCTATTTCAGGATACTGAAAAGATTAATCAACATTGGAAATTACATGTTGGTTGTCGCCGTTTTACGGAAGAAGAAGTGAAAACAATGACAGAGCCTATTTGTCTGCTGCAAATCGATATATTCTTTTACTGGATATCACGAAAGGTGGTTCAAATGCTTGAGCCTCCATTCAATATCAGTCACGACATATATTTTCCCCTTATTCCACGACCTTTTGAAGGAATTTTGTTTGATACAGTGTATGACATTCCGCGATATTTACGCGCAAAGTACGAAGGTAATAGCGAAACCGAGTGTCGTTCCTATGACTACAGCAAGAAGTTACGAACTGGATGTACTCATGCTATGATCAATTGCTCGGTGTTAGATCCATTTCTACCTTTCATTAGACGTTTTTTTCTACCCGATGGAACTGCAGTTGAATTCAATATGCTAAATACTACCATAGCAGGAATCTTCATTGACTCATCGTCGCAACGTACCTGTGCACTGAACATACGAAATTGTGGTGATTTACCAGCGACTGTATTGCGAAATCAAGTAAAATTTGTATTTTGACATGCTGCTACCCGTTGAAATTTGTTTTTCTTGAATATCAGGATATAGCTGGGATATTTCTCCATTTGTGAATTAGGTTCTTGAATACGGAATACTCGTATAATGAATAGACATAATTTCAATACACTCTTAACTCCATCCGGCTTGTTTTTATCAAAGTAAGACTTGTATACGTCCCCGACCAGATTAGTCCAGATCATCACCTATCTAATCCAGGTCCTACCCTGTTCTAATCAAATTATCCGGTGCATTCATACTTGTCGTGTTGTGTCAAAGACATAAAGACATCCGGCATAGTAGTCAAAGTCGTGTTGTGCCCGAATAATGTGTAATAATGTGTTCATATCACATCAATTGGCTATATTATGGCCAGTGCATGTACAAAAATACGAATTAAAGACATAACTGAAAAATAAGGCATAAAGGACAAAAGGAAAAGTCGCACAAAAATCAAGCAAATATCACAATAAGTTAAGTAAGACTTAAAAGAGGAAACGCAATAGTGGAATGCAACGAGGATTTATAGAGAAAGGAAAACACAAAATTTCTAGTCATGTGTGCAGGAACAATTTTGTACACATTTAATTTTTTTCATTTTCAAGACTCCTTGGTCACAGTACGAAAAGCTGAATTTCCTGATATTTCAACAACCAGTTCGGTAGGCATCATCAGAGACAGTGATTGCATTTGCTGCAACTCTAAAACTAAGCACAATTAAAAGAAGATAAGAAGCAATAGAAATCATGAAGACAGACGAAAGTCACCGAAGACCGTAGAGCAAGTATGCAGTAGGAAGTCGACTCAAAAAAATATCAGCATAAAGCGAAAATTTTTGTTACGAAGGATTCAGTTTTTTGCGCAGATTTCGTTCCTGTGGTCCAAAAATTATTTGATCAACTGTTCAGAAGATCAAATTATTCCTATGTTTATATACTAGCGATTTGGTACTTCTGTATAAGTAGCATGAAACTTATTGGACAACCAAAGGAATGAAAATTACTAGCAAGCATCGTAATTAAGCGGATATCAAGCTGATTATCAATGAAATTTCATGCATCGCATTATAATGCAAGTCATCATGGAAAAGTTGAGATCTTATTGTTCTTGTCTGAAATTTCATGTTATTAATTCAATTTCCATCGTCATACTTTTATGATTCACTAAATTTATGTTTCATTTCTTGAATCTGAACAGTAAAGTGGACCCATTTACATCTTTTAAAGTTGATTGTCATCAATGTCTTTGATTATGTTATACTACTCTTTCAGTGGCAGTTTGTGAAATGATCACGTTTAAGAAAATATTCCTATTAATGAGACTGAGCAGCGAGCATTGAAGTAATAGTAACCCATCGAATTGCTAATTTAGCAAACATTACCTCTCCAAGGAATTATTATGACACAGGCGATTGGTAAAATACTGTTATTCCTTATATTGCTATCCTGATCACTCAATTTCGTGCAGGTACGCCGACAAGGGTTTGCAGGCGTTGCATGCGTGACCTCTTCATAAATTACGGAAATGCTCCGTATTAAGCTTCAGATTCACGAATTTCATGGTGACTTTAGGCTCCAGGCTGATTCGAGGTTCATTCTTATTGACGTGTCTGATCAAACTTGGCAGGCCATGCTTGAACTATAAAGCTTGTCAATGGTGTGCAGAAATCGCCTTCAAGATCATTTATCGCTTGTTGATTCTCTCTCCCAAAAGACCAAAGTGTTATGACAATGCGTACTTTTGTAGCATGCTTTTTTGTATTGAACACATTTTAGAAGCTTTTTGATCTTGTTCAAAGAAATGCTCATTTCGTGTGCAGAGATGAATCAGCAAGCTAAGGATTTTGAATTGTTTTGAAGATCGTTCTGTTGAACAACATAAGCAATATAATGATTTCTTTTTGTTCCAAAGCCAAGAACAGAAGGATAGAGTGTTGCGACCAATTTTTGAATTGCATATGTTTTCTGTGATCCATTGCAATTTAGGTAGTGGATCATAAAGCAGTAATACGATGCTTGCAACAATTAAGCTAGAGTAGCAATTGTTTTAGAACAAGCTTTGTAGTTGAATTGCTGTAAAGTCCGGCATTCATTTTATAGGCCCACCGGAAAAGCATCACGATAGAGGTTCTGTTGTGGGCTCCAATGGTTAAATGCAAGTTATATATTTCCAAGTAAAAAGAAAACGTGCTGCCTAATAAGTAGTAAGGAATCCTCCCAACTACGCACAGCGCCCCCCCTCCGGAGCGTGAGTTGGGTTGGTGTGGTTCTGGGTCGACCGGCCGGGTGGGTCGTGGTCGACCGTCCTTGTTGGTCTTGGGCGGCGGTCAATGATTTTGGTGTGTAGGGTTGTAGGGTTGTTTTATGTTTAGATTTGCCTTCGTGATGAAATTCTGCGTCGACATGTTGTGTTTCTGGGTGTAGGTGTGGTTTAGGTGTGTTTTTGAGTGAGAAACTGGCTGCAACGGCTAAACGAAGCCTCTTACGTGAAAATGGACGGCGGATTTGATCTTTTTGGCCAATTTTGGGTCTAGGAGACTTGTTTCCAAAGTCGTAGGCCAAACAACGAAGAACTTCGACCTCCCTTCGGCAGCGTTTCTTCCAACTTTGGTTCTAGAGATCGTAGAAAGTCGTGCAATAGCTAGTTTGAAAGCTAAGAGTGCCACAAGTTCTTTGGAAAGCACAGTTTGGCCCTATCTTCCTTTGCTGAGGCTTGAGAGTGACATTGAGACTTTTAGTCATGTTAGAGAGCCGTCAGAGGTTGAGTTTTGTATTTTGGGCTCCAGCGGAGGAACAAAGCATCGGACGAGAAAACTAAGACCAGATTTGGATTCAGCGTCAAATTTTAGATAACCAAAATGTCTGAACCCCGCCTCCTATCGATTGCATATTCAGTACGAGTTCGGGAGAAGAATCTTACTAAGTTGAGAAGCTGACTACAGGTAAGTCGTTTCCCTTGAGGTCCGATATCGGACTTCTGACTTTTCATTGCTGATATCAGCTAAGAAGTCAGACTTATAGGTTAGTCAGCATAGCATGACTGACCATTTGATGATAGTAGGCCGAAATCTTCAAATGGCTATAACTTTGCTTCTACAAGTCCTTTAGACTTGATTAAAAAAACGTTTCACAGCTCATGATGTGCTGTAGGTGCCAGACTACTTGTAAACGCTTTATGAGTAGTACTAAAATACTGAAAAATTTAAATTCGTATTTAATGATGATGATTAACCCTAGTCCGTTGCACCACAAAAAGTTACGTATTGTTGCAGCTAGAGCCTTTTGGGCTCGGGTAATATTTTTTATTCTAACACCTGTTATAGATCTCCATTCTAAATCCCAATGTTATCTGACGATGTAATATGTACCAGACAAAGAGAAAAAAGCAAATAATCCAGTTGTATGCATTTATTGGTTACTTATCAAAACTTATCACTCAATGCCACATGACCTTCAAAACGATTTAATACAAAAATCACTTGCAAATATCACAAAGTGGTCGACGAGTAGAGTGGTTGCGGCACACAAACCTTTCACAAATTTGACATCTTACCTTCACTTGATTTCGCTTTGGACAAATATGGCAACGTCCTTCTTGGACATCACGTTCCGCCACACTGTCGTCGTCCGGATCCATGACTGGTTGGACTTCTACGCCGATTCTTGCCATTGTCTCTTTCTGGTTATGCCGAATGTTTGCAGCTTGAGATCTTTCGACGACAAGTGGACGCATCAAGGATGTTGCCAATTCAGGCAAGTACAAGCGTCGTTTGTCCTTTCTGCCAGAATTCCATTCAGCGTTGTTCTTGGTCAACACAATAAAACCATTTAGGGCAGCAGTGTCGACGATGTTGAAAAATAGTTTACATGGCCATCTTCGAGTTTGTCGAGCGGATGAATATGTATGGATATATTGGTCAGCTGTATCAACCGCGCCCTTGGTCGAATTATAGTCCAAGATCATCACTGGCTTTCGGTCCTCACGGTCAGACAAGTCATCGTCATGATGCCAACTTGACAGCATGAGCACTGTTTTCCCCTTCGACGGGACATAAGAGGCCAAAGTCAAATCACGAGTGAATCCAAATAGTGTTGTATTGACTTCCCGAGACTTGTCTAAAAATTGTGGAGGAATTTCCGACTTGTTTGCTCTGAGTGTACCAAGAATTGTAAGCTTCTCTTCCAACAATTTCAATGATAAAGGGACGGAGGTAAAGAAGTTGTCACACGTGATGTTGCGACTACTTTGAAAAAGTGGCTGTGCCAAGTCGAGTACAACTCGTTGACTTTGACCTGTTTCGGAGGAATGTCCTACCTTGCCAAGATAGACCTGGGCGTTGTAGACGTAGGCAGTATAAGCATCACACAAGCACCATATCTTAATTCCATATTTATGAGGCTTGTTCCTCATATAAACGCGAAAGGGGCATCTGCCACGGAAAGCAACAAGTTGCTCATCAATGGTTGCATTGACTCCAATAACGTAGCACAGTCGGCAGTGCGTGATGAATAGTTCCCGAATTTCACGAATAGGAGCCATTTTATCTCTTTGTTGGCGCTCTTCTCTCGTCAATTTATCATCGAAACGGATAAATTTCAATAACATCTTCAGCAAAAAAGAGACATTGTTCCTTGAAGCCATGGCCTTCCGTATTCTGGTGACCACAACTCATCGTAGCTTTCGTATTGAGCCTTGAAGACTCCAATGAACAGTATACATCCAATGAATGCTCGAATTTCCGTAGAAGAAGTGTCTTTCCATCTATCTAGATAACAGCTATCATCACACGTTGCCGCGAATAGGTTTGTGAATTCTACTATTTTCTCCACAATGTCGTCAGTGATAAACAAGCGAAAGGAATCAAGAATAGTTTGAGTCCGCATTTTTGGTCCTTCTCGGGAGCGTACAATGTCAACAGCTCGCCTTCGTCGTACCACTGGACATGCTGTGGTGCAGACCATCCAATTTCTTCCAATAAAAGTACGGGTACTTGAATTATCTGTAGATGGTAATTTATCAGATGGCCATTCATCGAGGATATCAATGTCTTCGTTATCCGATGACTCCTCGTCCTCAGTCAATATGTGGTCGGACTCACTCTCTGTCGCGTCGTCAGCGGCCTCATTTACGTCGTCTTCGTCTACACCAGATAAGATGCCGCGCAAAGCTTGTTCTGCACAAATTCTTCTAGGTCTGCTACTGCTAGCCATGACAGATTTCATAAAGAATGGATACAATGTTGTGGTGCACCTTCGATGCCTTGTGTGATGACTAATCAGTAGCGAAACTGATCTGCTACCAGAGAGCGCTCGCTAATCAAAAGCGGTCAACCATATTGTCATCGCAGTGTCGGTGACCGAACGCAGATGTCAATCAGCACGTGTGAGTGTAATCGATGTATTCCACTCTCCAGCGTGGAATAAATTAATCAAACATACGCGACTGTGCGAAAATAGACCCTCTGCCTGCTACCACCTGCAGTTAACCAATCCCCTGCAGAAAATTAAAGTAAATTTCTCGAAACGAGTACTGTCATGCAAGTGAGGACACCACAAGGATGAAAGTCAGTGACTTTCAGCTTTTTTTCCACCTCGCTACGAAATTACATGTATTTTTTGGTTACCCGACCCCAAAAGCATCTAGATGTAACGAACTCGGAGCAAAGCGCACACGCCTGCACAAAACCAATCCCTTTAGGCTATGAAGCGAATTTCTCAAAACGAATACTGCCATGCAAGAGAGGATGCCAATAGGATAAAAGTCAGTGACTCTCGGCTTTTGATTCCACCTCGCTACAAAATTACATGCAATTGTTTGCTACCCGAGCCTAAAAGCCTCTAGATGCAACGGACTAGGGTTAAAGATTTTGAATAAAAAACAGTCGTTTATGAGTCTCTGCGACTTGGGATGTTTCCTCTTGTAAATAACTCCACCGGTTTTCATGTCAAAATCGGGGCCGGGATACCAACACAGTGACATGACGCACGCTCTGTCCGCCGGAGGTTGGATTTGTGGGTCGAGGCTTTGGAGCTGGGATAACATCCCCTCTGAGTAATGCCTGTAACGGATTCAAGAGCCTAGCGCCTAGACGACTGCTATCAAATGTTTTTGGACTTAGTCTTTCAATGCATATCAGCAAGTAGTATCCTATAAACACTTGCTATCAAATCTTTACTCTATCTTCACAGAATCGTCACTATGACTAAAATGATTAACGCAAGGATGCTCATCGGCAAGTGTAACTGTGGCCGTATTGCCAGAGGCAGCGAGCTCAAAAAGCACATCAAAGAGGGGATGGTGGGCGAGCATGTGAGGAAAGTGTTGTTGAGGGTGTGTGTGCATCATAAGGTAGTATGTGAGGATGGGAGTGATGTAGAGTTCCTTAGGAACCATAGCCAGTACCCTAGTGGCAATATTAGTATGCAGGGGTTTAAGTCGTGGTTTGAGGGAGTTTTGATAGATATGGAAGAGGTAAGAGTGGCGGTGCCGACGATTGAGGGTGCGGTGGGGAAGAAGGGTGTTACCAAGGCGACTGATGTGGGTTTGAGTGAGGAAGAAGTGGAGTTGAGAGGGGACATCAAGAAGCCTTATGTTGATGTTGATTTGGATGACGTGTTGGAGGAATTGTTTGGGAACATTGGTGATCTTGAGGAGAAGGGGAAGGATAAGGGAAAGGAAGTGGGTAAGCCGTTGGCGGCATCGTCGCCTCGGAGGGATGAAGGGAACACGAGGGATGAATATGTGAGGATGAAGGATCGATTGAGGGCAGTTGAGGAGAAGAATAAAGTATTAGTGATGCGGAATGAGAAGTTGACTGCGAAGGCTGAAGGGTATAAGGTGACGATAGAAGAGTTGGAAAGTATGAGGCAGAAGGAGAAAGAGTGGATGGTGGAAAGGAGTGAGCTGATGAAGAAAGCAAGTTTGGTGAGTAGTCTGCAGGCGAATTTGTTGAGGAAGGATGATGAGATAGATCGAATGCGAAGCGTGGTGAAGGAAACAGAGGAAGTGAAGGGCGTGAACAAGAGGTTAGTGGCTGAAGTAGAGCGATTGCATCAGCGTGAGAAGTGTAGAAAAAGAAGAGTGTATGAAGTCCATCTTCGCCTCTTCGAAACTAATGCGTGCGACGTACCGACAATAACGAGCGACCCCAATCAGACGCAGCAATGTTACAAGGGCGACGAAGTCCGATGTCTCAAAATGAACATGGACATCACCGGCGAGCTTGAGGACTTTGTCGTCCGAAAAAGTCCGGAAGAAAGTGCCCAGTAAGTTACTTCAACATGATCATTTCCTTACCGCATCTTATCTCCTACTCTTTTCCCTTCGAAGAATTTACATCAGCAGTAGGATCGCTTTTGATCCCGAGAACGCCCCAAACGGCTCTTTTAAGAGCCATACGGAGCAAGAGTGATAGTACCTCCTCGTGGTTTGCTCTGGACAGACTTCGGTCTGACTGAATCTATCACATAATCAGAAAGACTGAGTCATGTCTTTTTTATCAGAGGGGTATATAAACCATTGCCTCTCTTTCATTTTCATTCTATACTCCATCATGAAAACACCTAAGACGACAGTCACCTCTCCTGACAAGCCCCGGCCTAGACCGAGAAATTTATTTATTGAGATTCTAGAGATGGCGGAGCGAGAGCGAGTCTATAACAATCTTGCTCGAATTGGCTCATCAACAACTGACGATGATGCCAATTCAACAGAGTGAATTCAACAGTGGTGAGTAGTCTGCAGGCGAATTTGTTGAGGAAGGATGATGAGATAGATCGAATGCGAAGCGTGGTGAAGGAAACAGAGGAAGTGAAGGGCGTGAACAAGAGGTTAGTGGCTGAAGTAGAGCGATTGCATCAGCGTGAGAAGTGTAGAAAAAGAAGAGTGTATGAAGTCCATCTTCGCCTCTTCGAAACTAATGCGTGCGACGTACCGACAATAACGAGCGACCCCAATCAGACGCAGCAATGTTACAAGGGCGACGAAGTCCGATGTCTCAAAATGAACATGGACATCACCGGCGAGCTTGAGGACTTTGTCGTCCGAAAAAGTCCGGAAGAAAGTGCCCAGTAAGTTACTTCAACATGATCATTTCCTTACCGCATCTTATCTCCTACTCTTTTCCCTTCGAAGAATTTACATCAGCAGTAGGATCGCTTTTGATCCCGAGAACGCCCCAAACGGCTCTTTTAAGAGCCATACGGAGCAAGAGTGATAGTACCTCCTCGTGGTTTGCTCTGGACAGACTTCGGTCTGACTGAATCTATCACATAATCAGAAAGACTGAGTCATGTCTTTTTTATCAGAGGGGTATATAAACCATTGCCTCTCTTTCATTTTCATTCTATACTCCATCATGAAAACACCTAAGACGACAGTCACCTCTCCTGACAAGCCCCGGCCTAGACCGAGAAATTTATTTATTGAGATTCTAGAGATGGCGGAGCGAGAGCGAGTCTATAACAATCTTGCTCGAATTGGCTCATCAACAACTGACGATGATGCCAATTCAACAGAGTGAATTCAACAGTGGTGAGTAGTCTGCAGGCGAATTTGTTGAGGAAGGATGATGAGATAGATCGAATGCGAAGCGTGGTGAAGGAAACAGAGGAAGTGAAGGGCGTGAACAAGAGGTTAGTGGCTGAAGTAGAGCGATTGCATCAGCGTGAGAAGTGTAGAAAAAGAAGAGTGTATGAAGTCCATCTTCGCCTCTTCGAAACTAATGCGTGCGACGTACCGACAATAACGAGCGACCCCAATCAGACGCAGCAATGTTACAAGGGCGACGAAGTCCGATGTCTCAAAATGAACATGGACATCACCGGCGAGCTTGAGGACTTCGTCGTCCGAAAAAGTCCGGAAGAAAGTGCCCAGTAAGTTACTTCAACATGATCATTTCCTTACCGCATCTAATCTCCTACTCTTTTCCCTTCGAAGAATTTACATCAGCAGTAGGATCGCTTTTGATCCCGAGAACGCCCCAAACGGCTCTTTTAAGAGCCATACGGAGCAAGAGTGATAGTACCTCCTCGTGGTTTGCTCTGGACAGACTTCGGTCTGACTGAATCTATCACATAATCAGAAAGACTGAGTCATGTCTTTTTTATCAGAGGGGTATATAAACCATTGCCTCTCTTTCATTTTCATTCTATACTCCATCATGAAAACACCTAAGACGACAGTCACCTCTCCTGACAAGCCCCGGCCTAGACCGAGAAATTTATTTATTGAGATTCTAGAGATGGAGGAGCGAGAGCGAGTCTATAACAATCTTGCTCGAATTGGCTCATCAACAACTGACGATGATGCCAATTCAACAGAGTGAATTCAACAGTGGTGAGTAGTCTGCAGGCGAATTTGTTGAGGAAGGATGATGAGATAGATCGAATGCGAAGCGTGGTGAAGGAAACAGAGGAAGTGAAGGGCGTGAACAAGAGGTTAGTGGCTGAAGTAGAGCGATTGCATCAGCGTGAGAAGTGTAGAAAAAGAAGAGTGTATGAAGTCCATCTTCGCCTCTTCGAAACTAATGCGTGCGACGTACCGACAATAACGAGCGACCCCAATCAGACGCAGCAATGTTACAAGGGCGACGAAGTCCGATGTCTCAAAATGAACATGGACATCACCGGCGAGCTTGAGGACTTCGTCGTCCGAAAAAGTCCGGAAGAAAGTGCCCAGTAAGTTACTTCAACATGATCATTTCCTTACCGCATCTAATCTCCTACTCTTTTCCCTTCGAAGAATTTACATCAGCAGTAGGATCGCTTTTGATCCCGAGAACGCCCCAAACGGCTCTTTTAAGAGCCATACGGAGCAAGAGTGATAGTACCTCCTCGTGGTTTGCTCTGGACAGACTTCGGTCTGACTGAATCTATCACATAATCAGAAAGACTGAGTCATGTCTTTTTTATCAGAGGGGTATATAAACCATTGCCTCTCTTTCATTTTCATTCTATACTCCATCATGAAAACACCTAAGACGACAGTCACCTCTCCTGACAAGCCTCGGCCTAGACCGAGAAATTTATTTATTGAGATTCTAGAGATGGAGGAGCGAGAGCGAGTCTATAACAATCTTGCTCGAATTGGCTCATCAACAACTGACGATGATGCCAATTCAACAGAGTGAATTCAACAGTGGTGAGTAGTCTGCAGGCGAATTTGTTGAGGAAGGATGATGAGATAGATCGAATGCGAAGCGTGGTGAAGGAAACAGAGGAAGTGAAGGGCGTGAACAAGAGGTTAGTGGCTGAAGTAGAGCGATTGCGTCAGCGTGAGAAGTGTAGAAAAAGAAGAGTGTATGAAGTCCATCTTCGCCTCTTCGAAACTAATGCGTGCGACGTACCGACAATAACGAGCGACCCCAATCAGACGCAGCAATGTTACAAGGGCGACGAAGTCCGATGTCTCAAAATGAACATGGACATCACCGGCGAGCTTGAGGACTTTGTCGTCCGAAAAAGTCCGGAAGAAAGTGCCCAGTAAGTTACTTCAACATGATCATTTCCTTACCGCATCTAATCTCCTACTCTTTTCCCTTCGAAGAATTTACATCAGCAGTAGGATCGCTTTTGATCCCGAGAACGCCCCAAACGGCTCTTTTAAGAGCCATACGGAGCAAGAGTGATAGTACCTCCTCGTGGTTTGCTCTGGACAGACTTCGGTCTGACTGAATCTATCACATAATCAGAAAGACTGAGTCATGTCTTTTTTATCAGAGGGGTATATAAACCATTGCCTCTCTTTCATTTTCATTCTATACTCCATCATGAAAACACCTAAGACGACAGTCACCTCTCCTGACAAGCCCCGGCCTAGACCGAGAAATTTATTTATTGAGATTCTAGAGATGGAGGAGCGAGAGCGAGTCTATAACAATCTTGCTCGAATTGGCTCATCAACAACTGACGATGATGCCAATTCAACAGAGTGAATTCAACAGTGGTGAGTAGTCTGCAGGCGAATTTGTTGAGGAAGGATGATGAGATAGATCGAATGCGAAGCGTGGTGAAGGAAACAGAGGAAGTGAAGGGCGTGAACAAGAGGTTAGTGGCTGAAGTAGAGCGATTGCGTCAGCGTGAGAAGTGTAGAAAAAGAAGAGTGTATGAAGTCCATCTTCGCCTCTTCGAAACTAATGCGTGCGACGTACCGACAATAACGAGCGACCCCAATCAGACGCAGCAATGTTACAAGGGCGACGAAGTCCGATGTCTCAAAATGAACATGGACATCACCGGCGAGCTTGAGGACTTCGTCGTCCGAAAAAGTCCGGAAGAAAGTGCCCAGTAAGTTACTTCAACATGATCATTTCCTTACCGCATCTAATCTCCTACTCTTTTCCCTTCGAAGAATTTACATCAGCAGTAGGATCGCTTTTGATCCCGAGAACGCCCCAAACGGCTCTTTTAAGAGCCATACGGAGCAAGAGTGATAGTACCTCCTCGTGGTTTGCTCTGGACAGACTTCGGTCTGACTGAATCTATCACATAATCAGAAAGACTGAGTCATGTCTTTTTTATCAGAGGGGTATATAAACCATTGCCTCTCTTTCATTTTCATTCTATACTCCATCATGAAAACACCTAAGACGACAGTCACCTCTCCTGACAAGCCTCGGCCTAGACCGAGAAATTTATTTATTGAGATTCTAGAGATGGAGGAGCGAGAGCGAGTCTATAACAATCTTGCTCGAATTGGCTCATCAACAACTGACGATGATGCCAATTCAACAGAGTGAATTCAACAGTGGTGAGTAGTCTGCAGGCGAATTTGTTGAGGAAGGATGATGAGATAGATCGAATGCGAAGCGTGGTGAAGGAAACAGAGGAAGTGAAGGGCGTGAACAAGAGGTTAGTGGCTGAAGTAGAGCGATTGCGTCAGCGTGAGAAGTGTAGAAAAAGAAGAGTGTATGAAGTCCATCTTCGCCTCTTCGAAACTAATGCGTGCGACGTACCGACAATAACGAGCGACCCCAATCAGACGCAGCAATGTTACAAGGGCGACGAAGTCCGATGTCTCAAAATGAACATGGACATCACCGGCGAGCTTGAGGACTTCGTCGTCCGAAAAAGTCCGGAAGAAAGTGCCCAGTAAGTTACTTCAACATGATCATTTCCTTACCGCATCTAATCTCCTACTCTTTTCCCTTCGAAGAATTTACATCAGCAGTAGGATCGCTTTTGATCCCGAGAACGCCCCAAACGGCTCTTTTAAGAGCCATACGGAGCAAGAGTGATAGTACCTCCTCGTGGTTTGCTCTGGACAGACTTCGGTCTGACTGAATCTATCACATAATCAGAAAGACTGAGTCATGTCTTTTTTATCAGAGGGGTATATAAACCATTGCCTCTCTTTCATTTTCATTCTATACTCCATCATGAAAACACCTAAGACGACAGTCACCTCTCCTGACAAGCCTCGGCCTAGACCGAGAAATTTATTTATTGAGATTCTAGAGATGGAGGAGCGAGAGCGAGTCTATAACAATCTTGCTCGAATTGGCTCATCAACAACTGACGATGATGCCAATTCAACAGAGTGAATTCAACAGTGGTGAGTAGTCTGCAGGCGAATTTGTTGAGGAAGGATGATGAGATAGATCGAATGCGAAGCGTGGTGAAGGAAACAGAGGAAGTGAAGGGCGTGAACAAGAGGTTAGTGGCTGAAGTAGAGCGATTGCGTCAGCGTGAGAAGTGTAGAAAAAGAAGAGTGTATGAAGTCCATCTTCGCCTCTTCGAAACTAATGCGTGCGACGTACCGACAATAACGAGCGACCCCAATCAGACGCAGCAATGTTACAAGGGCGACGAAGTCCGATGTCTCAAAATGAACATGGACATCACCGGCGAGCTTGAGGACTTTGTCGTCCGAAAAAGTCCGGAAGAAAGTGCCCAGTAAGTTACTTCAACATGATCATTTCCTTACCGCATCTAATCTCCTACTCTTTTCCCTTCGAAGAATTTACATCAGCAGTAGGATCGCTTTTGATCCCGAGAACGCCCCAAACGGCTCTTTTAAGAGCCATACGGAGCAAGAGTGATAGTACCTCCTCGTGGTTTGCTCTGGACAGACTTCGGTCTGACTGAATCTATCACATAATCAGAAAGACTGAGTCATGTCTTTTTTATCAGAGGGGTATATAAACCATTGCCTCTCTTTCATTTTCATTCTATACTCCATCATGAAAACACCTAAGACGACAGTCACCTCTCCTGACAAGCCCCGGCCTAGACCGAGAAATTTATTTATTGAGATTCTAGAGATGGAGGAGCGAGAGCGAGTCTATAACAATCTTGCTCGAATTGGCTCATCAACAACTGACGATGATGCCAATTCAACAGAGTGAATTCAACAGTGGTGAGTAGTCTGCAGGCGAATTTGTTGAGGAAGGATGATGAGATAGATCGAATGCGAAGCGTGGTGAAGGAAACAGAGGAAGTGAAGGGCGTGAACAAGAGGTTAGTGGCTGAAGTAGAGCGATTGCATCAGCGTGAGAAGTGTAGAAAAAGAAGAGTGTATGAAGTCCATCTTCGCCTCTTCGAAACTAATGCGTGCGACGTACCGACAATAACGAGCGACCCCAATCAGACGCAGCAATGTTACAAGGGCGACGAAGTCCGATGTCTCAAAATGAACATGGACATCACCGGCGAGCTTGAGGACTTCGTCGTCCGAAAAAGTCCGGAAGAAAGTGCCCAGTAAGTTACTTCAACATGATCATTTCCTTACCGCATCTAATCTCCTACTCTTTTCCCTTCGAAGAATTTACATCAGCAGTAGGATCGCTTTTGATCCCGAGAACGCCCCAAACGGCTCTTTTAAGAGCCATACGGAGCAAGAGTGATAGTACCTCCTCGTGGTTTGCTCTGGACAGACTTCGGTCTGACTGAATCTATCACATAATTAGAAAGACTGAGTCATGTCTTTTTTATCAGAGGGGTATATAAACCATTGCCTCTCTTTCATTTTCATTCTATACTCCATCATGAAAACACCTAAGACGACAGTCACCTCTCCTGACAAGCCTCGGCCTAGACCGAGAAATTTATTTATTGAGATTCTAGAGATGGAGGAGCGAGAGCGAGTCTATAACAATCTTGCTCGAATTGGCTCATCAACAACTGACGATGATGCCAATTCAACAGAGTGAATTCAACAGTGGTGAGTAGTCTGCAGGCGAATTTGTTGAGGAAGGATGATGAGATAGATCGAATGCGAAGCGTGGTGAAGGAAACAGAGGAAGTGAAGGGCGTGAACAAGAGGTTAGTGGCTGAAGTAGAGCGATTGCGTCAGCGTGAGAAGTGTAGAAAAAGAAGAGTGTATGAAGTCCATCTTCGCCTCTTCGAAACTAATGCGTGCGACGTACCGACAATAACGAGCGACCCCAATCAGACGCAGCAATGTTACAAGGGCGACGAAGTCCGATGTCTCAAAATGAACATGGACATCACCGGCGAGCTTGAGGACTTTGTCGTCCGAAAAAGTCCGGAAGAAAGTGCCCAGTAAGTTACTTCAACATGATCATTTCCTTACCGCATCTAATCTCCTACTCTTTTCCCTTCGAAGAATTTACATCAGCAGTAGGATCGCTTTTGATCCCGAGAACGCCCCAAACGGCTCTTTTAAGAGCCATACGGAGCAAGAGTGATAGTACCTCCTCGTGGTTTGCTCTGGACAGACTTCGGTCTGACTGAATCTATCACATAATCAGAAAGACTGAGTCATGTCTTTTTTATCAGAGGGATATATAAACCATTGCCTCTCTTTCATTTTCATTCTATACTCCATCATGAAAACTCCTAAGACGACAGTCACCTCTCCTGACAAGCCTCGGCCTAGACCGAGAAATTTATTTATTGAGATTCTAGAGATGGAGGAGCGAGAGCGAGTCTATAACAATCTTGCTCGAATTGGCTCATCAACAACTGACGATGATGCCAATTCAACAGAGTGGGGTATATGCCGCCCTGTAACAGTCAGCTTATAGTAGAGGAGGTCGATGCCGCTGACATGGAGAAATTACAAGTCTCTCTCAGCGGAATCGGCCAAACCTAGGTCTATTCATATCCCGAGAACGTACCAACGGTCTTTTTTAAGACCACCATGGGGCAAAATATGATAGTACCTCCACGTGGTTTGCCCTGGACAGACTTCGGTCTGACTGAATCTATCATACAAATAAAAAATAAAATCACAAAGTTGTATCTGCTATCAGTCAACTTAAACGTTGCATGTTAAGGAGGATTTCGGTATAATTCTTCCTGTTGGTGGGCGATCTCTCTTGAGACAGCGGATGACATCATAGTGATAAGTGTGGCAAGGGAGTGTGTCATATTTTAGACCGAAACCTCTGGGGCAACTCATGTTGGGCATTTGACAAAGTTCTCAACGTAACACTTTGAACGCCAATCGGTTGAGTCTTAGCTATCTGCCACAAGTTACTTTTTAAATTCTCCATTGCGAACGTTATCTGAGAATGAGTCATGAGTTCTTTTAGGAACTGCCTCTATCATTGAGGCTAAATGATGAAGGGATGAAATGGGAGGTAACTCTTACGCCACGCGTATACAAAATCACTTTCTATCTTCTCAAATAGTGCGATCTCTTTTGATAGAAAAGTAGACCGATAATAAATGTGTTAACTAACCCCATATCTAAATTCATCCATTTATTTCCATTTCTAGATAAATACATTGCAAAATAAAGACATGTAGTATGTAGGTTTATCTACAATTAAAGCACATATACTTTATAGCGAAGAAAAGTCAAGTGAAAGAACCTTTAAGTCATTGTAGACTTTGTAGCACCTTGGTCGTTTTGGGGCATCGGGCGGTCTTCTCACGCGCGTTGTTTTTGGTGTAAAATCACCATTACTCCACACAACTTGCACAATATTACCTTTATCACAAATCTCCTTCTGATCGCAGTCTTCATCCCACTCGTCGACCACTTCAAAGATTTTGTTGAAGATCTCTAAGGCGGGAGATGTACCTTCCATCATGAGAGGGATGAGACTGAGAAGTTTTTCAATTTTCTGACTTCTATATGTTTTTCAACAATGAATTCCTCAACAGCCAATCAGAATGATTCTAATTTAGATGAAGACTACATAAGTCGGAAGATTGTAGCACTCTTATTCACATTATACGAACTAGCACGCCAAGATGACAAACTCAGAAACACCATGTAATTTTGTGATCGTCAATGAGTGGTGTGATGAAGACAAGTGTGATCAGAAGGAGACTTGCGACAAAGGCAAGACTGTAAGAATTGTCTGGATAGATGAAGATTGGACACCGAAAACAACGCGCGTGAGAAGAGCGCCAGATGCCCCTAAACGTCCAAGGTGCTACAAAGTCTACAATGACTTAAAGGTTCTTCCACTTGACTTTTCCTCGCTATAAAGTATGTGTGCTTCAATTGTAAATAAATCTAAAGAACTACATGTCTCTGTTTTTGATATTCAATCCCTTTATCATTTATCCTCAGTGATAGAGGTAGTACTTAGGAAAAAATGATTGTATCTATCATCAGCTGGTATGATTTGTACTGAGCTGTCAAATGATCAGATTTTCACTATAATGTTAATGATTATGTATGCTACATTACCCAGAAATAAGTGAAAACAGACAGATGAAGCAAATAAACATTTATTAAGAAATTTACAAATAATTCAAAAGTTCCTCGGAAGTCACATTGTCCCATAAATTTTCACAACCACTGCAGTTGCACTTCAACTGCTTTAATCGTTCCTCTGCCGCGACCAACACACCATAGATGTAATTCCATTCTACTTCATTCCGGGGTTGGGATGATGGACTGTACCATCTCCGTATATCATGGAGAAGGTTAATGTCAGTTTCCGTTTTTACATCTTGCTGATTGTAAAGCAGGTATTTCCATCGCACATAAATCATTTCTAACTCTTCTTGCTCCGTTAGATCTGATAATTCCAACTTTGGAATATCATCCAGCCTTCTCTGCTTCTTCACCGTTGCCTTTTTCGGAGTGGTAGGGCAAGTTGGCATGCTTGATGCAGACACTAGTGATTCATGCGAGAGAGTTGATGGTGAATCCATGACTTTGAAATGTATGCCATAAACTTGGTTTCATAGTTCTTAAGTATTAGCAAGCAACCAATCAAAATGAATAGCCAATGAATGTTGAGTATAGGAGTATATAAAAGGGAAAAATAGACTAGATTTCATTCCATATTTGAGATATATTAACACTAAGTGAGTTTTTCTCTCCACTCAAATATAATCTAACGTTGCTGACGTATCCTATTTTGGTTTGAGTCAATTACTACATTCTAACTATCAAAGTATCAGATTTGGACTTAATTTCGTTGAAATGGTAAGTTAAGGATTTCATCACTCATCTCCCTTAAACGTTACGTTAATAGCATCTTTCTCAATTTCAGGCATCTACTTCATCATCAAAGCGCTCCCTTCTCGAGGAAGCTTTACAACTGTTAAGTGAAGGTAGGTTGTAAAAATAAACTATGACTTCAATAGAGATGACAGAATGATTTCTCCTCCAAATGATGACAGTTCCGACTCAAGTGCGCAGTCAGGGGAAGCATCCAAAACATGTGCTGATTGTGGGCATATCTTTACGAGGAAGCGCGATCTCAGCCGACACATCAGACAACGTGTGTGTCAACCAAAACCATCATCAATCTCCCGAGGTGAGGATGATTCTATTCAACATATCTCCTTTACTTGTGACTTTTGTTTCCAATCTTTTGAAACAGGTTTTGAATTATCTTCACATAGACTTCACCACACATACACAAATGATAGTTATAGCAACAGCACCTCCTCTATTCGACTAACTGAAGTATCGCTCAATAATGTAGTGAGAAACTACCATATGGAGTCCTCAGAAACTATTGCTGATTTTCCGGAGTGGTTCCATCAAAATTCAACATTGATAGATGCGCTCCTTCATAATTTAGAGCAGTTTAGAATAAAAGCGCTCATCTACCTTAAAATAAAATATGTTGAAGTTGATTATCATGCTGGTGAAATAGTACAGAGGTTGGTGTTTTACATACCCTCCTCTCCTGCCACAGAGGTAGTCGATAAAGAAGCTTGG
Source organism: Prostheceraeus crozeri (assembly GCA_907163375.1). Lineage (NCBI taxonomy): Eukaryota > Metazoa > Platyhelminthes > Polycladida > Euryleptidae > Prostheceraeus > Prostheceraeus crozeri. Next base: position 363,991 of record CAJQUW010007069.1, on the reverse strand, counting down.
CTAAATTTTCACATCCAAGGACTAAAATCAAATATTGATAAATTTAACGAGCGCGATAGTGGTCTAATTTTTGATGGCATAGAATCTGCCAAGTTTAAAATTACTCTATTAGAAAATTACCGTGGTCGAGGCTCCTTTAATCTTCCAAAAACTTTAAGAGCTAAGAATGCAGTCATTTCTGTTGATTGTGAATCACAGTGTTTTAAGTATGCGGTATTATCTATTCTCCACTTTCATGATGTACAGAGCAACCGTTTCCGTAGAAGCAAATATCATGAATGGGAGAATGAATTGAAGTTTGATGACTGCAATAGCGAAGACATGAAGTTTAAAGATATAGAGAAATTTGAAAAATTCAATGAAATTAAAATAGTTGTTCATATCTGGCAAGAGGGGCTTAAGGGTGTGCGTTACAACAACCGTTCATCAAATTATTATCGGGTAGTCAATCCTCTGCTAGTATATCAAAATGATCGTGAAAATTGGCATTACTGCGGTATTCCTAAAATGACTCGACTATATTCCCACTTAACATCTAGAAGAGGAGAGTATTTCATATGTGACCATTGTATGCGCCCCTTCTGGTCAAAAGATAAATTTGAAACACATTATGAATGGTGTTAGTGAGGCAAACTGCAAATGGAATGCATGCCCAAAGATAAAGAGTTTTCATATAGAGAGAAAGGTGATGAATTAAGTCCTCTTCGTGTCATCTATGCTGACATCGAATGCTATATTGATGATAACACCCATAAAGCGGCAGCCATATCATGTTATGAGGTATGGCATGATTACTTCAAAAATAAAAATAATAGAATGCACGTCTGGCAAGGTGAGGATTGTATACATAAATTCCTACAATTCCTCGAAAGCGCTGTCAAATTTCAGCAAAAATCTGATAGTGAACTCCAACGCAGATCATTGAATATGTCAGCAGATGATGAAGTAAAATTTGAAAGTTGTAAAGTCTGCCCAAGATGTAATAAAACGTTTGATGAAGATAAAATCAAGAAAGTGCGCGACCATGATCACATCACTGGTAAATTTGGAGACGCGCTATGTACAAGATGCAATTTTTCACTGAGACTGAAACGGCGTACTGTACCCGTTATTTTTCATAACTTCAAAGGTTATGACAGTCATATGATAATAAAAGGGGTTAGGAAAAATTAAATAGTGGAAGTTAAGTGTAATAGCTCAAACGAGAGAAAAGTTCATGCCCATGACAGCACAAGTAGCAGTTGAAAAACTAAAGAAAATAAGACAGTCTATTTTAATATAAAATTTTTTGATTCCTATCAATTCATGGCTTCATCACTAGCATCTCTCGTTCAAAATCTTTCGTCTCTTCCACTAAGCCAAAATTTTAAGAAACAATATCCTAACTTGACGGATGAAGTCATCACACGCAAAGGAGTGCTTCCATATGCATACTTTGATAACATTTCTAAACTTAGTGAGATTTCTCTTCCATCAATAGACAAATTTAAAAATGATTTGACTGGTGTAGAATGCAAGGTAGAAGATTACAATCATGCTCAAGTTGCATGGACAAAATTTGACTGTCAAACGTTTAGCGATTATGTGATCGCCTATCTAAAATTAGATGCATTTTTGCTGGCTGATGTATTTCAGGAGTTTCGACGAGTGGCATTAGAAGAAGATAAATTAGATCCTGTTCACTTTGTCAGTCTTCCAGCCATGTCATTCCAGTCTGCTTTAAAATGACTGGAAAGACCATCCATCTTTTGCAAGATTCAGAGATGTATAATTTATTTGAACGAGGAATTCGCGGTGGTCTCACATTTGTAAATAGGCATCAAATGAAATCAAAAATAGTAGATGATGATCAGATTCATCTTAAGTACTATAACCAGAATAATTTATATGGTAGTTCGCTGTCCAGACCTCTACCTCACTCTGAGTTTAGCTGCCTGGGTGATAATGAAATTCAGCATTTCTCCAACCCTTCAAATATACTAGCTATTCCAGATAATGGTGATTGGGGATATCATTTTGAGATTGATCTTATCTATCCAAATAGTATTAAAAATAAAACTGTGGATTTCCACTTGCGCCCGAAACAGGCGAAGTGACTGAAGATATGTTCTCGGACTTTATGAAACAATTTCATAAAGATTTATAAGGGAGCGGACAGCCCAAGTATAAGCCTTGCCGTAAACTTTTGCTTACTCAATTTGATAAAGAAAATTATTTAGTCCACTTCTCTATCTCAAAATTTTATTTAGAAATGGGGATGATTTTAAAAACAGTTCACCGCATTATCAAATTTAGACAGAAAGCCTTTCTGAAACCTTATATTGATAGTAACAGCCAGAAACGTGCACTAGCCCAAAATAATTTTGAAAAGGATTTTTATAAATATAAGAATAATAGTCTTTTTGGTAAGACGATGGAGGACGTTAGAAAGCGTATTAGCTATAAACTTTTGAATCATAATGATAAATTTGAAAAGCTAGCGACATCACCTCTCTATATTGACAGAGATATTATAGATGATGAATTGGTTGGTGTTAAAATGATAAAATCAGAAGTAGAGTTGTGCAAGCCCATCTACACGTACATTGGACAAGCTGTGTTAGATTATTCCAAGCTTGAAATGTATCAACTCTTCCACAGAATATTAAAACCATGCCCTCTAATTAAAGACGTGCGTTTGCTGGACGGTGATACCGACAGTTTCTTTTTAAGTATCGCTGCTGAGAAAGAGTTAAATTTCAATAAAGTAGGAAAATCTTTAGAAAAATATTTTGATACATCAAATTATCCTACAGATCACCCACTATACTCTACTAAAAATGAAGCAAAATTATGATGCTTCAAAGATGAAATGGCAGGAAAGGAAATTAAGGAAATGATTCTTCTTCTTCCTAAAATGTATTCTATGAAACCAAAAGACTCCAGTGACAGTATTAATCGCACAAAAGGCATAACTAAGTCGATTGTTATAAATGTGAAACATAGGGTCTATAAGATGGCCTACATAAATAAGAACATAACGTTTGTCAACATGACCATCTTAACATCAAAGACACATGAGGTAAAAACTCATACATTTAGGAAGCGAGCACTTTCAGCGTGGGAGGATCAGAGGTGTTGGATAGGACATAACATATCTCTTCCACATGGACATCCTGGCACAAACATATCACTAACCAAAAGAATTAAACTCACACTACCACATTCAGGAGATGTGTAAATAGATTCATTCTTAAATCAGTATTTTGATGATGTTTTTGTTGATATTTATTGTTGCTTTATGTATCGCTTTAGATTGAACTTTCTTGTGAATATATGCCTACAGTCAGTTCATTCCCACTATATCTGTGAAAAGACTTTCCCACTTTGTCAACACTTCTTCAAAACACTTTTTCATACATATCTTTTTATTTCAATAAAATTTTACAATGACTTTACTTTGTTTTCCGAAACACTAAAGTTATGAAGGATTTACTATCTTTCACATGGATGCACTCATGTAAACCATTTGTAATTTTGAGAGAAATAGACGGGATAGTTTTTTTGATAACAGGATGATGGAAAATAGGTTTAGACATCTTTTCAACGATTCCATAGGAAGCGTCTCTATCATGAATGAAATTACGTAAAATTCTTTTTTCTTACCTACAAAAATAGGTGAAATCAGATCACTTTGAATGTAGAGATGCTGTTCATGTTTATCAAGTGTCATTGGTATTCCTACACCAATCGTGCATGAAGCAGCAAACTTATCATGTAGCAATGAAAAGCCAAAGAGTTTTTTCAAATTGTTACTCAATTGACATTGAATGTGATCACCCAGCTTCAGAACAGCACTTTGATTTTTAATTGAAAACGAAATGTGATGTGCCTTTGCATCATATCTACTTTTCAACACTTGCTTCAACTTATGTTGTATATATGGATTTATGACACGAATAAAGTTTTCAACTGTATTGTATAGACGCGGCATTGTATTGATACTTACTTTAGTTTCTTGATAAGATTGGTAAATTTTCTTGATGCGGTCACCATAGATGTCCACCCACCATTCATCATTAACTGAATCAGCTTTAGTGTGATATTCATGAGAAGCATAAACCAAACCGCTTCCAATAATAGGCGATACATGTCTTACAAAATGATGCAAGGTTGGAGAGAAATAAACTGTAAGTTTGACATTATATTTCTGAATAACCCACTTATCCTTCCGAGCCATGACTTTCCCTCCATACTTCTTACCCACAGTCTCATTCCATCGTTTTACTAACTCAATAAGTGTCAAAGGCTTGACACCACGCTTTTTCAAAATGATGCGTTCTTCACATTCTACAACATCTTCATCAAATATTTTAAATTTATAATGAAATTTGTTTATTCGGTTTGAATAGATTTTTGTAACATTTGCAATGGCCATTGATGCCAGATGCAGACTGTGTCCAAAACCGAGATGTGATAGAATTCATTATCCAACCTCAGTGTAAGACCTTTAGTAAAAGAGTGAAAACGATAGAAGTGTCTCCCGTGCCATTCATAGATAGTAAACTCATAAACTTTCTGACCCTTATTTTTCATAATAGAAGCATTGCCACTATTGAATGCCTTAATGATTTTATCTTCATCTGATGATCCATAATAATCTGATTCTAACTGATTCCATTCATAATTCCACTTTTCATCTGATGCTAAGTTGTATGGAAACTTGCATGCATTATTCATCGTTATTCCATCATGGGTGCGAGGAGTCAATACCATTTCTTCCAATTCATTCACATTCTGAATATTACTATCATAACAAATGCAAATGCTGGAAACACCTACCTCCCATTCACCTTCTAGAAGTAATGGACGATTTAATTCTACTCCATAGTCTGATGGTTTATTATTGGGAAATTTATTCATAGAAGCATTACTGGGTAAGTAAATTAGAAACGAATCCTTATTTTCACTTTCCATATCATTCACATTGGAAACATATATTTCCACACTTTTGCATTAATTCTTCATTCGAAAATGGAGTGCGATACTTGTCACAGCATCTGTATGGAAAGGAATCAACGCACCAGCATCGTCATAAATTGCAATATCAATTTGTGGTATATAGTTTGATTTCAAGTTTGTATAATGCACTTTCTGAAAAGTATGCTCAAATAGAGTACTATTGCTAGAAGTATCATTGCTAGCAATGGAGCTTCAACATCTCCCACACGTACATCTTCACCAATATTGGAATATATCTGAAAATAGTTAATACAACGCGATAACGATATGCTCGCGCTAGCTTCTGTTACAGTACCACTTTTAAAAGTATTTTGATCAAATCCCAAAATGTCCATTAGGGTATTGTCCATAATCAGCTCAATATTTTTCACACTTACACTAAGAGACAGAACACCTTCTTTTTCAGAAAAATAAATATGCGGTTCATTAATCACTTCATTCAAATAATTTATAGCCAATTTCACTGAAGTGATAATGCGAGGTGTCAACACTCTTGTTTTATGCAAGATACCACCTAAAAGATCTATACACTTTCTGTATAAAGATACGGACCATTCTGTATCAAATTGATTTGAACTATTATGTCCCAGATAGCGCATATTAAATTTTCCATGAAGAGCTGCAGAACGATGTCGCAAGAACTGATGAAAATCTTCTGAACAAACCAGTACTAGATCATCATCATTTAGTTTATCAATTACGATATTATTAGACACTTTGTTGCAAGTTAATGTTGCCACTTGTTCACCATCTACTCGAAGGAGATAATTAAATTTCTTCAATACTGCTTCAGGAGTCATGTTCGTCTTTCTTGCCTTTATCACAATCTTCCTCACCAACGTCTTTTCATTTTTCGGAATAAGATCCACATAGTAGGCTTTCTCTTTATAAATTAAATTTTTACAACTTCTTGGATAGTAATTAGCTGTATAATTATCATAGCTTGTCAAGTCGCTAGCAAAGCAAGGTAAATCATTTCTCAAACTCGGACTCAAAACAACACTCCAATCTTTATCAACTGCATGATGCATATGATCATTGTGGGGAGTAAACTGGACAATGTGTCTACATGTCCATCCAGGAAATCAAATACGAATTTTTTGCATGTTGAGAAATCTTTCTTCGGCCATTTCGGAATGTAAACTCGACATCCCTCTAGTAGTATAGGGTATGACAACCGGCGCATCGCTTCGCTCGCACCGGATGTCACACCTTGCGAGATTTTCAAAAATTTAGGTAGTCTCCAAATTTTAAAAATTTAGGTAGTGACAAATTTTCGAAAAATCAAATTTTCAAAACTTTATTAAACAAAACTTAAAACGAAGAGATATCAGACGCCAAAGCAATAAAAAACTAACTTCTTCAGTAAAATGTTTTTGTTGTATTCCAATGTTAACACAAAATTCAAATATTATATTTTAAAAAAATATAATATATAATATAAAAATATAATATGAAAAATATAATAAAAAATATAATATAAAAAATGGATAAAATTAGAGTTGATAATTTTAAAAGAATTAAACAATTAGAAGAGGTAACAAAACAAAGAAATATTATGAAAGAAAATCATCTTCAACATAGAATGAAAAAAGGTGGTGTTCAATCTGATATGTTTGAAAATATGAAATTAACTGAAGAAGTAAAAACTGATTATGAGAAAACTATTGAACCATTTAAAACTCTTGAAAAAGAAAGTACAAATAATGATAAACGGGTTGATATAGCAGATCCAGCACTTAAAACACTATTAGATGACTATGGTTTGTTAGAAGCAAACATAGAAGAAAAATTACCAAAATCTATGTTACTTGAACATTCGACTTTCTTTTTAGATAAAAAATTATTTGCAAGATTTTATCTTGGCGGAAAAGAAATATTTCCACAAACTTTACGGGGGTTGATTTTTACGCCAGATAAATCACCTATTAGTTTAGATAGAAATTTTGTTGATCTTTTAAGAGGAGCAGATTTAGAAATTTATGCTGTAGAAGATCTTATAAAATATAAAGCTATGTTAGATAGAGTTGGTGTAGTAAAATCTCTTAGACGATATAAACAATAAGAAAGATTAGTTTCACCAGGAATTAAACTAGGAAAAGGTTTTAAAACAGAAATAACTGTATTCTTACCAGATGATCCACAAGAATTACTAAATAGATTAAATATTATATCTGGAATAAAAGAAGGACATAATTCTAGTTTCAATGAAATTCATGCTATATTGAAAAGACTGTTAGAAAAGAGGATTCTAAATGAAGAGGATTATAAAAGTATAGCTGAAATATGTTGTTGTTTTTAATTTTTTCATAAGAAAATATTTCATAAAAAAATATTTATTTAAAATTTTAACTAAAAAATGTCTTCCAGAGAATTATCATCAGCAGAACTAGAAAAAATTAATAATCATTTAGAAAATCTAACAGAGATTTTGGGTTCATCAAAATTTAGTACAACGTTGAAAATTATAACAACTACTTCATCACACACTTGTAATTTAGAACCCATTCTACATTTGGAGCAAAATAAAAATTATCAAATTGCATTGACTAGTTTCTCCACATTTAACACTATTCAAAACGTTATCAAAGATGTGAATGATCAATTTAGATATTCTACTGATAAAAGTAAAACATGGAAAATACTAACTTTTCTTCCTGGTTCTTACGAAGTTGAATCAATATCAAATGAAATTAAGAGACATTTAGGTATGCCATTTAAAGATAAGAAACAACTACATTTTGCAGTTGAACCGGCAGTCAATAAACTTTCTCTTACTTTAGGCGAAAATCATCAAGTTGATTTTAATCATGATAGATCATTGTCAAAACTATTAGGATTTCATAAACAAACCTATAGTCAAGGTTATCATTTAGGTGAGAAGATTCCAAAAATAACTGAAATAAATTCAATTGTTGTACATTGTGACATTATTGAAGGAGGATATATAAATGGTAAATTTTCAAATTTAATTTTCAGTTTTCCAGCTTTTACTGTACCCATTGGTTATAGATTAAATGTAATTCCACAAACATTAATATATTTCCCTATTACAAGAAAAACTATTAACAGTATTAACATTAGAATCACTGATGAGACAGGACAAGAAATAAATTTTGGAGGTGAAGAGATTATGATAGCTCTTTTGGTTAGAGAAGTTTAATTTTCTTCTTCTTAAAAATAAGAATTTTTTATTAAAAAATGAGTCAAGTGCCCCATTAAATAAAAAAAAACTTAAATTTAATCATCATCCAAATTTATCTAATAAAGTTTTGTCAGTTATTTGTGGAAGATCAGGATGTGGAAAAACATATTTATTATTTAAAATTTTAACGACTCCAAATTTTTTGGATTATAACAATCTTATAATTTATACAACAACAGCAGTCTATCAATTTTTAAAATATGGATTTGAAAATAATCTTAAAAAAACAGCAATTGCTTCATTATTCAAAGAATATGAAAAGTCTGAATGTCAAGAAGAAATAAGTTCGTGGTGTGAAGAAGCAGCAAAAAATAATCAGTTAGTAGAATCCAATAAAAATAAGCATATAAAGATACAATTAATAGTTGATAGTGGTAATATGCAAGATCCTAGTAAACTAGATAAAACAATGAAACATTGCGTAATTTTTGATGATTGTGTTAATGATAGAAATCAGTCAGTTCAGAGAAATTATTTCACAAGAGGTAGACATAATAACTGTAGTGTTTTTTTTTTAACACAAAGTATGTATTCATTAGATGGAAGTGTTATTAGAAAGAATGCAAATATATCTATACTACTTGAAATAAATGCAAGAAACTTAAGTGATTTCTTCAGAGGTCTATGTATAAGAGATAAAGATGAATTTAAACATTCGTGTAATAATGCTTGGTCAAAAGATTATGGCTTCATTACAATTAATATTGATAAAAAAATTCATGATAGAGTTATCGAACAATTGTTCTCTGACTAGGCTTCGAATCAAGCGGCTTCGCCCCGACTGAAAGTCGATAGAAAATATTTTCGCGGAGTGATCGAATAATTTTTTCTTATAAATTTTTTGTTAATAAAAATAAAAAAATATGTTGAATGCGTACAAGATAGAACATGTACCAGTTTTAAAAGATTATCGTAATTCAACAAATCCTGTCAATTCGAAGAAAGAAGTTAGATTTTGTTATCATCATAAATACGTAGCGCTCGCTACAGATTATAAAACAAAACATGGTATTAAACCGTGTGTTAAAACAAATGATTTTCCACTTTGTTTAGGAAGTTTCCGAGTATTTTTGGCATACAATAATTTGTGTTGGTTGCTTAAGAAAGAAAATTTAACAACACATGAATTAGAAACTTTACATCAATTAAATATTCCTGTGTATATGTAAAATACATTTTTTCTTTTAAAAAATACATTTTTTCTTTTAAAAAATATGAATGGTGAAATGTCTCTCGGACTAACGTCTAGGATTGATGAATTAAAAAATAAACAAATTGCAGAGTTTGATGCACAAAGTAAACGTAGTAAACGTAAAAAACGTATTAAAAAACAGAAACGTAGTATTAAAAAACAGAAACGTGTAACAAAAGAAATATTAGAAACTCCTATTACTGATATTTTTTTTGATGATAGAATTGAGGATGAACTTGCTGATGATTTATTCAACTTATTTAATCCAAATTAAAATAAATATGAAAATGTATCTTTTATTAATGTAGTAAATGATACTCGGAAACTTTTAGCAAATGGTAAAATTATTAATTTACTTGGAAAAGTTATTAAAGATCAGGAAAATATAATTCAAAATTTTTACGCAACCATCTATAATAAAGAATCATTTGAAACATGGCCATCCAATCTGGATGAGAAATCAGATTGTCATGAATGGATTTTTACAGGTAACATTAAATATGAAGGTTTTGGAATGAAGCTAGTACAAAGATCACATAGAGGTGCAGGTGTTTATATGAAATATAGAATCAAAGAATATTTCGGTGAATATTGTTATATTCCTTCTGAAGACTTTTGTTTTATTAAATGTTATAATGTTTTACGAGGTTTTAATGAAGAACAAAGAGAAATGATGAGAGAAATGTTTAATAATTTTTTATATAAAGAGAAAGCCACATCGAGAACAGGAGTAATGTCAAACTGCAAATTTTCTCAGTTCAATAAATTTTTTGGAGAATGTGTTCAATATTATAGTCCTGCCAATCGTCATTTAAATCCTAGAGGAATTGAAACGTTTCATAATTATGTTTATTACAATTATTTTCACGAAGGTTCAACAATTGTAAACTATTGTTTAATTAATAAATCTCTTAAATTGAAAGCTATTAGAGAAATTGAAAATAATTTCAAACCAATATATAAAACAGTTACTGATGCAAATCTAACAACGCGTCCATATAAAATCATAACAAAGAAAAAAATTGACTATAGTTCAACATAGATTTGGAATCTCGAAACTTTTCTTGATCCTAACTGTTCAACAGCACATCCTATTCCTTATGCTGTAGGAGCTATCAATTTTAATAAATTTATATGTTGCTTACCGAAACAAAGATTCAAAAAGAATTAGAAACACGTTTTTAAGTGATATGATTAAAATTAAACGATCAAAAGATGAAGATGAAATTAAAAAACATAAAAAACAAATTAATGAGTATAATAATTTAACTGAATTAGAATTTAATAAACTTCAAAATTGTGTGAAAATATTTACGAGAACTGAGGATGATGAATGTCTAATCGGGGGAAACCCAAAGGACGTATGTCCAATACATCAATTTTTTAAAACTCTTGGAAAATTTAATTATTCGAAAGTAACTTTAACAGCTCACAATTCATGAAGTTTTGATTCCTATTTTCCGATGAAAGCTAATTTTAAATTATCTAAACCGCCTCTTAAAATTTCAAGGGGAATATCAACTGCTTCATTACAAAATCCTTATACAACTGAATGTGTTAGTAGATATATTCAAAAGTCTTTTAGATTTAAAAACAATAATAATAATGATAATATGAAAAAAATTCACCTCCAGGTAAATTAGCACTTCAAACTATTATGATGAAATGTAGTTATCAACATGTAAAAACATGTCTTTCTAAATGGTGTGTGAATTTTAAAATTCCTACCAAATGTGTGAATTAAATTATGAAATTGAGACATAACACATGAAAATTATAAAGAAAAAGAAAATGAATGGAGACCATATTCAGTTAACTATATTCTTTCTTTAGCTTTTTGTATCTACAAACATAATAATGTCATGCGAGATTTAGTTGGTGAAGATATAACTAATAATTTAACATCCTGCGCTTTAACATTTGACGGTTGGATGAAAAGTGTACAAAATGACAATATAAATATTCATTCTCATATAGATTTATGGGCTAGAAGTTATATCAGAAAATCTGTTAAAGGTGGAAGAGTTTCAGCAAACATAAGAAAATACATATCTTCATTTTGTAACATCTTGTTACCAATATTAAAACAGTATTTACCCGGAAGTAAATTTAATAGATTTAATGAAACAATATCGAGATTTAGGAGATAAAACTGAAATTTGTAGGAAAATTTCAAATCAACAACTTGAACAAAAAATGAATTTCTAATGGCTTTTGATGCAACATCTTTATATCCATCAGCTATGTATGATGAAAATTCAGAATACCCTAAATCTGAATCGGCTAGAAAATTTCGTCAAGAAGAAGAACGAGAAATAGTATCTAAATTTAATACTCAATTATTTAGACTTAAAACTGGAATATTTACAGTTGTGTTTCAATATCCGGATGATGTGTCTTTTCAACCAGTTCCTATAAAAGATAAAGTTAAAAATCAAAATAATAATTCTCATGAAAAAGTAATCAGGTTTAGAAATGGTATATGTTATGATGTATTAACTTCTGTAGACATACAAGAAATTGTTAGATGTGGTGGAAAAATCATTCATATTAATGATGGTATAATTTATGAAAAAAATTATCAAGTTCCACCATTTCGAAATTATATTGAAAAACTTTTTAATTTGAGAAAAAATATAAAACAGAAGGAAATACTGTAGGCGATGAGTTAATTAAATTATTGATGAATTCGCTATATGGCAAAACTGTACAAAAAGATATAACCACACAATATCATTTATGGAATGAGAATACATTGAGAAAAAATTTTACACAAGAATTAAAAGATTATGAAAAATTAAATGATGAACAATATTTAGCGAAAGTAGAAATGGAAGATGATGAATTTCTTAAAGCTAATATTGTAAAAGATGGGAAGACGTCATTCATGCCATCACACCTAGGTTCTTTTATTCTTTCTCACTCTAGAAGATTCATGAATAACTTTATTTTAGAAATTAATGGTTTCAACGAAAAATACATTCATTATACAGATTCAGTAACAGCTGACACGCCTGTAATATTAAGAAGAAATAATAATTCAATTTTTATTTCTAGAATAGATAATATTGTAAACAACTGTAAAATGAATCCGTTTGAAATTAATGGTGATATGAAAGAAATTTCATTAGTTGATAATTTAGAAATTTATGCTCATAATGGATAAAGTAAAGTAAAAAAAATATTAGACATCGTACAAATAAAAGTATTTATCGAATAAGAACAAAAATGGGAATAGTAGATGTTACTGAAGATCATTCATTGTTAGATGAAACAGGTAATGAAATAAAGCCACAAGAATTAAATAAAGGAACAAATTTAATACATAATAAATTATTTTTACACGACAATACAATCATATTGAAACAAATCGTAAGTGATATTTATTTTAATGATCCACCTAATTTAAGATGTAAGCAGGCATTTATAGAAGGGTTCTTTTTAGGAGATGGTTCTTCTGGAATCTATAATTATGAATCAGGAGTCAGATATTGTTGTACTTTAAATAGCCAAAACCTTAACCTCTTAAGTGAATTAAAAACATATATTAATGAAGTTTATAACAATGATTGTAAAATATATGATACAATGAGATCATCTAGGGTATACAAACCTAATTTTCAAAATCCAAGACAATATGCTATATAATTTAGTGACAACTATTATAATCAGTTTAAAGAAAAACGTGTTCCTTGGTATGTTCTAAATGCTGAATATAATATTAGATGTTGGTTCTTCGTTGGATTTTATGCAGCAGATGGGGACAAGAAATCTTTTTTTACAAGGAAATGTGCAACTATTCGTTTTACACAGAAAAATAAAGAAACCTTTAGTGGTCTATACAATTTGGCATCATCTCTAGGTATTAATTTAGTAAGCGAAAGAAAAGATAGACCATTGTGCTTTACTGCGCGTCAAGTTAAAAAAATATTGCCAAAAAAGTTACCTACCACTGTAAGATATTTAAATAAGTAACCAGAATATGTTTATGATATTGAAACAGAAGATGGCGCATTTAATTGTGGTTTTCCATTATTTGTAAAAAACACTGATTCAATATGCATTTCTAATGAACTCTTCAATAAATTAGATGCTGCTGGATATGTTGGGGGAGAATTGTATCAAGGAAAAAATGATTATGGAAATGGTGGAATTATTTTTGCAATGTTTATTGCACCAAAAGTAAAATACTGTATTACTGTAGATGAACAAGGAAGACTTAGTGAAAAGAAAACATTTAAAGGATATTCACAGTAAAAGTAGAAGATTTTCTAAAATTATATTCGGGTAAAACATTATCAACTACAGTTAATAAACCATGGAAAAGATCTTTAGAAGCTGGAATTAGTATTCCGTGATAAAAATAATAATACTGAAGAAAAAAAAATTTTCTGGTCAAATAAATATTCTTAAACGTCAAGCACCTGATGAAAATGAAATTATGTTACCCTATAACGGAGAAGATATTCAAGCTGAAATATTTCAAACAATCGTCAGTGAGAGTAATTTAAGTGATGATGATGACACGTGGGAATAATAATTTTTTTATTACATCTAAAAATTTCATTACATATGAAAATTTTATTACATATGAAAATTTTATTACATCTAAAAATTAATTACATCTAAAAATGTATTTATAAAATATTTTGTCTCTAAAAAATTTATATCTAAAATTTATGTCTTAAATTTGTATCTAAAATAATAATAAATTAATTATAGCACTCACACCGTTTGTTATTGGTTTTTATCTTCAATTGTTTGTTTTGCTTCAGCTAATGTAGATTTGGCATCAGATATTATTGGTGTTGCTTTTTTTCAAGGCATTTCTTTCATCATCAATTACAGATTTTAGATATTTTAATGTATCATTATTTGTTAATCTGTTGGGTATTGCTATACCAAATGTTGTAATTGCTGAATATTTGACATAGATTGAATTTCTTGAACAGGTTGAATTTTTTGAACAGGTTGAATTTCTTGTACAGGTTAAATATTTATCATAGGTTGCATATTTTGACCTTGTTGAGGTAGAAATAAATTTTTTAATTGTTCTGATTGACGAATGTATTGCCTATATGTCATAGGTAGTAATTGTTGCATAGGTTGCATATTTTGTTGAGATTGTTTTATAAGTTGACCACATGGTGTATATTTCATATGTGAACATAAGAACGCTTGATTTGTAAAACGCATATTACAAACTTGACAAATTTGAGTCATTTCCATTTTTATTTTTCTGTGAGAAAATTTTTTTTATTTTTATTTTCATGACATATCTTTTGTTGTTAAAAAATGACGTTGCCAAATGTTGGTGGAGGTGCATATATCCCGAATAATCGTGAATCAGAAATAGAAATAGAAAATTATATCATGAAAACTGGAGACATTTTGTCTGGTCCATTACATCTTTCCATTCTTCCGCAACAAAATACAGAGTTAACAAATAAACAATATGTTGATACACAAATCAATGACTTAAAAGAAAAATATATAAACGATGTTTTGGTTCCACTGATGAATGAATTAAAGTTGCTCAAACTTAATGACAAATCATTAAACGAAAAATTATTAAAACTTGATAAAAAGGATGGAGAGCTATAAGCAGATACAGCAAAACTTTTTAAAAAGATTTCAGAACAATCAAAAATTTTAATATTACTTTCTATAAAGTTAAAATCTGCAGTCATTAAAAATAAACATCAGATACAACTATTGAAAGAACAATTAGAAGATGAAATAGAAAAACTACCTGAAAGAATTAAAAAGAAATTAAAGCAGTTGCAAGCTACATTCCAAAAAAGTGTTGATGAATTAAGTTCTAAAATTCTCAACAAATGAAAAAGATGAATAGAATAATAAATGAAGTAAACTCACTTAATCAAAAAGTTGATAAAATGAAAACTCTTAAAATCAATTTAGAAAATGAATTAAAGAAAAATTGTAAAGGAAATAAAGAACAGTTAGATGCTGCTAAAAATCAGTCAGATGTTCTTAAAGCTCAATTGAATGCTCTTAAAACGGCGTTGCTGATGAATCAGCAGAAAATGCAAGTTAATAGAAAAGAAATTAAAGTACATCACACGCTACTTGACGCAATAGATAAAGTGCAACAGAAAATTAATAAAGTTATCACGCGGTTGTTGTCCATTCACACACGTAAATCTTAATGTAAATATTTTTCCCAAATAATGCCTATAATTTATAAACACAATCTTAAACATTTTGCTTCAAATAAAAAAATAGCACATGAACCATCTATGAAATCTGTTTACCATTATAACAATGTAGAAACTATTCAAAAAGAAGGAGATAGTGTAAACAGCGGAGCTGGTGTAAACCGCGGAGCTGGAATATTTTCTGGTATCGGAAGTATCGTTAACTTGATTAAAAGTAATGAAGATTTGATTACATCTGCTGCAAAAGGTGCAGCTGCTATAGGTACTACACCTAGTGCAATATCAAATGCTGCTGAGTCTCAAAACGAATTAAAACAACTAGAAACTATTCGTAAACTCAAGAATGATTCTGAAGAACTAAAAAAATTAAAAAACTTTCAGAGGAAACAAAAAACAAAATTGCTAACATAGCAGCGACAGGTGAAACCTTGAGGAGTGGTACTCCATCAGAGAGTAAACAGGAGAAGAAATCAATTGAGGAAATGAGAGGTAATGGTTTAGCAAAATTCTAAAATATGTTCGAAAAGGAAACCTAAGAAAATATTTTTTCTGGGTGTGAGAAATTTTTTTTTGTATGTGAGAGATTTTTTTTCTGTGTGTGAGAAAAGCAAAAAGTCAAATTATTTTTTATAAAGATGTCTTCGCTTATCGAAAATAAATTCAGATTAGACGATCCTCCGTTCGTCAGTTACAATCAAAAAAAGAATGACTATAAGAGAGTTGCTATGAATCCCGGATGTTTTAGTAGAGTAAATACTGGAGGAGATTTAATCTTTGAAGTTGATAATCAGCAAAGTTATATATATCCACCTGATTCATTTTTACACTGTGAATATTCTTTATATAGTGATGGCAATTGTACAACACCATTACCAGATAGCGATAATAGTGCATTAGAGAATAATTTCCTTCCAAGAATATTTACACAAATGCGTTTAGATGTTGCAACTCAAAATATAGAAACAATAAGTGATTCTCCAGGTGTAATTGATGCAATGCTTGGATTTGTAACAATTAGTGAAAATAACAAAAAAGCATGAAATCGAAGGTTGGCTTCCTGATACTAATGATGGTATAATTGTTGATGATTTAACTCACGCTGGAACAGATGCAGCAGGAATTACGAAAGATGTAGAAAATATTGCAAATCATTTAAATAAAACAAACAATAGTGCATATAAAAAAGACGCGAGTTTAACAAAAAAGTAAACAAACAGTAAATTGGTGATTGTCCCCATTATTCAGATATTTAGATTATGATAAAATATCACATCAATTGAAATTTAAATTAATAATTCATCGTACAGCAAATAATGAATTAATCTTTTTTGGTAAGACTGGAAAAAAGCATATTTAAAAATTGATAGACTTGAATGGTGGATAAAACATATTACTCCTAGTTTAGAAGTTGGAACAGCTATTGCAAAAAGATTAAATATTAACAAACCAATTCCAGTAAATTCTCTGAAGCGAACTGCTAGTTCTGTAACTTTTTCTGAACAAAGATTTAACTGGCATTTTACTAGAACTTCGAATACTCCAAGATATTTATTACTAACATTTCAAGGAAATAATTCTCTAAGTTTTGATAAGAACAACAATCTTTTCCATAATAATACAATTCGAAGTTTACAAGTTTCATTAAATCAAACCCGATATCCAATTGATCCATTAAGATTCGATGATACCAATAATCAATTTATGGAAGGAAATCATGCATATAGAAATCTTCGTATAGAATTTGGAGTTGAACCACAATTAGCTCCTGGAGATTGGAGACAGTTATATCCTGTTTTCTGTTTCGATTTAAGTGCACAATCTGAAGATATTATCAAGACTGGTTGTGATGTAACAATTAATATTGAAAAGAAAGATTCCACAACTTCATTGATGGCTTATAGCTTATTGCTAGAAGATGTAAAATATTCTATTGAAATTCTTGATGGAAAGATGGCTAGGATAGGCTCATTAAAATTTTTGGTAACTTAAAATTTGTTCTTTACTTAAATTTTTTTTCATAACTAGAAAAGATTATAATTTTTTTATTAAAAATGTCGCAAACGAAAAGTAATAATAATAATAATAAAATTGTTGAATGAAAATTACGTAACATTGTTGACTAAAAAAACCCTAAAACTATTACTATTGACAAAAAGAAATATG
Source organism: Prostheceraeus crozeri (assembly GCA_907163375.1). Classification (NCBI taxonomy): domain Eukaryota; kingdom Metazoa; phylum Platyhelminthes; order Polycladida; family Euryleptidae; genus Prostheceraeus; species Prostheceraeus crozeri. The sequence goes on along the minus strand of CAJQUW010007069.1, from coordinate 346,251 downwards.
ACATAAGTAAACCAATGATAGAGAATATTAAATTGCAAGAAGAAAAGAATGGTGGAATTCTCCCATTAATTCCATTAATAATAGGTGGCTTAGCAGCAGCAGGAAGTGTTGCAGGTGGGACAGCTGGTATTGTCCAAGCAGTAAATAAAAATAAATCAAAGAAAGCAGCATTAGAAGAACAAAAACGTCATAATAGAGAGCTAGAGAAAGTTGCTAGGGGTGAAGGAATAGTAGACAATTTTTTTAGTAAATTAAAATTAGTTGGTGAAGGAAAACGAGTTCTCAAAAACATTCTACATAATGTTGATGATTTAATAGAAATAAAGGAAACTAAAGATGGTTCGGGAATATATCTAAGTCCCAGTATGATTAGGTAAAACATTTATTTTATTTTATCTTTAAAAATGTATTCTACAAATTTTAGAAGTTCTACAAGTTCTACAAATTCTACAAGTTCTAAAAATTCCGAAAATTTAATTGAATCAAAAATTTCTAATTTAGATTTATTGAATTATCTGTTAAAAATACATAAAACCCTAAATTGTCAGCACACAGGTGGTGTTTAAACTTCGTTGCATTCCGGAGGTGACATACAAAAAACATTAGAAAACTTTCCTGGATTTATTTGGAGTAAATATTCAAAAGAAAAGCATCTTCCTGGTCATTCATATACCGGTCCAGGAACTCGATTAGATATAAGACTAGATGAGAATAGTAATCTAAAGCCAGGTGAAGAACTAATAAACAGAGCTGATGAAGCAGCTTATAGACACGATTTAGCTTATCGAAATCATGACCTAAAATCTCGTCATTTAACTGATAAGAAGATGAAAGAAGAATTAGATAGTATTCAAAATCCTACATTTAGAGAAAAAATTGAAAGAATGTTTGTTAAGAAAGCTCTACAAGCTAAAATATTGTTCGGACAGGGTATTGATCCGTCAGTAAATAAAACCTACGCGTCCGAAATTCACAAGCAATATAGAAAAGCAAAGTATCTACTGAAAGTAAAAGTATTTAATAAAGATGACATTTGGAGTGCTGTTCTAATCAATATGCCGAGTGAAAGAGGGTTTAAGTACGCATCGACCGTTATAGATTTATATATACGATACGCTTGGGCAAAGCCTTTGAAAAAACAAAAGTGGTCTGTCAGTTAAATATGCGTTTGAAGAAATATTCAAGGAAAGTAATAGAAAGCCAAAAAAAATGTTTGTTGACAAAGGGTCTGAGTTTTATAACAGAAACGTTAAGCCATTATTTGAAACTGTTTATTCCACAGAAAATGCTGGCAAAAGCTGTAGTAATAGAGAGGTTCAATAGAACTTAAAAAAAAATAAAATATTCAAGAAATTTACAGAACAAGGTAATCAGAAATGGTTGAAAATATTACCAGGAATTGTTGATGATTATAACAATAAGATTCATTCAAGTATTGAAGTAACTCCAAAGAAGGCTTCTGACGATCCTGATTTAATACGAAAGAAAATATTCGAAAATGATTATTCGAATGAGTGTAATCCGAAATTACAGAAACGTAAGCCGAAATTTCAGATTGGAAATAGAGTAAGGATATTTAAGTACAAGAATAAATTTGAAATAGGCTTTGTTGGTTATTGGACTAAAGAGATATTTGAAGTTTGTAAAATAAATCAAACTTCTCCGATTACTTATGAAATTAGAGATTTAGATAATGAGTAAATCACTGTCAGATTTTATGAAAACGAATTACAAATAACTGATTTTTAATTTTTGGAACTAACGTTTTTTTCAGGAATTAAATTCCCTTATTCAATTCTAACATAACATCGAGAAATGATACTCCTTCCTGTAGTTTAAATAAAGCATAAAGACATAGCTGACCGTAATGAGTTGTTCCTGGTTTTTGAATTAGAAATGTATTATAAATTCCATTTCTAAGCAATTCTCTTACTTCATTTGTTGGAGGCAATCCATATGAGTCGAAATAGTAATTGTCACCATTTTTATTAGACATACCCGCTGACCAATGTACTTCTTTTTGATCTGACGTGTGGAGATTTGTTACAAAATTCACTTCAGGTGCATCTTTTATCAATAGTAATTCATCCCTCATCAATAGGTGAAAATTCTTTGTTCTCAATTGATTTGTAATCTTATTTAAATCGAAATTCGTAGTTGTTTGCTTCCCATATAATTTTAAGAACTCAGTCATGTTATTAACCTGAGGACATATATCGCCTATGTTGGATTTTCATCATTCATTTTAAAGGAAATAAATTATATTAACTGCAATAATGTCTACTTCTTGTACAGAAAAATAAAAACAGCGGCAGTGTATTTTGCATCAAATATAATAATGCAACAATCAATCTTATCACGCAATTGTATAATTTGAGTCTACTGGCAGAAGACTCGAGAACAAAAGAAAATTTAATTACATTTCAAAATATTCTAAAATGCGTTACTACTAATTTCCATGTATCATGCTTACATACTGAAATATAGATCTATACAATTTGATTCTACTGACAGAAGACTCGAGAACAAAAGAAAATTAAATTACATTTTAAAACATTCTAGAATGCGTTACTACTAAATTCCATGTATCATGCTTGCATACTGAAATATAGATCTATACAATTTGAGTCTACTGGCAGAAGACTCGAGAACAAAAGAAAATATAATTACATTTAAAAATATTCTAAAATGCGTTATTACTTAAAAAAAAAGTCTTCATAAATAATAATGTATGTACAATGTATATATGTTAAAAAGTGAAACAACACACTTAATGCTCACCTTGGGAACCAAACCTCACTTCTTCTATAGTTTTTGGTTGATTTAATTTTTCTATATAAATTTTGATTTCTTTAAAATGCTTTCTAACAAAATTAATGGGCATTGATGAATTTAAAAATAATACCTGTGGTAGAATTAGACCCGATAAGTTCATCAAGAAATAACAATAACTTACGTTATAGGAAATTCTGAATAGTTCCAAGTTTGCCACAAATCTCTTTTTTTAATTGTCATTCAATTGCAGAATTCTTTTAAACCCATAACCTTGATAGGCAGCACTTCTCAGCAACGACCAATGGTGTACTTTATCACTTGCAATCAGTTTTGAAATCATAATGGCACTATCCTCGATGATAATGAAATGTTCTTTTGTAACATTGAACTGAGGAATTGTAGTAGTGGTGAGATACTGTTCTATTTTTGCTGTAATATCCTCCACTTGTTTTTGAGAGTCCACAATTTTGTTCTTCTTTCTCGATTGAATTTCCACCTTCCACTCTTCAAAATATTTTTTTCGCAGTTTACTTGTTCTCTTTAATTAAGTTTAGTAAAATCGACATGTAAAGCGAAAAAGCTTCCGCGGCAGTACGTCTTGGCATTTTGTAATGAAGAAAGAAAACAGTCACTAGTTATGATTAATGAAATTGTAAAATGAAGTCTTACTTCCTACATACTGCAATATATTCCACGTCTTTTTAATCTTTAAGTGCGGGTAACAGCTGCTTGTTCTGAAATGCGATGGTTCATGAATGCGAGAAGCAACTGCATTGTTTCATGCATGCGGGAGCAGCTGTCCCCTACAATTGGGAGGTTCATCAGAGTGCAAATCAGTAGCAATAACAGGAATTGAAAGAGCTTGTGTTACATTCTCAACTTATCATAATGCTCTAATCTTAATAATAATTGAGATTCCTCATCTTTCATATACCTAGCTCTATCCTTGTGTTTTTCTTTATTCAATTCAGTTATTTTTAATTGTGATAACGAAGGATATATTCTCGTCGCCGTCGAAGTTCCTTCCACTTTTGAGGTTTCTTCCACTTTTGTTTCATCCATTTTTTTAATAAATATTTTGAATACAATCTTCTGGTATATTGAGACTACGTGAAATTCTCAGAGTACCTAAATTTTCGACCACGCGATATTTTTTAGATTACGTGATATTTTGAGACAACTTAAATTATCGATTACTTGTGATATTTTTCGACCGCCTAAACTTTTGAAAATTTGAATTTTTGAAAATTTGTCACTACCTAAATTTTTAAAGTTTGGAGACAACCTAAATTTTTGAAATTCTCGCAAGGTGTGACATCCGGTGCGAGCGAAGTGATGCGCCGGATGTCATACCCTATACTACTCCCTCTTAACACTGATAGGCATCTGTACGTCTCATATTAATAGTCATCACTTCATGATCAAAAGTGTAGACATAGTTACTGTGAACAACTTGGGTGACGCCTACTTCCCACTTTCCATTCAGCTGTTGTGTATTATCAATGGGAGTAGAAAAGATAGCAGCTCCATAGCCAAAAAGTCTGTTTGTTGCCACATTGCTAAGCAAGACATGATAGAATGACATTTTCATTTCGGTAATCTATACCTTACCAATTTGCATAACATCATGAAGACTTGTACTTTGGTCTCTCTACAATATATTAAAGTTGATCGCGATGGAAACGCTCATTTCAAGAATTCTTATGGAAATACATCGAAAGGAATTACATTAACATGGCGACAATTTTTCAATCCTAATGATATCATGAGGGATTTGGAATATTTCAAAACGTTGAAATACATCTCCTTGGGTAATCAAGTTTGGCTTCAACATCACAGAAATGAAATTCAAATCTATGATTCTCATCTCTCCATCTATTTCTCTTTTCGCAAATGCAATTGGGAAAAATATGAAAGATGTGTACATCACTCCATTATGTCATTCATTCGACGCAAGTTCATCGCATTGCTACGCAAATCTTAATCAGAGACCATCTTCAGCACAATGTCACACTCCATCATGAAGACTTGGAAATTGGATTTCCTACCATATGTTGAGATTGATCATGAACGAAACGTATGTTTCAAAGATTATACTGGAAATGTAAGAAGAGTACTTGCTTTATCATATCGACATTTTCAGTCTCTAAATCATATTATGAAGGACTTAACATACTTCTATATGAAAAAACATTCAAGCATAGGAAATCGCATATGGTTGCGACTCAACAAACAGCGAATTCAAATCTGTCATTCACAACTTTTTACCTACTTCACATTTCATCAAGGCAGTTGGGAAAAGTATAAAAGGAAGATACATCGCTCTTTTTACTCATTTCTTCATCAAGAAACGTCATTGCAACACCATCGTCAACATTCTCCGATGCATCAGACTCTACACGTAAATCGATCTGGCAACATTACATCAAAAAATTCCAAACAGCAAGTATTATCCGGGTCGACCGCAAATGTTAGTGGTGAAGATGAGCAATTTACGGAATCTTCAACTCTTCCCAAATGGAACTGCTCAGATTCTCGGCGCCCTTTCTCATTCATCAGCGCGGTTAATGCTCTTACAGCTGCAAAATCTTCTACGACGGATATGGAAGAGGGAGAAGTGTGCGATGTCGAATCTGACTGTGGACAATATGGTGATCTCTACTCAATTGAGTGAAGATGTATCGTTTTAAAAATTCACACCAGCAGTTTCAATTTGTCTTATGAGCCAGAACTTTTAAATTTCACAACTGAAGCAAATGCATACAACAAAAATTCGAGCTTATTCAATGTAAGTTTGAGTCGCATACTGGTATTACAGAGTAAAAATTTTGATTGTCCGAAGAAGTCTAAATTAAGTGGACTATATAGCTGACATACTTTACTATCTTTAATCAAAGCAGATCGCTTTACAAAACCAGTGTTTGTTTCACTATCAAATAGTGCTGCTTGATCTCTACACCATCCCATTGCTTCCACATGACTGTTGTGAGCTGCTGGATGAAACTGTGATAGAGCATTCAAATATGCTTTATAGGGATAATCGCTTTGATCACCTCCCACCTGTTGCTCTCCAATAGTTAGAGAAACATCGCGAAATAATGTGGCCAGTGATGAATTGTTCAGACCAACTTTATAAGCATCTTCAATTTTAGTTCCATCTGCTTGCTGAATTCTAAACCTCACATCAACCATCGCATGACTCAAATCAATATAATCATCGCAAGCGCCAGGAATAACAAATTCAATAGGACCAGTATTCTCAGCTGGACAAAACTGTGACAAACTGTGAAAATGTCTTCTGTGCAATTCGGGAGATAACCTTTGGCAAAAACACTTTTAACTTTTGATATGCGAACTTTATCACCTATTTGCACATCACTGCATTATTACGCTTGCGTTGGAATGTTTCACGCAATCTATCTACGTTGTCAGCATTCACATCCACTGGTCTGAGTCCAGTAGAACGATGAATGGAGTGATTGTGGGCATAAAGCGTATCTTGTAGAACCTTTGTCCAATTTTGTGTTAAGTTGGCAGTGAAATGTCGCCACAATCAATTTTTTAATGTGCGATTGAAACGTTCAACTACTGCAGCCTTATAAGCACTCTTTACACTAAACAGCTCAATATCATATCTCTCAAATAATCTTCTAACATGCTGATTTTCGAACTCTTTTCCTTTATCACTCTGAATTCTCTTTGGAATGCGACCCTCTCGAAAAATTGACTGGAATGCCTTTGCTACTCGTTCACCTTCTTTAGTTTTCAAAGGTTGAGCCCACGCATAACGCGAGATAATTACGGTTAAAATAAATTTGTGTCCCGAGTTATGTTTTGAAATAGCGGCAACGTCACACAAATATGCTTGCCACTGTTCATCAATGTCATGAGCAATATAATGACGGGTACGGTACTTCTTTTTCGCTTGTGTGTGGAGTGTATATGTAGCTTGACCCTTTAACCATTGTTTAACTTGTGAGTGTGGAAGACCGCTCGCTTTTGACAATTTCTTTATAGATGCAAATCCTGCAGGATGTTTTACATCATAATATATTGACTTCAAACGTTCAGTCGATGAAGACTGACTCTTTCTCCTTCTTCTCATGTTTTTGCTTTCTTGCCTTTTTGCATTTACAGCAACCACAGGATTCATGGGATTTACGTTAACATTGCTTAAGAGTCTCATTGTGAGAGCTGGTACAGCAAGTACAAGTTACAGTTACATTTACTTCCGGCGGCTCATTACATGGTAAGCAGCACATCTGCTTCATATTAATAGTCTGAGAAGATGTATTTCTTTGGAGGAGTTCTTCTACGTCGTTCTCTTCCCCCTGTTTGCTTGATGAGTGTGGGAGGGGATTAAGAAGGTGATCTCTTAAACCAATTCCTTGGCATTTTCATTTTACTCTTAACCGGTGAAGTAGATTAAGTAGCATAAACTGCTGAAATAGAACCAAGTTCTTTCAATGTTTCATTATTCAAAGCAAATTTTGGAATATTGTGCTTTTTCAATAGTTTAAGAAAGTAAGACCAACCAGGTGGGACATAGCCTTGACGGCGCTTTCTGCGTGTTGCATACTGAATCAAGTCTTCATAACGTGAAGCGTTAATAATTTCATTTTCATCTGAAATGATTTCACCTCTATCAGTCACAGTGAGATATGGTTCAATGCTGTTAAAAAGGGACATTGCATGTGCTCGAGATGCTAAAGGTGTAGCAGTCGAAACAGAGTCACGCATCTTATTCTTCAAACTTTTAATTCTTCGACAGGTTCCGATTGTAATAATACAGCACGATGTGAATCTTTGATATGCGCATTTTGCTTATAATTTAATTCATTCTTATAAATTTGATTTGCGAGAGGTTGTCTTACTTGTTGCATGGCAGTCAATTGCACATATTCATCCTGAGGAATAACAACCATGCTGGAGTAAGAACTCATAGTTTGTAGATAATCATAGGCTCTTTCAAAATATCACTTCGAAATCTAAATTCCTACGGACACTCTTGTGTAAAATCAATAAATAAGGAGCCGTGTGGTTTTTCAGTTGCTGCTTGAAAAATTTCAATTAAGGCTTTTGAACCTCTTGGCGCAACTTGTCGCGCTAAAATTTCAATTTGACTTCTATCTCGTGGATTCTTAAAAGTAGCGTAATAGTGTGTATTCAGGTTTCGTGTGCGGGCTTCTTTCCCATCAGGAAACAAATTTTTCGTGATATAGATTATAAAGCATCTTTTGTGATGTCCTGCGCGAGTGAACATATCTGTAACATCTTTAGAGTTCTTGCTTTCTTTTAATAGATCATCCAATACAACAACATCATTAGACTGAAGTTTATCCACTGGAATAATTCCTTCATGTCGAATAAAGTTACGACGTTGCAATTCCTGAAAGAGTGACGGCTGATAAATGCCATAACACTAAATCACTCGATTGATAGGTTCCCTAAACAACTCTTTTCTTTTATCTAGCAAATTCTGAGTGAAAACAGATTTACCTGCATGGGATGGACCTGATACAGTCAGAACTTTATCGTCAGAATTCCATTTTAATACTTTGGGATTCAATATTTGCATAATTAACGCTTAGGATTAAAGATCGTACCTAATAGGTCACCTACTACAGGAGCTAACAGCGGAAGTAACAATGAAAGGAAACCGCCCTTTTGTGTAAGAGTTTTCCTCTTTCTTTGAAGGGTAACTTTAGGATTGGAGATGAATCGCAATTTCGTAGTATGTCGCTTAAGTAACTTTCGTTGTTGTGGTGATAATTTCTTTGTCCTCAAACTTCTCACATGAGAAACAATTTCTCGAATAAATTTATCATTGGCATGTCGTATAGCATTGTATCGCTGATTTCCTTTCATTCGTTGAAGAGCTCGAATGGCTGCAGAAAATTTTGAAGACTTTTGACTTTTGCGTTTCGCCATTTTTCTCTTAACCATTGTTGCAACTTGATTTTTCCACATTTGCATAGGTGCTAACTTTAATGACAGAAGTGATGCTCAAAATGAGCTATATCACTGTGACTACATGGACAAAGTTGAATACAACATCGTATGAAACATCGCTGGCAGAAAGTATGCTTACATCTCTTAAAGATGCGTTTTTCACTTCCATCCTTTCGCTTGCATGCATCGCACATATTTTCATTTCACTCTTCCTAACAACTTCTAAAGCAAGTCTTTTTGAAGACATGAACTTGCTAGCCTTTTCTAAATAATAGACACATGTGCAGAAGGAATATACTTCGACAGTAAGCAGACACAACTCGAAAGCCAATTGTGCTACGATGAGGTACCATTGCAGCTTTAAGTTTCTTTTATACAAAGTTGAATGTGAATATGTGAAATCGCTTCAATCACTAAACTGCTACCATGATTGTTAAATGCATCAAGACGTTGAGCAATTTTTCCCATATGTCTTTCAAAAAATTCTTCGGGATTATCTACAACTTCCATCGAATAAGAAGCAAAGTGGAAGAAACGATCTTCTACCTCTTCTTTCCCAAAATGGCTGAAATGAATTTTTGCAACTAATCTCGCCATTACAATTCTATTAGAAAACGTATCCATTAACTTCAAAAATAGAGTGCTAATATCACCAATAACTGATTTGATGTTGATCTCATCTTTATGAAAAGTTATCACATAATCTTGAATAGTTCCTTTTACGCTTTGTCTATGAAAACTTAATGTTCCACAATCATTTGAGAAAGACATTATCTCCCTTCATCTATCCCATCCGTTGCATGAAAATAAGAAATCTCTTCAAAAAGCATTTATTGAACGATTTTAACAAGCATGCATTACAAAGTTTGGGTTTAAGACAGATAAAATAGATACAGTTGGTAGCTATCATATAAAGCATATATAAAGCATATATATATATATAAGCATATCTTATAAAGCATATCATATATATCATATACATAATGAGGACCAAACATTATTTTAGCAGTGTTGAGATATGGAGGAAAAAGCATTGATTATGAATGTAGCGACTACAACCAACATTAAAAAAAAATAGAAACACTCAATTCCTTAAAACGCTTAGTGACTTCATGATAGTGTTGACTAACTCTACTATTACAATGTAGAAGTAGAATATCATTGATGATTAGATTTGGAAATAGTAGTTTCTTCTCCTTAGTAGGATTATTGCAAAAGATACATACAACATTAAAAGCTGCTAACCATTTTCTAAAGTCAATAAGAAGAGCACATTCATTAGAAAAGCCATAGTCTTGCAAGTATTGCTGATTAAGTCCATGGAGGTGTTTTCTGGCCCAGCTATAAGCGTTGGGATCGCACTTGGCATGTTGATGGTGGACACTAACAATTTGATACGATCAATTGTCCATAGCAATAGCACTGAGCTCCTGTACAGGTTCACCCTCACAATCCATAAAAATGATGATGGATGACTAAAAAGGAAATTACAAATTTTTACTCATCTGATGAAGAGTCCTATAACATATTACAAAATGAAGAATTACATCGATGCTGTTCACGACAAAATACAGAAATAACATGCTGGCAGCGAAGAAGTAAAATGTATCTGATAAGTCCACGTCTACGACACTCAAAGCACATGAGAGAACTGTCATAAGGTAGAGATAGGTAAGGACTACTGATTCTCCTTCTTTAGCTTGCGTTTCCCGGCAGCATTCTTCTCTGACTTGCGCTTTGTACCGCTCTCGTTGAGGATTTGATCAATAATGTCATGAACGTCTGGTTGCTTTGGTATATATAGGATGGATTGAGCATGCATCGATATAGAGGCTAATTTGTTGTTCTGGTGATAGCCATAATATATTCCACTGATAGCAAAACCAATATTCCAAGTGCCTTCTGCGAGGTCTTCACATCTGATGGGTGTCACTTCATCTCCTTCCTTTTTATAGTATGAGCACCAATGCGATAGTGGTATAGAAAGCTTTTTACCATCCCACATCTTTCTATATGGAGCATCATTGTCGTCTCTCGCCTTCCATTCATTGCTTAGGGGAGTAGGGATGTCCATATTTAATGTTGCAAACTCTTTAATAATATCGAGTTGGCGACGAATGTATGGATTCACAGGAATGACTACGTAGTCCCCATACTGATTGTTCAATATTTTCACTTCATTGGAAGGAATCATTCCCGTTTGCAATACTATACTATGATCGTAATAACGTATGGCTTATCTAAATTTACGCTGTAGTGGGGTAGGACTATGTATCTTTGTTGTCTCTTCTACTGGCCTCAACATGAGACGATCTGATTGTAGAGATCCTTGTAACGTTTGAACACTATCTTGTCCTGTAAATGTAGTAGATGTAGTAGATGCCTGAAAATAAAAGAGATGCTATTAAGTTACACTCAAGGAAGGAGAGGAAGGAAGGTTTCGACTTACCATTTCAGATGGATAATATAATAGGAATGTAGAGGGAGAACGTGCGTCCGACACTTGTGCAACTCAAAGATAGAATGATTGTCACTCTGAAAACCTCATTATTTATAGAGAAATGCTGGATTCTGATTGGATGTGCTCCTCATTGGCCAATGACATCAAGCTGATTCCAAATCTGGTCTCAGTTTTCTCGTCCGATGCTTCGTTCCCCCGCTGGAGCCCAAAACACAAAACTCAACCTCTGACGGCTCTCTAGCATGACTAAAAGTCTCAATGTCACTCTCAAGCCTCAGCAAAGGAAGATAGGGACAAACTATACTTTCCAATGAACTTGTGACACTTTTAGCTTTCAAACGAGCTATTGCACGACTTTCTACGATCTCTAGAACCAAAGTTGGAAGAAACGCTGCCGAGGGGAGGTCGAAGTTCTTCGTTGTTTGGCCTATGACTTAGGAAACAAGTCTCCTAGACCCAAAATTGGCCAAAAAGATCAAATCCGCCGTCCATTTTCACGTAAGAGGCTTCGTTTAGCCGCTACAGCCAGTTTCTCACTCAAAAACACAACCAAACCACACCTACACCCAAGAAACACAACATGTCGACGCAGAATTTCATCACGAAGGCAAATCTAAACAAAAAACAACCCTACAACCAATCCTACACACCAAAATCATTGACCACCGCCCAAGACCAACAAGGACGGTCGACCACGACCCACCCGGCCGGTCGACCCAGAACCACACCAACCCAACTCACGCTCCAAAGGGGCTGGCGCTGTGCGCAGTTGGGAGGATTCCTTACTACTCTAATATACGATCCATTTAAATAGAATCAGACCTTTTATTTTTTGCTGGTCTTGCAGTAAGAGGGTGTGGCGTGCATGCATCGTGTAGCACATTTACAGCATTCAAATTGTTATTGGCATTATGTTAGACTTCGGCTAAAATTGACATAATAGAGTTATTTTTTCTCATTCGGCTTTCACACTCATTTATACCGAAAGTATTTGTTGTCTGAAAACATTGAGTATGAAACTATAGTTGAAATAGAACCATCAATTTAAAGTCAAGCGGTGCAAAACCTAAATAGGTATATAACACAAGTGAAACATTGAGTTGGGGATTGGGAGGATGGGGTATCCCAAAGCCTTGAGGCCGGTTAAACACCCGCCCTAAAAATGTGCCGGCGTCCCTGATTCCGTGGCAATTTCTTGAAAACATTTGTTTATCTCACATTTGGTAGTTGGTCTCAACTTGAGTTCATTTAATATAATCGAAACTGCATGCACATTGGGAATACTGAGTTGCTACTCTACCTAATATGCTTATTCTATTTCGAAGACAATCATGCGCGCTGGGCAGAGCCACATCTTCGTAGCATGTAGGGATCGGTTAGGTTCAATCAAAAAACTATCGCCCGCTTGAATATAAAATGTTAGTCTGGATACATTATTTAAAGTCACTACTGTGACTTGGGAATTCCACCAGTCAATGCCGTGACTCTGTTCTAGAGACGTTCAACAGCTATGAATTGAAACCCGAACCCAAACCATCATTTAGAGCCTGACCCTACCCGAAAATTTTGCCGATTCCAAAAAACCCGAACATAACCCGAAAAAATAATTGAAAATTCAAATTACTGCAGCGCCGTGGTGGACCAATATATTTACAAAGGAAGTCAACAAAACAAAAGCACATTTATAGATTTCTAAATATCATAAATTTGCATGACGATAATTGAACCTGAATATTTTATAATCAACCTGAACCCAAACACGAACCTAAACTAAATTCGTATACCCGAACCCGAATTAGGGTCGGATCGGGTTCGGGTTGCGGTTTGAGTCGGACTCGAACATCTCTACTCTCTTCGTACCATATACATAATGGGTTTAAAGTCAGGGGTCATGCATAATGGGTCATGCAGTGTAATGCCTGACGTACGGAATGGTAGATTTCTTAATTCTTCGTCCTGATGCCGATATTTTGTATATTTATATTACTGGTGCTAAGTGGTTCGTCTGTCTAACCAATAATGTTTGTCGGAATGTTTGGTGGAAGACCGATAGAGCACTTTAAGCTCAAGGTCTCTAAACAACCGGCCGATTCTGTCCGTCACATTTTGCATGTAAGGTAGCGTTGCTGTCCGTTCCAATATTGCACTTCTTGTCTGGAATCTTCTCCGGTTTAAAATGCATATGTCTAGGATAACCATCCCCGATAAAACACTATGAATCTCATGATGGTTGGTAGGGTATGCTCCTCGTATCCGGTGGTAGGTAATTCAAGGGAAAATATACTTCTGCGGATACTATTATGTATTAAAATACAAATATAACGCCCGATGTTTCGCTGTCAACCAGCTTGATGACGAGCAAAATTTATAATGGCACAAAGGTGATAAAAACTGGAAACGTGCGCAGAATGGAGTTACACGTCAGTGCGGGATAATCACATGAATAATCAAGGTCCCCTAAACATGTATAGGCATAGAAATAAATTGTTTATCTGAAGTTCGCTAGAATGGAAATTGACTCAAGGTCGCGGCACATCCGGTGGAACTAAGTTGGGGCATGAAGAACCAATTAAAAGCTTCGATTTACTCATGTGACTGATTCTAACCCAATGATACAGATGTTGGCAGGTGCATCTAAGTGAAAATGCATGCGATTTATATGCCGTTATTGTGCATTGCATGAAGCTTAATTTCCATTCTAGAGGTTTTATTGCTGTCAATTTCTATGTGTATAGGGGTCTTGAGGTGCTACTATATTTACGATACAAGTAGTAATGCTAAAAGTTCAAAAGCTAAACGAGAAGTGAAGCAAAGTAGTAGCGCACACATATCAGCAGCTTCACTTCTCGTTTAGCTTTTGAACTTTTAGCATTACTACTTGCATCGTAAATATAGTAGCACCTCAAGACCCTTATACACATAGAAATATACTGTTTATCTGAAGTTGACTAGAATGGAAATTGACTCAAGGTCGCGGCACATCCGGGGGAACTAAGTTGGGACATGAAGAACCAATTAAAACCTTCAATTTAGTCATGTGACTGATTCTAACCCAATGATACAGACGTTGTCAGGTGCATCTAAGTGAAAATGCGTGCGATTTATGTGCCGTTATTGTGCATTGCATGAAGCTTAATTTCCATTCTAGAGGTTTTATTGTTGTCAATTTCTATGCCTATACATGTTTAGGGGACCTTGATTATTCACGTGACTATCTCGCACTGACGTGTAACTCCATTCTGCGCACGTTTCCAGTTTTTATCACCTTTGTGCCATTATAAATTTTGCTCGTGATCAAGCTGGTTGACAGCGAAACGTCGGGCGTTATATTTGTATTTTAATACATAATAGTATCCGCAGAAGTATATTTTCCCTTGAATTACTATGAATCTCCTTACACTCCTCATCTGCGGCTGTGGAGTCTGAGCAATGTGTAGGAATTACATGAGATAAACTTCTAGCCACAGACTATTTATGAAATGGTAGATGATGCGACGAGGAATCAAGATATCAAAATTTCGTGCCGAGAATGAGGGTTTTTTATTATGCAACTGCACACAGTCCTTCAGTTTTCAGGGGCCATATTAGAGAAAAATTGAAAATCGGCTAAAAGTTAGAAAAAAAGAATACGAATAGAGAGGAGAAAAACTAAACACTACTACAACTATCAATAAATATGACTGATACTGTTAGCTAAATACAACAAGAAAATCGATCATTGCATTTGTATGTATGTATGTACTGTATGTATATTTCAGAAATGAAAATCAGAATGCATTACACTTATAGAAATCTCAAGATAAAGTTAATAAACAGATCCTCATAAAACTGAGTGGCGGATCATGGCACAAGTGAAAGGAACAAAGGAATTTCTTCTCCTCGACGCGATGGAAGTTGGTTGGATTAGGCGATTTGAACGGCTGGAAACATTCGGTATGATGTCATGGAGAACATGATCTGGGTCATGCAAGGCATCCAGGAAGAGACGAGACGCTGCTGCATGACGCCTCTGCTTCAAAGGTGGAAGCACTGCACAGCTACAGTCTGCCAGATGAAAGTCCTTTGGTTGGGAGCACAACAGGCGGTGAACACGGTTTTGAAACCGTTCAAGCTTCCTTTCAAGCACTGTAGGCAATGACAAAAATACCGGAGATGAAAACTCGAAAGTGCTGCGGATGAGAGCAAAATAGACGCGTCTCAAGTCGGAGGTAAAAGATAGTGGCTTGAGTGTTCGTAGACCGTACAACCTCTGATTTGCAACTTTGAGCAACATATTGACGTGAGATGACCATGATGACTTATCATTTATCACTACACCCAATACACGCAGTTCGTGGACCATTTGCACCTCGCTGATTTGAAATGAATGGCAATCACTGGACTTCTTGAAAAAGAGAGACTTTGATTTGGATGCATTGAGAGTGAGTCCAACTTTGTCCGACCATCTGCAAACATTATCGTGCTCTTGAAACACATCAGCACCAAGGTTATTCCGTGACAGGGGAACACATAATGAAACATCATCGATATATTTCATAATACAAGTAGCCGGATTTATTGGGTTCAGAGTTGCTGACACTGCACAAAATAAAAACGACCCAAGGAGTGATCCCTGAGGGACCCCTGACGTCACGTCGGACGGCCAACTATGTGCATCAAAGACACGGACAGCCTGAGTTCGAGAAGTGAGATAGTCCTTCATAAGAAGTACGAAGCCAGATGGCAGGCCGATGTCCAGTAGACGTTGTATTATAATGGCATGCCTCAATTTGTCGAATGCCTTCGTATAGTCATAGGCGATTAATTGCACGCCATTCACATGAGGATCATCCAAAAACAAAGAAATATCGTCAATCAACTTGACCACTGCTGCGGTCGGCGAGGACCTCGGACGACTACCAAATTGATTCATTCCGAAGGAAGATATCAAGGATTGCTTTACTGCTCCCTGCAACAGAAAGTACTCTAATAGTTTCCCAGGAAGCGGCAGTAAGGAAATGGGACGAAGGTTGTTCAATTCGACTTGAACGTGTTTCGGGACAGGCACCACATGACCAAACTTCCAACAAGTAGGAAAACGACGTTCCTGTATAGTCAGAGAAAAAAGATGGCATAGAGGTCCTGCAATAATGGGAGCAATGGCTTTGTACACAGTTGTCAGTACCATGTCACTTCCGCAAGCTTTGTGACTAGGGATCTTGTTTATGCGAGCCTCAACATCATGTACTGTGATATTGATTGTCCAGCAATCATTAGGGATGTCGAAGGAGTCCATAGAGCTGCCTGGGACAAATGCATCGCAAAAAGCGTTATTGATCTTCTCTGCAGCAGGGAAGGCTCCGCCCAACTTTGTGCACAATTGTATAAGGGGATCAGAGCTCTTTGTACCTCGAATCGTATTCACTGAACGCCACATATCTTTCGAATTCTTGGAACAACGTCTGGTCCAATTCCTTTTCGCCTTCACGATTTCATTCTTCACCTTGTCTTTCCAATACTTGTATTCTTCAAACTGACTACGTCTGTATGCATTCCATCGCGTCTGTATGTAGAGTTTCAAAAGCGGGGTGACCCAAGGCTTATCCCTCGGCGTGAAAGGAACAACATGTTGCGGTATAAATTTGTTGACGCACTCCGTTAACATATTATGAAAAACAGTACATTTTGTTTCACAAGAGTCACTTGATTTGTAAAATTCACACCAATTTATGCATCGCATTTCGTCAAATAAAGAATCAAGATTAGTCTGTCGCATATCAAAGATACGTTTATAGATAACACAACTTGAGGAATAATTCGACAAAGGATATACAATCACACTTCGGTGATCCGAATTTCCAATTGGAGGAGTTATTGTTGCATGAAATTCAGATGAAATGTTTTCACTAACATAGAAAAGATCTAGCATGGCGTTGACACGCGTAGGGGATTTTACAATGTTTGTGACGTCCAAATCACTAGCAAACTTGCAACTAAAATGACTGAAATCTCCACATATTATTACATCATAGGTGGGATGCTTAGCCAAGACTGTATCAACATTGTCCACATTCAAATCATCACTCACAGTTCGACTCACGTCTGGTGGTATGTAAATACAAATGACAATAAACTTGAAATCAGGCAGCATAAGCCACAAGTCACTAACGTTCGCTATAGGACATAAGATGTCCAACCTCGAAAAACGAATACTGCTTTTGATATAAGAACATACACCTCCACCACGTCGTGGAGGCGGACGGTCCAGCGTGCAAAACAAAAAAAGCAATACATCAAAGGAAAATTGACTAACTGTTGCACGAATGTTATCGATTTTCGGAAAAAGCGATTGCAAGTTAGCAAGAAAGAAAGATGGAAAACAATTCGCTGTATTACATACATCAGATTTTTCCGTAGAACAAGACATAAAACCCTCCATCAAAAATTTCGGTTTCTTTCCTGAACTTTAACATCGTCTACGTAGATGGCACCTTTGTAGATGCGAACAGTTTTACCAGAATTTTCGGACATGTTTCTCAACTCATTTCTTCTGCGCCTCAACTTCCAGTCTTCCTGTTGTTGGAAAGGTGTTAAATCATTGGTTATGTACACTTGCTTCATGTCATCTGAGTCTTTGAGTTGCCTCGAAGCCTTGAGAACTTCTGCTTTATCCAAGCATTTCGTGAAGACAACTTTAAGGGACGCTTTTTGCCTGGGACCGGTTTGCCAACCCGGTAAAAGTCATCACAAGCCTTGACACTAAATTGAATGCCAAGCTTATCCAAAACAGATTCGACGTCATCTTTGACGCCACTGCCCTCTGCCAAGCCTCGAATAACTATGTTTCGCTTGCGAAGCTCCCGCTTTTGCCTTTCTATCGTACCGCCCTGAGTCACAACAACCTTTTGCAAATCATCCAATTCCTTTCGCAACTTAGCGTTATTGGACATTATGATGTCCAGTTTCTTAGTCATTTCAATCAGCAAAGACGAGCCATTAATCACGTCCTCGCAAACATCATCAGCATCCTGTAATAAAGTCACAGAGCTCTTCATTCGGATAACAGCATCAAGTAGCTGAGCTTTTGTGAAGTTCTGCCTTCGGATTTCAGCATTTATATCCATATTGCAAGCATTTTAGGTAAAACCAACATACAAGCCTATACTTTTCTTACATTTAGTGTGCTATGGATTCAGCCAATAAAATGCTAGTCACCACATAATCTATGGTCCGTTTTAAATCCACTAAAAGCATAATAAGTAACATAAGATGAAATGGCTATTCTGGTATGCTCCCATCGTTTTTGCTTGTCATATACAACACTTACAAGCACCATGTATTCGACATGCCCTTCGCGAGTCAGTTGTAACCAGAGTGCGAATGAATTTGACCTTAAACTTCTTGAACTGAAAGGTGGCCATTTTTTCAAAGCCAACTTTAGCTAAACGGTGTTCGCATATTGTTCAGAAATGAACTCTCTTGTTCATTTCGTTCACGTGTTTTTGAGTTATTTGCTGCAAGCGCGTGCTAGGCTCAGTTCAGGCTCGGTAGAATCCTTTTTAATCAACTGACCAGATTTGAAATTGATCTGGCTTTTCATTTGAATTTTGCGAGATCCGCTCAAACGGACATTACACAAAATATATTTACATGCACGTTAATAAGAATTACTTACACTAGGCTGCGCTATACTTGCATATTTCTTATGAACAAGATAGCGGCAGTTTAGCTTTATTTAACTTTTTACGACGAACAACAAACTTGTTTTAAGACTGATGTCTGCAAATGGTTGAACTGTACAATGCACTAGAGATTTACACATGTAGTCCTTCATGTAACTGCCATTAGGTCAATGCGGTTAAAATTGGTGCTGGTGAGGGACGCACATGCAACCTCGGAATTCTACAAATTGTATTGCTATTCTAAGTCGTAGCATCTTACATTGGAAATCCATGCAGAGTGAAGAGGCTATGAAACTT
Source organism: Prostheceraeus crozeri (assembly GCA_907163375.1). Lineage (NCBI taxonomy): Eukaryota > Metazoa > Platyhelminthes > Polycladida > Euryleptidae > Prostheceraeus > Prostheceraeus crozeri. The sequence continues at coordinate 327,105 of CAJQUW010007069.1, read as the reverse complement.
CTTTTGGGTTGATATCTGCGAAATCAATTTGAATTTTCAAAATGGCGTTTGAAATGAACGAGGTGTGAACTGAAAGGGAACGGTGAACGTCAAGTGAGTTGGTAGGACTTTTTGATGACCTTGAACGGTGGTCGTGATTTTAAAAGTTAATGTGAACTGAACGCCATTCAAACTTTTCGTAAACTTGTAACTCTCTGGTTCAAACCTCTTCAGGCGCAATCTTTTTTTTCAAAAATAGACATAGCTCGGAGATATTCAAATTCGCATGATATTTTTCTCATTTCCATGATTGTCTATCAGCAACTAAACTTATCAATAAAACTAGGTGCAGTCATAATCACTGTATCAGATGAGTATTTTATATACATGTATTAGAACAATCAATCACTATATTTTACAATTCCTGGTATCTAATGCTGCAAAAAATATGGTTTTTATACCGGACTAATTTTGTACAATTGATGTATAAGACAGTACTTGTATATAAGTGCTTTATTCCAATTCATTCACAGTTGCACCAAATTACGTCGTGAGATCATCACTTCACACCCATCCTATACATTCGTGCGGTCTGGTCCATATATTCTTTATGGTCCATTTTTGCGCTTCCTTCTGTAAGTGCCATAACACGAACTGCCATATGCATCCTTTTGTGTGTAATGCTGATATGGATTTACGATTTTATGATCATCAGAGCTTAGCACTTCTGGACTATGCAGACTCTTGGAATACATGAACCGATTTTTCCTCGGCACATCACTAAATTTACGATGTGAGCCGTACTGAAACTCTCCTTCGAAAAAAAGTGTCTCATCTCGATGTGCAAGAAATTTCTTCTTCGGTTGTCCTATAACTCGCAATTTCTTTGAACGACATTGGTGACCTTGATCCTTTGAGATTCCACAAGTACCACAAAAGTTTTTCTTTTGCTGATGCAATTCATGCAACTCAAATGCTACAAAACGCCTGGCTTCAAGCATTCGGTCTTGAGGAGTAGCTAAAGAAGCAGATTTGTAAGCGCTTGATTCCATGCTTGGATCTTGATCAAGGCTCAATTGATCAATGGTGTTGCTATTCTTACCCAGGCTCAGTTCAGATAAATCCTGAGGTGACGCATTTTCTTGTGCCTCTGATGATGCTTGCACTTTGCCAAAGTCTAGCACCTTGGACGGTAAAAGTTTTTTTTTTAATTTTGGCTTCTCGTCTTCCTGTACTGAAACTATTACTTTCCTTTTCTGATCAGCATTAGATGCCGCTTGCGACATGGAAACTTCTGACGCAGACAGTTTAGAAGTTTGTGATCCAGAATTGTTTTCCTGTGTTATTTGTTGATCGAATAATGAATCAGATGATATATCAAACGTTGGCGTATCAATTACTACCTGTGATCGTGGATTCTTATTTGACTTGTCATCCTTCTTGATATCAATTGAATTTGCTTGAGAATATTGTTTTATTACTTTGCCCTTTGTTCCTGTTGTTGATGATAAGTCTTTCCCACCAATCAAATGAAGTTTACGACTTGTCTCTAGTTGTGCTTTTTGTGTAGCCGATACGTCGGCGATTGCTGTCGTTCCAAAATTTTTCATCAGATTTTCTATTTTGTGCTTCATTTTATCATCCCCTCTGTCTGTTGAATATGTTTTTTGCTCCTCATTTTCAAGAACTGTCAATGTACTACTTGTTTTCTCTGTTGCTGAAATATCTGATACTAATGTCAATTCAGAGCTGTCTGTTGAGCTCATCTTAAACTCTTGCTCTTTACCGTTGTTAGATCTACTGGTTTGAGATGATGTAGCCTTTATAGGGTCCTTACTTTTCATTGTGCTGATCGGCTTATGAAATGCAATTAATTGTAGCATCTTTTGCGCACTTTCCTCTGACTGCAACAGTTCATTTCCTGTTTTATTTTTCTCAATTTCATCTGATTTGAGAGCTTCCCTAGCAAATGCAAGCATAGTCTTCATTCTTGATTTGATTGTTGACTTCATTTTTATTGCGGCGCGAGACCAGATTGAAGGTGTTGATTCCTTTTTAGAACATTCATTGAAGTTGGAATTTTTCGTTATAGGCCTACTATATGACGCGACAGAGAAGCTGTTAATATCCGAGCAAGCCTCTGAAAACGGAGAATCAGATGAAATTGTTGGGCAATCCAAAGTCACGGAAGTAAGGTCTTGCTGCGAATTTCCAGATGGTGAAGTTTTCTTGATTGGAAAATGATAATTGCAGTCATCGCCTTCAGATTGAGTTAGAAACAAGGATGGTGAACTGTTGCTGTCGATAGTTGATATAAAGGTTAATAATTCAGAAGTAGCCACCAGGTCAGAATCCAAGTCTTTATCAGCCTTGAACTTACTGCTAACTTGTTTGATTTCAGTAGTTGCAGTTGCAGCATCTCGAAATTTTAACGGTAACACGTTTTTACTGTCGTCCTTCAATTTAGAAAACTTTCGATTTATTACATACTCTCTAATTATGGAATTCAGTTCTTGGCTTGGAAACACTTCAATGCTGGCCTGAACTCCACTCGGTATAACAATCTCGCTCATAAAGGAAATAATTCAGATGCAATCCTGTCTTCCGAAATTATTGCGCAACAAGTGAAAAACGCTAATGTATATCCTTTCGAAAATATTTGGGTTTGTTGGTATGATTGGTCAATAAGTTCTCTGCCATTCGTAATGTAAAGATGCTCAGAAATAGCTCAAACTTTTCAAACATTACGTCATCAACTATGATCTTTGATAATTGTGATTAAAATGGTTTTTGCCAATTGTATAATAGTGAAAGCATGGACTCCTAGACATCATGACTGCAATGATTTGGAATTCCTTTTTCAGAGAAGGCAGATAGATGGATTACTGCTGTAGAATTTGCAGCCACAGCCAAGAAATTTTTTGTGCGTTGCTATCACTGAATACCATAGAGGTCGGATACCAAAGCTATCTAAGCCTAAAGTGCACATAAGATAGTTATGATAGCACTAGTTTGGACTCTGACAACGAATCTAGTTCAAGACTTCTGTGTCTTCATCTTGAGATAACTTTTGATGCAAATGCCGTAAAATCTAAAATTCGCACACACAATAAGATTAATCTTACAGTTGTCATGTCCCAGAATATTAATTAAAATGGACTGTTAACAACATCTGAGGACAACATTAAAGAAAATTATAAAAGTTAATCGTATGGTCTAAGATTTGTGATTTTTACTCCCTTTTTTACATGTTTAATTTTCATAACCCATTGCAAACGATCCTGTTCAGAATGACATTCCAGCGTGCCTCTAAAAGATAATGCAGGCGATTTTCTGATTTCATTTTCAGTAGCCAGTCATGCATGCTCCTGCTTTTTAAAAAATAATGTTTCTATTGAACAAGTGTTTTTTTTAACATGGAAGATATCGTGCACATGCTATATAGCACTTACTTCAATTTTTCATCAGTTTATCAGATATAAAAGTGTTCTAACCATTTGACTTTTCCGGACCCACAACAACTGATGCTGGATATCATTTCAGCTACAATTCATAGATACGATGATAGAGAGTAAACGAGGGAAATTTGACCGGTCAGTCAGATTAGTGCACGCGTCCACTAAAATTTATAATCAAAATATTGCAAATTTTCCCATCTCTAAAGAGTCCTGTAACAGATTTGCAAAATATTTCACTATTACTGTCATATTCACAAGGATGACTATGATTTGAATTGGTTATTCCGTTCTTCTTCAATAAGACTTGCTCATCAAGAGTTTTCAATGTAGGCTTGGCCGTGATAGAGACAATAGGGCGTGTTCCTATTGATTGACAAATGCTTCAACAACGGAATTCAATCAGCGATCCGTGTTTCTTGATTTTCATTTCTGAACATTCAACACATTCTATTCTTTTTGGATTAGGATTCAAGAAAGCATTGTATATTTGTTTTAACGGATGGAACACCGCAAATTATATGGTGACATTGTCTCCTAGTCTATTCCAACATCTGATGGCGAGTAAATGCACTTAATGTGAGTTGTGATGTACTTTCAGCACATTGCATAAAATCAAAGCAAAATTTATCTTTTGGTGTTAACTCTCAACAGTTCTACCCCAAACTGACGCGATAGGGTAATTCATATGACTTCAGTCACACGACCCACCATTATTCATTGCACACGATTGCCAGCAGATTTTATAATAAATTATTTTTCTATGATCCAGTGGACATTATTCCCCCAAGACGAACCATAAATAATGAATATAATAATGGAATTATTGCATATGATATTACATAATTATTCTAAAATGTTACATATATAATAGACAATAATGAAATAATGCAGCACACATAATATAATGAAGACAGATATAAGCAATGGTTCTATGATCCATTAAAATACGGTTCTACTCTTGAAATTATCGACTTGTATATTCTAAGTAAAATGGCCCAGCTTCCCAATCATTTGATGACAAGGGAAACTGGCATCCACAGAGATCGAGATGGACATCCTATGCGTCAGCGCAAAGTACTAGCGTCGGATACAACTCTGGGAGAATTGTTAGGCAATACAATAGAACCGGGATGAATGTGGATTTTTTGTTTAGAGCCAGAAACGCCCCAGAGAGCACTTAGCATTCCTTAAATTTTTAGAAATTTTCGAAAAACCGGCGTTGTGGCCTTGTGGTAAGTGCTCGCTCTGCGTCCAGGAGACCTTGGTTCAAACCTTGGTCGAATCAAACCTAAGAGTTTTAAAAAAGGCGCACTCTGCATTCTTGCTAAACACTCACCACAAAATGAATGAGAGTGAGATGAATGACAACTCGGCCACATGGAAGAAAGTCTCCGTGCCTATAGTGTGTTTCCGAGTATAAACAAGGTTCATTTGTCTCTTTTATTTTATTTTAAAAGAAACGTCAGCATGACAACGAAAGGGAAGGAGACAGAATGACATCTGATGCGTGTATACCAACGGAAGAGATGCTAAATCCTATGAAAACAAAATGCAGCTAGTTGATATGAAAAAGTCTCCACATACACACCTGTATCATGCAAGCAATAATCAATGAATTCCTGCTAAGCTACCTAATAGTCCGGCAGCCAGCACGAGTTTCTGCAGGGAACGAGGCCGAAAATGACACTTTCACAGAATGATGCACACCCTGCCGAGTTCTAGTGAGCTCCTCTTCTTGTCAGACAGGATCAAAGAAGAACACATGTAAATCCAATGGGACGCAGATTGCAGTTTTTGACTCAAATGAAATTTTGTATGTTTTCTCTGATTAAAAGAAACGTATTAAGCCCAGAATCATAATTTTTGTCATGGAATGTCTTCAGGTCATTTCCTATGATGTGCATGTGCTATTATCATGCATCTAATCGACAATGTATGTGAGAATGTGGTTGAATGTGGACAAAGTTGCTCAAAATGTTTTAGTTTGGCGACATTAAGAGGCTCGCACAAATTTAAATGTGTCTAGCTTTATAGACAGGGTGCATGAAAATGAAATAAAATGACCTGAAGACATTCCATGTCAAAAATTATGACTCTGGGCTTCGTACTTTTCATTTGATCAGAGAAAACATACAAAATTTCATTTTAGCCAAAAACTTCAATCTGCGTCCTAGGGTGTACATGTACATCATTCTGTGAAAGTCTCATTTTCGGCCTCGTTCCCTGCAGAAACTCGTTCTGGCTGCCGGACTATAAGTCATTTGGAAGCATGCTCACTTCCTGCTATGCTTTGGTCTAACAATAGCCTCCTCAGTTTAAGTGTCCACGATAGTTAATCTATGAAAAAATAGAATTTAAGTAGAGGTTGATCAAGTCCCTGCTACCCTCCTCCCTCCCCAATTTATTTTTGTTTATGTGGATTGCTTACTTTGATGTAGATGTATAGTTTTGTGGCATTACGAACAAAGGATAATTGTGGCAATGGTTAAGGTAAACTGAGGTGCAGTAATTCGAGTATTTCCTTTCATATTTTTCCGCATCCATCTCTATAAAGATAGTTGGTGAAAATGCGGGAGAAGAAACTAGAAATTAACATGCAAGTACCGTTATTCTATCTGAAGATACAGATTAATCAAACAGTCCTTAATAAATACAGGAGATTGTGAATTTTTGAATCACTTCACTAAACATTTGTTTTTAAAATTTCATCATGTTCTTCCTCTAATACTGTCCTGTGTAGATGAATTAAACTTTTAGTCCGAAGTTCTGAATGATTTTATAGTTAAGTTTTAAAATACATGCACACTGATCAACTCTGGTCTAATTTGCAACATACAGTGTATACGTTATGTAAAACAGCAACTGCTGCACCCAAAAATGACCTGAGTCATCAGCTGAGCACCATCCGTCACCGAAACTTCAACCCGGTAAGCTCAGTATCTCTCAGGATGGTGGTCCTGCAACATCTCGTTGCGCCCAGGTCCTAAACACAAGGCTGCTATCTTCTTCCGCCTTTGCACTCAACTAATTGATGGTGATCTTTACGCTTTTAACAACGGCTTGGCATACCTGCCACTAAAGTGACACTGAGTGTCCGTGCGGATTCTCCAATGTGCCAAGTTAGCGGGGTTTGGAAACACATCATATGTCCATTGACCTTCCGCTTCGGATTCAACTGCCAATAGCCCATATTCCACCAATCGTTCCATGATATCTTGCGATCTTCAACTTCCCAGTTGAGCCATCTTCCTTGCTGCCTCTGTTGCACTGCCAGGGCAAGTCAGTAGTTATAAAAGTATAGCTACATATCACTTGTATGAGTCAGCATGAAAAACAATCCACCCAAACTGCTGGAGTGATTGTTTGACGCACTGGATGGAGTCCGACGATGCCTGAGTCATTGGGTGGACTTTTCTAAAGTGTAAGTTGCTGGGTGGAGTCCGACGATGCCTGAGTCATTGGGTGGAGTTTTGTCTGTTTGACCTTTTGAAGAAGACTATTGTTATATAAATAGCAAGAGTAAACTTTGAGCATTCATTTCAAATTGATGCACCATATCAACCATGTTCACATCTGCTTGTAACTGTGACATACCCAGGAATCAAATCGTTTTCCGTGTGCAATGTCACTATAGCACTCGATTAAAGCTATCATGTGGTTGTTCATATTCTGGATTTGAGCTACTAAATCAAATGTCATTTCAAAATAGCAGCAAGATGGATACAATTTGTCCTAATCATTGTGAGTTGAAAAGACATGATTTCTCACAGGATGAGATGCTATTTACATTTGCAAAACAGTTCCTGGAATACAAAGCCTCAAGAAACATGGACAATTTTGGATTTATATGATTTTAATTATACTATTTCACAACCAATGAATGAGTTAGTTGTATTGGAGTGTTCCTGCGGTTTCCGCCTTCAGGAACTGTTACGTGTTTCAGCGGAGCAAGTTTTGCGGGGAGAGCTCCCACTCTGTCCATCACACAAGTCTGAACACTCATTGAGTCGATCTCTTTTGTTTCAATATTTATCATTGAAGTACAAATCATATATCAAAGATAAGGCTCATTCTCAAATGATAAATGATGAATTACATGTACATCATCATCCGAAATTTAGCTTTATTGATGTGGAATTATCAGCACTTCTAAACACCATGAATGATGTACATAAAAATCTCCCAGACAATGACATGGAAAAGGATGTACCTGCTCATGTGAGTGGTAGTGGTAGTGGAAGAAGAAACGAAGATACCATAACATCTACCATAAATGGTAGATTATCAACTTTCATTTTTTCTAATGACTTTTTTCATGATGAGCATACAGCTGAGTAGTGATCCCATTGCAAAAGCAAGCGCAAAATGTGAAATGATGAGTCATCATGCTGACTCAGCCCCCCCCTCTGGAGAGAGGAAGGACATGGCCAATGATGTGCTGGGAGGGATCGGACCGAGAGGAGGAAACCGTTCCCCCTCTGGAAGGAAGGAAGGAAGGATGATGTCTCCTGTGAGGCAAGGGTAGGAAAGTGTTTTACAGTAGTATAGGGTATGACATCCAGCGCATCGCTTCGCTCGCACCGGATGTCAAACCTTGCGAGATTTCAAAAATTTACGTAGTCTATAAATTTCAAAAATTTAGGTGGTTTCAAATTTCAAAAATTTAGGTAGTGACAAATTTTCGAAAAATCAAATTTTCAAAAATTTAAGTAGCCTCAAAATTTAGGCAGCCTAAAAAATATCACGTGGTCGAAATTTCACGTAGTCGAAAATTTAGGCAGTCTCAAAATTTAGGCAGTCTAAAAATTTCACGTAGTCCAAAAAGTATCACGTGGTCGAAAACTTCACGTGGACGAAAATTTAGGTAGTCTCAAAATATCACGTAGTCTAAGAATTTCAGAAGATTGTATTCAAAATATTTATTAAAAAAATGGACAAAACAAAAGTGGAAGAAACCTCAAAAGTGGAAGGAACTTCGACGGCGACGAGAATATATCCTTCGTTATCACAATTAAAAACAAGTGAAATGGACATTGAAAAAATTAATAAAGAAAAACACAAAGACAGATTACGTTGTATGAAAGATAAGGAATCTCAATTATTATTAAGATTGGAGCATTCTGATAAATTAAGAAGGAGATGGTCTAAAGTTAAGAATGCAACACAAAGTATTGGAATATTTTTAGCAATAAGTTTAGGTGCTTTAACAATTATTAAATCTTTAGGTGTTTTAGTAATTCCAGTAGTTGCTTTAACTGGTACAGGTGTTTTTACAACTTCGCTTGTTACAATGTCAGATAAATCTTTAATAACTAAGAAACGAAAATCATTAAAAACTAAACATTTACATATTAAAGAAGTCTATGACAAATTACATTACTACTTTCAAAGAGTATGTGATGATAATGTTATTACGTTAGATGAGATTGAAAAAATTGATCAAATAAATAATGAAGTGAATCAAATATCATTTCAATTACAGTCAGAAAAAGTTGATGACAAGAATAAACAGGATGGAAAAATTTCTAATGAAGAAAATGATAAAACTTTTTTAGAAGAACTGAAAACTTTAGACGAGAAAATTTTAAACGAAAAGATGTCAGACGCCAAAGCAATAAAAAATAATTTGTTCATCAAAATGTTGTTGTTGTATTCCAATGTTACCACAAAATTCAAATATTGTATTTTAAAAATGGATAAAATTAAAGCTGATAATCAAAAAAGAATTCAACAATTAGATGAGTTAATAAAGCAAAAAAATATTATGAAAGAAAATCATACTCAGCATAGAATGATAAAAGTTGGTATTCAATCTGATATGTTTGAGAAAATGCAGCAAACCGAGCAAGCAAAAACTGATTTTGAAAAAACTATTAAACCATTTAAAAATCTTGAAAAAGAACTTACAAACAATGATAAACAAATTAATATAACAGATCCAGAACACAAAACTATATTAGATGACTATGGATTACCAGAATCAAGCTTTCATAAGAAATTACCAAAATCTATGCAACTTGAACATTCTATTTCATTTATAGATGGAAAAACAATACCTAGATTTTATCTCGGACAAAAAGAAAAATTTCCACAACCTTTACAGGGTTTAATTTTTTACGCCAGAAAAATCTCCTTTTAGTTTAGATAGAAATTTTGTTGATCTTTTAAGAGGAGCAGATTTAAAAATTTATGCTGTAGAAGATCTCATAAAATATAAAGCTATGTTAGATAGAGTTGGTGCAGTAAAATCTCTTAGACGTTATAAACAATTACACAATTTATTATCAACGGGGGCTAAAGTAGGAAAAGGTTTTGAAACAGAAACAACTGTATTCTTACCAGATGATCCACAAGAATTACTAAATAGATTAAATATTTTAATATCTGCAATAAAAGAAGGACATACTTCTAGTTTCAATGAAATTAATGCTATATTGAAAAGACTGTTAGAAAAGAGGATTCTAAATGAAGAGGATTATCAAAGTATAGCTAAAATATGTTGTTTTTAATTCTTTTATAAAAAATATATCTCATAAAAAAATATTTATTCAAAATGTCAACTAAAAGATGTGTTCAGCAGATTTAGAAAAAATTAAAAATCATTTAGAAAATCTAACAGAGATTTTGGGTTCATCAAAATTTAGTACGACGTTAAAAATTATAACAACTACTTCATCACACACCTGTGATTTAGAACCCATTCTACATTTGGAACAAAATGAAAATTATCAAATTGCATTGACTAGTTTCTCCACATTTAACACTATTCAAAACGTTATCAAAGATGTGAATGACCAATTTAGATATTCTACTGATAAAGGTAAAACATGGAAAATACTAACTTTTCTTCCTGGTTCTTACGAAGTTGAATCAATATCAAATGAAATTAAGAGACATTTAGGTATGCCATTTAAAGATAAGAAACAACTACATTTTGCAGTTGAACCGGCAGTCAATAAACTTTCTCTTACTTTAGGCGAAAATCATCAAGTTGATTTTAATCATGATAGATCATTGTCAAAACTATTAGGATTTCATAAACAAACCTATAGTCAAGGTTGTCATTTAGGTGAGAAGATTCCAAAAATAACTGAAATATATTCAATTGTTGTACATTGTGACATTATTGAAGGAGGATACATAAATGGCAAATTGTCATATTTAATTTTCAGTTTTCCAGCTTTTACTGTACCAATTGTTTATAGATTATATGTATTTTCACAAACATTAATATATTTCCCTATTACAGGAAAAACTATTAACAGTATTAACATTAGAATCACTGATCAGACAGGACAAGAAATTAATTTTGGAGGTGAAGAGATTATGATAGATCTTTTGGTTAGAGAAGTTTAATTTTCTTCTTCTAAAAAATAAAAATTTTTTATTAAAAATGAGTGAAGTGCCCCATTAAATAAAAAAAAAACTTAAGTTTAATCATCATCCAAATTTATCTAATAAAGTTTTGTCAGTTATTTGTGGAAGATCAGGATGTGGAAATACATATTTATTATTTAAAATTTTAACGACTCCAAATTTTTTGGATTATAACAATCTTATAATTTATACAACAACGGCAGAACAACCCGTCTATCAATTTTTAAAATATGGATTTGAAAATAATCTTAAAAAAAAGCAATTGCTTCATTATTCAAAGAATATGAAAAATCTGAATATGAAGAAGAAATAAGTTCGTGGTGTGAAGAAGCAGCAAAAAATAATCAGTTAGTAGAATCCAATAAAAATAAGCATATAAAGATACAATTAATAGATGATAGTGGTAATATGCAAGATCCTAGTAAACTAGATAGAACAATGAAACATTGTGTGATTTTTGATGATTGTGTTAATGATAGAAATCAGTCAGTCCAGAGAAATTATTTCACAAGAGGTAGACATAATAACTGTAGTGTTTTTTATTTAACACAAAGTATGTATTCATTACATGGAAGTGTTATTAGAAAGAATGCCAATATATTTATACTACTTGAAATAAATGCAAGAAACTTAAGTGATTTCTTCAGAGGTCTATGTATAAGAGATAAAGATGAATTTAAACATTCGTGTAACAATGCTTGGTGAAAAGATTATGGCTTCATTACTATTAATATTGATAAAAAAATTCATGATAGAGTTATCGAACAATTGTTCTCTGACTAGGCTTCGAATCGAGTGGCTTCGCCCCGACTGAAAGTCGACAGAAAATATTTTCGCGGAGTGATCGAATAATTTTTTCTTATAAATTTTTTATTTATAAAGATAAAAAAATATGTTGAATGCGTACAAGATAGAACATGTACCAGTTTTAAAAGATTATCGTCATTCAACAAATCCTGTAAATTCGAAGAAAGAAGTTAAATTTTATTACCATCGCAGATATATGCAATTTGTCAAAGATTATAAAATAAAACACGGAATAAAAAGTTATGAAAGAACAAGGAATTTTCCACTTTGTTTAAAAAGTTTTAGAGTATTTTTGGCATACAATAACTTATGGTGGTTAACTAATAAAGAACATTTAACAGTTTATGATTTAAAAACATTACAACAATTCAATATACCTTTATTTACTTCAGATTTTAAAATAAAATCATATTTTCTTTTTGAGTAAAAAATAATAATTTCTTTTTGAATAAAAAATCATGATTTCTGTTATATAAAAAATCATAACTTCTTTTGAATAAAAAAAATCATAACTTTCTTTAAAAAATATGAATTGTAAGATGAATAAAGGTGCGAAATCTATTATTGATGAATTAATAAAAAGCAAATTGTAGAATTTGATGAAGAAATTGCTAAATGTTAAAAAAAACAAATGGTAAAATTATTAATTTACTTGGAAAAGTTATTAAAGATCAGGAAAATATAATTCAAAATTTTTACGCAACCATCTATAATAAAGAATCATTTGAAACATGGCCATCCAATCTGGATGAGAAATCAGATTGTCATGAATGGATTTTTACAGGTAACATTAAATATGAAGGTTTTGGAATGAAGCTAGTACAAAGATCACATAGAGGTGCAGGCATGAAATATGAAATATAGAATCAAAGAATATTTCGGTGAATATTGTTATATTCCTTCTGAAGACTTTTGTTTTATTAAATGTTATAATGTTTTACGAGGTTTTAATGAAGAACAAAGAGAAATGATGAGAGAAATGTTTAATAATTTTTTATATAAAGAGAAAGCCACATCGAGAACAGGAGTAATGTCAAACTGCAAATTTTCTCAGTTCAATAAATTTTTTGGAGAAAGTGTTTTGTATTACAGTCCTTCGAATCGTCATTCAAATCCAAGAGGAATTGAAACGCTTCATAATTATGTCTATTACAACTATTTTCACGAAGGTTCAACAATTGGAAACTATTGTTTAATTTAAAAATCTCATAAATTTAAAGCTATTAGAGAAATTGAAAATAATTTCAAACCAATATATAAAACAGTTACTGATGAAAATCTAACAACGCGTCCATATAAAATCATAACAAAGAAAAAAATTGACTATAGTTCAACATAGATTTGGAATCTCGAAACTTTTCTTGATCCTAACTGTTCAACAGCTCATCCTATTCCTTATGCTGTAAGAGCTATTAATTTTAATAAATTTATATGTTGCTTACCGAAACAAAGATTGAAAGAATTAGAAACACGTTTTTTAAGTGATATGATTAAAATTAAACGATCAAAAGATGAAGATGAAATTAAAAAGCTTAAAAAACAAATTAATGAGTATAATAATTTAACTTAATTAGAATTGAATAAACTTCAAAATTGTGTGAAAATATTTAGAAGATCTGAGGATGACGAATGTCCAATACATCAATTTTTTAAAACTCTTGGAAAATTTAACTATTCGAAAGTAACTTTAATGGCTCACAATTCATCAAGTTTTGATTCCTATTTTCCGATCAAGGCTAATTTTGAATTATCTAAACCGCCTCTGAAACTTCAAGAGGAATATCAACTGCTTCATTACGAAATCCTTATACACCTGAATGTGTTAGTAGATATATTCAAAATTTTTTTAGATTTAAAAACAATAATAATAATAATGATAATATGAAAAAATTCACCTCCAGGTAAATTAGCACTTCAAACTATTATAATGAAATGTAGTTATCAACATGTAAAAACAAGTCTTTCTAAATGGTGTGAGAATTTTAAAATTCCTACCAATGTGTGTGAATTAAATTATTAAATTGGAGACATATGCGAGATTGAGTTGGTGTAGATATAATTGCTAATTTAACATCCTGCGCTTTAACATTTGACGGTTGGATGAAAAGTGTACAATATGACAATATAAATATTCATTCTCATATAGATTTGTGGGCTAGAAATTATATTAGAAAATCTGTTAAAGGTGGAAGGGTTTCAGCAAATATAAGAAAATACATATCTCCATTTTGCAACATTTTGTTACAATATTAAAACAGTATTTACCTAGAAGTAATTTAATAGATTTAATGAAAGAGTTTAATCAGTTGCAAGACAAGAATGTTCTTTGTAAAAAAATTTCAGATCAACTACTTGAACAAAAAAATGAATTTCTAATGGCTTTTGATGCAACATCTTTATATCCATCAGCTATGTATGATGAAAATTCAGAATACCCTAAATCTGAATCGGCTAGAAAATTTCGTCAAGAAGAAGAACGAGAAATAGTATCTAAATTTAATACTCAAACATTTAGACTTAAAACTGGAATATTTACAGTTGTGTTTCAATATCCGGATGATATGTTTTTTCAACCAGTTCCTATAAAAGATAAAGGTAAAAATCAAAACAATAATTCTCATGTATAAGTAATCAGGTTTAGAAATGGTATATGTTATGATGTATTAACTTCTGTAGTCATACAAGAAATTGTTAGATCTGGTGGAAAAATCTTACATATTAATGATGGTATAATTTATGAAAAAAATTATCAAGCTTCACCATTTCGAAATTATATTCAAAAACTTTTTAATTTGAGAAAAAAATATAACACAGAAGGAAAAATTGTAGGTCATGAGTTAATTAAATTATTAATGAATTCATTATATGGCAAAACCGTGCAAAAAACATAACCACTAAATATCATTTATGGAATGAAAACACACTGGAAAAACACACAAACACACTGAAAACACACAATGGAAAGTACACTGAAAAAAAATTTTACACAAGAATTAAAAGATTATGAAACGTTAAATGATGAACAATATTTAGCGAAAGTAGAAATGGAAGTTGATGAATTTCTTAAAGCTAATATTCTGAAAGATGGGAAGAGTCATTCATGACATCACACTTAGGTTTTTTTATTCCTTCTCACTCTAGAAGAATCATGAATAACTTTATTTTAGAAATTAATGGTTTCAACGAAAACTACATTCATTATACAGATACCGATAGTATATACATTTCTAATGAACTCTTCAATAAATTAGATGCTGCTGGATATGTTGGGGGAGAATTGTGTCAAGGAAAAAATGATTAAGGAAATGGTGGAATTATTTTTGCAATGTTTATTGCACCTAAAGTAAAATACTGTATTACTGTAGATGAAGAAGGAAGACTCAGTGAAAAGAAAACATTTAAAGGATATTCACAAGATAAAGTTAAAGTAAAAGATTTTCTAAAATTATATTCGGGTAAAACATTATCGAATACAGTTAATAAATCATAGAAAAGATCTTTAGAAACAGGAACTAGTATTCCTGATAAAAATAATGATGATGAAGAAAAAAAATTTTCTAGTCAAATAAATATTCTTAAACGTCAAGCACCTGATGAAAATGAAATTGTGTTACCATATAACGTAGAAGATATTCAAGCCGAAATATTTCAAACAATCTTCGCTGAGAGTAATTTATTTGATGATGATGATGTTACGTGGGAGTAATATTTTTCATTATATCTAAAAAAATTATTTTACATCTAAAATTTATATCTAAAAAATTTTTATCTAAAAAATTTGTATCTAACATTTATATCTAAAAAACTCATATCTAAAAACATAATTAATTAATTATAGCACTAACACCGTTTATTTTGGTTTTTTATCTTCAATTGTTTGTTTTGCTTCAGCCAATGTAGATTTGGCATTACATATTATTGCTGTTGCTTTTTTCAAGGCATTTCTTCCATCATCAATTCCAGATTTTAAACATTTTAATGTATCATTATTTGTTAATCTATTAGGTATTGCTATACCAAATGCTGTAATTGTTGAATATTTGACATAGGTTGAATTTCTTGAACAGGTTGCATATTTTGAACGGGCTGAATTTCTTGAACAGGTTGCATATTTTGACCTTGTTGAAGTATAAACAAATTTTTGTGATTGACGAATGTATTGCTTATATGTCATGGGTATTAATTGTTGCATACTTCACATAGGTTGCACATTTTTTGAGATTGTTCTATAAGTTGACCACACGGTGTATATTTCATATGTGAACATAAGAACGCTTGATTTGTAAAAAGCATATTACAAATTTGACAAATTTGAGTCATTTCCATTTTTTACTTTCATGTCAGAAAAATTATTTTTCATTTTCATGAGAAAATAATTTTTATTTTTATTTCCATGACATCTTTTATTGTCAAAAAATGATGTTATCAAATGTTGGTGGAGGTGCATATGTCCCGAATAATCGTGAATCAGAAATAGAAATAGAAAATTATATCATGAAAACTGGAGACGTTTTATCTGGTCCATTGCAACTTTCTATTCTTCCGCAACAAAATACAGAGTTAACAAATAAACGATATGTTGATACACAAATCAATGACTTAAAAGAAAAATATATAAACGATGTTTTGGTTCCACTGATGAATGAATTAAAGTTGCTCAAACTTAATGACAAATCATTAAACGAAAAATTATTAAAACTTGATAAAAAGGATAGAGAGCTTGAAGTAAATATAACTAAATTTTTTTATAAAATTTCAGAACAATCAAAAATTTTAATACTGCTTTCTATAAAGTTGAAATCTGCAGTCATTAAAAATAAACATCAGATACAACTATTGAAAGAACAATTAGAAAATGAATTAGAAAAACTTCCTAAAAAATTTTTCAAAATTTTAATAAGTTACAAGCTAGATTCCAAAAACGTGTTGAAGAATTCTAAAATTCTAAAATTACTCAACAAATGAAAAAGATGAATAGAATAATAAATGAAGTAAACTAACTTAATCAAAAAGTTGATAAAATGAAAACTCTTAAAATCAATTAAGAAAATGAATTAAAGAAAAATTGTAAAGGAAATAAGGAACAGTTAGATGCTGTTAAGAATCAGGTGGATGTTCTTAAAGTTCAATTGAATGCTCTTAAAACGGCGTTGACGATGAATCAGCAGAAAATGCAAGTTAATAGAAAAATGCTTGACGCAATGGATAATGTGCAACAGAAAATTAATAAAGTTATCACGCGGTTGTTGTCCATTCACACACGTAAATCTTAATCATAAACGTAAATATTTTTTCCCAAAAGTCAAATTTAATCCTAAAAAATGCCTATAATTTATAAACACAATCTTAAACATTTTGCTTCAAATAAAAAAATAGCACATGAACCATCTATGAAATCTGTTTACCATTATAACAATGTAGAAACTATTCAAAAAGAAGGAGATGGTGTAAACCGCGGAGCTGGGATATTTTCAGGCATCAGTGATAATATAGGAAGCATCGTTAATGCTTTTAAAAATAATAATGATTTGATTACATCGGCTGCAAAAGGAGCAGCTGCAATAGGTAGTATAGCTAGTGCAGCATCAAATGCTGTTAAGTCTCAAAACCAATTAAAACAACTAGAAACTATTCGTTAACTTAAGAATGAATCTGAAGAAGTAAAAAAATTAAAAAAATTTCAGAGGAAACAAAACAAAATTGCCAACAAAGCCGCTGAAAGTAAACAGGAGAGGAAATCAATTGAAGAAATAAGAGGTAATGGTTTAGCAAAATTCTAAAATAATTCTAAAAAGGAAACCTAGAAAAATATTTTTTCTGTGTGTGAGAAATTTTTTTTTGTGTGTGAGAAAAAACAAAAAAGTCAGATTATTTTTCATAAAAATCTCTTCCTTAATCAATCATTCAGATCGCTTTATCGAAAATAAATTTAAATTAGACTATCTTCCGTTCGTCAGTTACAATAAAAAAAAATGACTATATAAGAGTTGCTATAAATCCCGGATGTCCTAGTAGAGTAAATACTGGAGGTGATTCAATCTTTGAAGTTGATAATCAGCAAAGCTATTTATATTTACCTGATTCCTTTTTACATTGTGAATATTCTTTATATAGTGATGGCAATTGTACAACACCATTACCAGATAGCAATAATATTGCATTAGAGAATAATTTTTTCCAAGATTATTTACACAAATGCGTTTAGATGTTGCGACTCAAAATATAGAAGCAATAAGTGATTCTCCAGGTGTAATTGATACAATGCTTAGATTTGTAACAATTGGTGAAAATAACAAAAAAGCATGAAATCGAAGGTTGGCTTCCTGATACTAATGATGGTATAATTGTTGATGATTTAACTCACGCTGGAACAGATGCAGCAGGAATTGCGAAAGATGTAGAAAATATTGCAAACCATTTAAATAAAACAAACAATAGTGCATATAAAGAAAGACGTGAATTTAATAGAAAAAGTAAACAGACAGTAAATTGGTCATTGTCTCCATTATTCAGATATTTAGATTATGACAAAATATCATGTCAATTAAAATTAAAATTAATAATTCATCGCACAGCAAATAATGTATTAATCTTTTATGGCAAGACTGGAAAAAAGCATATTTAAAAATTGATAGACTTGAATGGTGGATAAAACATATTGCTCCTAGTTTAGAGGTTAAATTAACTATTGCAAAAAGATTGAATACTAGCAAACCAATTCCAGTAAATTTTCTAAAGCGAACTGCTAGTTCTGTAACCTTTTCTGAACAAAGATTTAACTGGTATTTCACTAGAACTTCGCATACTCCAAGATATTTATTGCTAACTTTTCAAAGAAATAATTCTCCAAGTTTTGATAAGAACAACAATCTTTTTCATATTAATACAATTCGAAGTTTACAAGTTTCATTAAATCAAACCCGATATCCAATTGATCCATTAAAATTCGATGATACCAATAATCAATTTATGGATGGATATCATGCATATAGAAATCTTTGTATAGAATTTGGAGTTGAACCTAAATTAACTCCTGGAGATTGGAGACAGTTATATCCTGTTTTCTGTTTCGATTTAGGTGCACAATCTGAAGATATTATCAAGACTGGTTGTGATGTAGCAATTAATATTGAAAAGAAAGATTCCACAACTTCATTGATGGCTTATGGTTTATTGCTAGAAGATGTAAAATATTCTATTGAAATTCTTAATGGAAAGATGGCTAGGATTGGTTAGTAAGCTGAGGACCTTTGGTCCGAACGGCTAAACCTCTGAACAAAGTTCTATAGGTAAAAACCAAAGACTTCGTCGATAAGTTAATTAACATTTTTGGTAGCTTAAAATTTGTTCTTAACTCAAAATTTATTCATAACTAGAATATATTAAAATTTTTCCTAACCTAAAATTTTTTCATTACTAGAATAGATTAAAATTCTTTTATAACTTAAAATTTTTTTATTAAAAATGTCGCAAGCGAAAAGTAGTAATAATAATAACAAAACTGTTGAATTAAAATTACGTAGCATTGCAAAAATACACCTAAAACTATTACGATTAGCAAAAAGAAATATTACATAAGTAAACCAATGATAGAGAATGTTAAATTGCTAGAAGAAAAGAATGGTGGAATTCTCCCATTAATTCCACTAATAATAGGTGGCATAGCAGCTGCAGGAAGTGTTGCAGGTAGGACAGCTGGTATTGTCCAAGCAGTAAATAAAAATAAATCATAGAAGGCACCATTAGAGGAATAAAAGAGGTCATAATAGAGAGTTGGAGAAAGTTGCTAGGGTTGAAGGAATAGTAGAGAATTTTATTAGTAAATTAAATTTAGTTGATCAAGGAAAACGAGTTCTCAAAAAGATTCTACATAATGTTGATGATTTAATAGAAATAAAAGAAGCTAAAGATTGATGGTTCTGGAATATATCTAAGTCCTAGTATGATTAGGCAAATATATTAATATAAAGTTATAAACTTATTGTTTTAAAGTTATAAATATTTTTTACCTTTAAAATGTATTCTACAAATTCTACAAGTTCTACAGATTCCGAAAATTTAATTAAATTAAAAATTTTTAATTTAGATTTATTGAATTATCTCTTAAAAGTACATTCTGGCCATCGGCTGCACACCGGAGGTGACATACAAAAAACATTAAAAAGCTTTCCTGGATTTCTTTGGAGTAAATATTCAAAACAAAAGCATCTTCCTGGTCATTTATATACCGGTCCAGGAACTCGATTAGATATCAGGCTAGATGAGAATAATAATCCAAAACCAGGTGAAGAACCAATAAACAGAGTTGATGCAGCAGCTTATAGACACGATTTGGCTTATCGAAATCATGACCTAAAATGTCGTCATGAAGCTGATAGGAAAATGATAGAAGAATTAGATAATATTTAAAATCCTACATTTAGAGAAAAAATTGAAAGAATGTTTGTTAAGAAAGCTTTACAAGCTAAAATATTGTTCGGTCAGGGTTTAGACAAAACTCATAACACTAAAACCTACGCGTCCGAAATTCACAAGCAATATAGAAAAGCAAAGTATCTACTGAAAGTAAAAGTATTTAATAAAGATGATATTAGGAGTGCTGATCTTATTCATATACCGAATGAGTCTGATCGAACCGAAGATTGTGAGACAAAGTCTAATTATAAATGCGCATTAACAGTCATTGATTTATATACTAGATACGCTTGGGTGAAACCAATAAAGAATAAAGGTGGTTTATCAGTTAAGTATGAGTTTCAAGAAATATTCAAGGAAAGTAATAGAAAGCCAAAGAAATTGTTTGTTGATAAAGGATCTGAATTTTAAAACAGACATGTTAAGCCACTATTTGAAACAGACGAAAGTCATCGCCAAGGCTCAGTTTATTGCTGGCAAAGCTGTAGTAATGGAAAGGTTTAATAGAACGTTAAAAAGTAAGTCATTTAAGAAATTTACTAAACAAGGTAATCAGAAATGGTCAAAAATATTACCAGGAATTGTAGAAGAGTATAACAATAAGATTCATTCAAATATTGAAGAAACTCCAAAGAATGCTTCTAAAGATCCAGATTTGATAAGAAAGAAGATGTTTGAAAATAATAATGAGAATAATGTTAATTTACAAAAGCGTAAATCGAAATTTTAGATTGGTGATAGGTACGAATATTAAAGCACAAGAATAAATTTGAAAAAGGTTTTGTTGGTTATTGGACTAAAGAGATATTTGAAGTTTGTAAAATAAACCAAACTTATCCGATTACTTATGAAATTAAGGATCTAGATAATGAGGAAATCAAAGGTAGATTCTTTGAAAATGAATTACAAAAGACTGATTTTTAGCCATTCGAACCAACGTTTCGGGAATTAAATTCCCATAATCAATTCTAACATAATATCAAGAAATGGTACACCTTCTTGCAATTTGTATAAAACGCTAAGACATAACTAACCGCAATCAGTTGTTCCTGGTTTTTGAATTTGAAAAGTATTGTATGCACCATTTCCCTGTATTTCCTTTACTTCATTTGTAGGGGAAGTCCGCATGAATCGTACCAATAGTTCTGAGGCTCTGGGCGATCAAAATAAAAATTAGAACCGTTTTTATTTTTTTGTCCTGCTGACCAATGTACTCCTTTCTGTTCTGATGTATGGAGATTTGTTATGAAGTTCAAAGGAATCGGTTTATTTTTGATCAACTGCAATTCATTTCTCATCAATACGTAAAACTTTTCCTTCCTAATTGATTTGCAATTTTCTCTTGATCAAAATTCAGTGTTGTTTGTTTACCGTATTGTTTTAAGAACTCGGTTATGCTAGACATTTCATAATGAAAAAAATTTCTTATAGGGACTATCGAAAGACTTCTTCAGAGAAGAACTTCATTCGTTAATGTGTTTCATCATTAAAGTGTTTGCTTAAAAATTCGTATAACAAGTGTCTTGTATATCACCGCTCTCCTTATGTGTTCTCAATTTACAAGAAGAATTGCTTTTTATTGTTCCCTTATGTGTTCTGAATTCACAAGAAGAATTGGCTTTTTATTGCTACCCTTATGTGTTTAACCTATTCATGCGGAAAGACGAAACGCTAACTCAGTTTTGCAAGTGGATTTCTGAAACTCACATGCATTTGCGAAACTGACTTTGAAAACTGATTCTGAAAATATTTTACGTAGGCGTTAATTGAACTGTCAAAATTTTACCGACGCGTAAATTGAACTGTCAAAATTTTACCGATGCGTAAATTGAAGTGACAAGAGACTGCGCTATATATTTAGGGAAGAGTTGTTAGATGTTTTCCGTTGCTAGAACAATAAATCTCTCTCTTCAATCATCAGTCAGTGTGCGGGTTCATTGAATAACTTTGAGTTTATGAGTTATAATAATCTTCTAGTTCACACAATTAGTACTTTGAATGATATTAACAGTACAATAACGAAGAATGTCTAAGCAATAATTGTGTTTCCTCAACTTTCATATAACGTACTCCATCTTTGTGTTTTTCAATGTTCATTTTTTCAATGTTCATCTTTTCAATGTTCATCTCTTCAAAGTGCACTAAAGTAGAACTATGTTCATTTATTAACGAAGGATATATTCTCGAAGTTCCTTCCATTCTCGAAGATCCTTCCATTCTCGTCGTCGTCGTCACTGTCGAAGTTTCTTCCATTTTTGAGGTTTCCTCCACTTTTGAGGTTTCCATTTTTTAATAAATATTTTGAATACAATCTTCTGATATTTCTAGACTATGTGAAAGACTACATAAATTTTTGGACTACCTAAATTTTTTGGACAACGTGAAATTTTAATCTGCCTAAATTTTGAGACTACTTAAATTTTCGACTACGTAAAATTTCGACCACGTGATATTTTTCAGACTGCCTAAATTATGAGACTACTTAAATTTTTGAAAATTTGATTTTCTAAAAATTTGTCACTACCTAAATTTTTGAAGTTTGGAGACTACCTAAATTTTTGAAATTTATGGACTTCGTAAATTTTTGAAATCTCGCAAGGTGTTACATCCGGTGCGAGCGAAGCCATGCGGCGGATGTCATACGCTATACTACATTTTACCTTTAGAAAAGGGAAGGTCTTGGACGTTTTGGGAGAGGAAAGGTCCTATATCGGCCAGAAGGAGGGCTCGGATGGACAAGCGGAGGTCAGATTCGGACCTTTTGGGTTAGGGAGGTGATTTCCAGCGGAATCGGAGAGAAAAGGTGCTGACCCTCCCCCGTCCAGTCAGATTTCCAACTTTGGTTCTAGAGATGGTAGAAAGTCGTGCGATGGCTGATGTGAAAGCTAAGAGTGAGAAAAATGCAGTGGAAAGCATCATTAGTCCAAGTTTTCGTGGGTTTAGAGTGGAAAATGCCTTGAAAAAGGTAGGAATCTCCGAAAAACGACAGAGTTAGAAAAAAGTTGGTTTTGGACGTTTTGGGGTGAGAAAGGTCGAATTTCGGGCAGAAGGAAGGCTCGGATGGACAAATGGAGGTCAGATTCGGATTCTACGTGAAATTCTGCATCTGGAGGGTGAGTTTCAAGTGAATCCGTGACAAAACGTTTTCGCTGCCTCCCCCCCCCTCGGCAAGGTTTCTTCCAACTTTGATTATAGAGATGGCAGAAAGTCATGTGATAGCGCGTTTGAAAGCTAAGAGTGAGACGAATTCAGTGGACGAAGCGGCTTGTAATCGTACAGAGTCGAGGGATGGTTTAAATGAAAGGTGAGAGCGAGAAACCGTGACTGTCAAAATTTGAAGTCAATCGGAGCACTAGAACCGGAGATAGAAGTGTTTAAAGTTTTGGATGATTGAGATAACGTCATCAGCTGATCGCCACAAACTATACGAGTGGAGTCTCTACTTGTGGGAATCAGCTCTCCCGACTTGGTTGGGGTAGGTGAACTCCGGAGCTCCGATGATAGCATCGAAAATTCGAAATTTCAAGTTTCCGACTTAGAAAATTTCATTGCTGATATCAGATAAGCCGTCAGACTTATAGGTTAGCCAGGAGATGACCCTAGTCTCCAGGCCATAAAAGACTCCAAAACTTTAAAGGCTTGTAACATTGCTTGTACAAGTCCTTTTGACTTGATTCAAAAAGGTTCGATAGTTATTGACCAGACCTATACTTGCGGACTACTTAGAAAATTTCATAAGTAGTGCCAAAAAGTTGAAAAATTCAAATTCATTATTTTTGGAGGTTTTCTGGGGTTTTCGACCCTGCCGAAGTCAATGAGGGCATGGATAAGTGTGCACGAAGAAGTCTTCTCATATCTTTACATGATGCAAGCGGCTTTTCACTGAAAGCGAGCATGGTAGGGAGAGTTTCACTGTAATATTCCAATGACAGGGTGTTCCTTCGGGACGACGGATGATGCCGTAGTGATAAGTGTGGCAAGGGAGTGTGTCATATTTTAGACCGAAACCTCCGGGGCAACTCATGTTGGGCATTTGACACAGCTCTGAACGTAGCACTTTGAACGCCAATCGATTGAGTCCTAGCTATCTTGTCATGGATGGCACCTAGACATCTCCATTGCAAAACGTGTGAATCATGGCTTGCTATCACTCTCTACGGCTTGCTATCAAGCTGATCAAGGCAACGACTTACCAACCTCTTGTAAATGACTCCACGGGTTTTCATGTCTGGCTATTAAGTCATTGACGGTGCAAGTCTCAGAGATTTTCGGTGTAATACTTCCTATCGACGGGCGTCCCTTTTGGGCGGCGATGGAATCCAAAGCGAAGAGTACTGCATGGGATATTCGGCAATTGTAATCCTTGCTAAACCTCTCTGCGTCATGTTT
This sequence comes from Prostheceraeus crozeri, assembly GCA_907163375.1. Taxonomy (NCBI): domain Eukaryota; kingdom Metazoa; phylum Platyhelminthes; order Polycladida; family Euryleptidae; genus Prostheceraeus; species Prostheceraeus crozeri. The sequence goes on along the minus strand of CAJQUW010007069.1, from coordinate 302,680 downwards.
GCAAGTGGTTGCCTTATCGCCTCGACGTAGTGCTCTGACCGCCAAGGTAACATTTAGCCATCTGTCGAAGGTTACTTTAAAACATCTCCATTGCACTGAGTGTTAAAAACGTTGACAACCTAAGTTGATGAGAATGAGCCATGAGTTCTTTTGAAAACTGTCTCTATCACGGAGACGAAATGATGAATGGAATGAAAAGGAGGCCGCTCACGTACCAAATACGAACATGAAACACTTCTCTCTTATTTAGTATGCAAGCTCTTTAAACCTCATGCTTAGTCACATAACGACTGAAAAACCTTCATCACTGCAATGTATATCGCAGGTTTTATGAAAGATGCTTACTGGAGTAAAATGTATAAAGATGTTTCACTTCAGAGCGCTACTTGTCTTGTATTAAGACTAAAGATAGGAAAATGTTCCTACATCCGTACTTCAGTGTTTATCAGTACCGCACTGTGTCTCATAGGGTTTGTGAAATAAGAAGTCTTGTGCTGTTTCACTTCCTCACACATTACGAATGTGTGAGTTTAGAATGTTCTGATGCGAAAACAGTGTTCACCACAGCACTAGAAAGTTTTATCGAAAAGGTTTTACTCACAGTGTATATTGTCTTGTAACTTACTTTCAGTGTTAGAAAGTTTTATGTCGAGTGGAGACAGTTGCCAAATGTTCCCCTATTAGAAAATTCAAACTCCATGACTGTTAGATTGCTGAATACTTCATCAGGTTTCCTAAAAGCAGTCTTCTACTGCAGTGAGACTGAGAGTCTAGAATCGTATGCGAAAACAGTGTTCACCACAGCACTAAAAAGTTTTACTGCACTGTGTAGATTGTTTCAGTGTTAATAGGTCTTATAGCAATTACTACAGTGTTGAATGTTTTATAAAACCAGGTAAAGTCTTGTCACAAGCGTTGAGTGTGTGAGGGCTAAAGTCCATAATCCAAGGGTAGGGTCATCTACGGTTTGATTTAGGGATTTAGGGTTTTATATCACACGCGTAAACCCTTAGTGTAGAATACGTGAACCTCATGTTCGCTTTAAAGTCTAAACGCAAACATTGAAATACGTTTTTTAAGAAGTCAAAAACATTGACATGATGTTGTGAAAGTAGAAACTTAGCGAACATTGAAAAAATTTTATGAAATGCTTCTGCAGTCGCTATCGTTAGCGCACCAGCATTATTAAATGTGTTGTTTGCCTTTATCAAATTGAATTCGTGTGTAGACTGTTTTGTAAATAAAGACAGATAGTGTTAAACGTTTTTGCAGTCTGCATCGACAGCATACAAGCATACACATAACAACATGTAACGTTTCTTAAGAGAGTCGGATGCATATGAGTTAGGAAACACTCAAAACACGTGGGAGATAAAAATCAACCTGCTAGATTAAGTGAGTACCTCACAAAAGTGTTGCATATGTTTTACGGGAAACTTGTAAAGGAAAACTGTGTATCGTGAACGTCTACTATCATCATAGACAGATGAAAATGAATAATATATTCTAGCTTCAACTTTCTGACGTTCAAGTGAAGTTCGTAAACATGAAGCTCTAGACTCCGTGGTGTAAAAAACTACATGATTAGTGACTAATACTTTATGTTGGTAAAACTTTCATAGGTTGGTGACTACAGTCGCGTTTCAAGTTGATATAAAAACCTGTAGAAAAGCATAAGTTTTAGATGCAGTTCAACGTTGTGACTCGTACATTGAACTAATAAAATGAAAAAGTCTGTGTAGAGGTACATAACACTCTCATCGGTATGAAACAGCAAAGCGTGTAATGTCATTAAATTATCAAAGGAAAGTATTTGAGTTACAAGTCTGTGTTGACGAGAGTGGAACTATTTCATTGATATAAAACAGTGAGCATCACATTGGAACTTTAGGACTGTCTATGAGTATTGTAAAGAGAGGTTAGAATAAAACGCGTAAGTTTGCTTTTCATGTGCATGACAAATTAAGAGAATCAACACGTGTCTCATTCCTAAACTAATCGTGCGTTACTTGTAAGTTGATAATAGAATCAACATTGAAACCTTCATCAATTGATTTTCTGTGCGAATGCAGACGATGTGAAAATGACACATTGGTTGACATTTAACAATGCTTGCAATATTCAACACGCTGCCATTCAAAAGCAGCTAAAACGTTTATCATAAACTTATCAGTGAAACAGATGTCATAATCATTAGGTCTTGTCTTCCAACCCTCATGTACACGCAAAAGTTCACGAGTAGAGACAGCGCTATCTGTCGCCTGTTTGTCGCGCTGCCCCCTCAGCAGATAGAGTGTGCCAAGAACACAAAGATGAATGACAGCGCAGCCGGTTGGCGACCATCTGTCGCATTATATACATTGCCCCTATACACATTGACTTTTCTATCGCATCTGTGCAACGACCAAGGATGCAGGAACTTATCGTCATCTCAGACCTCCCACCTAGCTGATTCCCACACAGCTCATTGCTATCTAACCGGAGATATCATCGTGGCGACCGAAAGGATTCTCAAGTTGACAATTCGTTACGGTACACTCTCACAGTTTCGCACGCGCAAGTAACCATTTGCTGCTAAAGCATGGACACTGCCGTTTTGTTCAAGGCTTCAATGCCTTGCTAGCCAGTGTCAAACTTTTGTGCAACAAGTGTAAAACTTGTCCAACACAAATCTTCAAGGTCCTAACTGCCATGAAATCATCATGTTTAAAGTTTTAAAGCCCATATCATAAGTAGCAAGGATCTATTGCAGTTACATGATGTAAAATATGAACGTGTGTAGAGAGATGATGAATCTTAAACGTGAAGTCATGAATTTGATTTCTTCACCACCCGTCAAATGGAAATAGTAATGGTGTTAGTTACATTGGAGGAATCATCAGAGCAAAATGTTCTATAGTAATGCAGGCAATGACAGTCATGTATGGCTGTTCTGTTTCAAATAGTTGTTGTGTCTAGCTGAAGTTTCTCATATAAACGGTATCGCATCGTTTCCACGTTAGTTCATGTCAAGCAGAATGTGTCATAAAGACTTATACATACACGTCCTCATAAACGCTCTGACTCTAGATTTCATGTTAAAAATAAGTGTGGGAGTATTGCAGCTAGAAACAATGTTCCCATAGTTCAACCTTTCAGATGTATAGTCGTGACAGTGAATAAACATCGTGATGCGACTTATCTTTACACTGTAGTTCTTTCACACAGCGTGGCAGTGATGTTTCATCTGAGTAAAGAAAACTAAGTGATAAACTGCGTAAATGATGGCCTCATACCGTGTACTGATGTAGATAGAGACTTCAACAAATTTCCATCAATCCATTCACATATATTTCGATGGAGAATGAGCTTGCGCACACCCGAAGAATGGCAAGCCTGAACCAGAGACAGAGAGATAATCAACGGACCTGTTTGATATTGGTTTTGAAATGGAAACATTTACGACATGTGTACAGTGACTTATTTCTCAATACATCAACCTTCTAATGATGAATTCAACATAACAGACAATGATCAAGTCAATCACGCTTTCAGATGTAAATCAATTTTCAATCACGACTATTTCATGGACCTCATCAAGACAGTCTGCTAGATCTATAAACATGATGTGATATAATTCATAAAACCTTTAGCAGAATCTGACTGCACTGAATCTCACATTGACGACATCAGTCATTTTTCGATCATACGTTACTAGTCTCATCAAAATGAAAGGCTTGTAGTGACTGAACTCTTAATTAGTTCATGGCAAGCTTTTACAAACAACGTTTTATGTACCGTTGGAATACGATCCACTTCAATGCATAATCCATGATATGTTATTCCTACTTTCGCACTCAGTGTCTTGCCTGCATCAACAAGTTACTTCAATCCAATTTTTACATGAATTAATCAACAGTCCTAATGCTGTATGATGATATCTCGATGTGTCACTACTCTTCTAACGATGAAACTGCTTCATACAGATTGCTACACTACCCATTCATTAAACTTTGCAATCCCAACCTTTGATTTCATCGAATTTAAACCTCTAGTTTACATACAACAACTATGTCATGTTTTCTATCTTATACACTCAAAAAGACTGTTGCATCCATAAACATGACGTGATACAATTGTAAAACCTTTTAACAGTGCTTACCTTCACACTAAATCCCATACATTCATTTCACTGCAAGCTAGTTCAATTCATTGGTAGTAACTGTAGACCTACATCTAACCTGAGCACTATGTTTACAAATGTATTGTGCAGATGCCACAATATTGTCAATTCAAAATGTGTTGCTAGCGACAGCACGCCGACAGTGTTTCATGATAGACCAAGGCATAGGCTTGTAGGACAATAAGCTTCGGTGATTGCTCACAATCCTCTTTGCTGTCAGCGTGTTGGCGACAGTTCCTATTCAACTTCAGTCAATAGGGAAGATGATGACGGGAAATCTCCGATAACCATTCAGGACAGCATATCAAGCATAAAAATGAACGATAGGTTGACACAGTCGTGTTACAACTACCAACCGATAGTCTAAAGCGATTTGATTGCGCAAACAAGACATTTGAAAGGCTTTATCATTCTCATATAAAGCAGAGTCCCTTGCATTTCACTATCATAATCATGTCCGATAAGCCAAGAGCGTGTGTTATGCCATTTCGCATTGTACACCATAGAGAAGAATTCCACAGTGATATCTACGGTGAGGATATCACTGTGGAATTTATGAAGTATGATTCACACTTCACTTTGAATGATGATATCAGCCGTCGACTAAAGCAGGAGACGGAGACGATGGCCAGTGAGGCCAAGACGGTGGAATGCAAGGAGTCGGAAGCGAATAGAGAAAGTGAGGAGATGATGTGGAGTGAGGACACGGTGGAAAGTGAGGAGTCGGCAGTGGAAGCGAGTGAAGATGAATATGAGGAGATTATTGTGATATCGGATGAAGAAGTAAGAGTTTTACGCATGCATACAAATGGCTGTCATCTCTACTCGATCATGTTTTCTTTCAGTGACGGTGTGGGTGATGGACGTTCTTTATATCATAAAACCATCATGCAAACATACAGCACATTGTTTCACCACATTTCCTCGTGAATGAATCATGAGTTCTTATAAGAACTTCTTTCTAATGCAGCTAAAGCGGTCCCAAGCCCGCAACATATCTTCGGATATGGAATGCAGAGGGTAAGGATAAATGATGAAATGGAATGAAGGGAAGCCAAACTTGCAACACAAGGAGCCACAAACACATTTCTATCTTCTTTAAGATGACATTCAATCACTTGAATTCTAATGTGACCATCACATCCCTAGATCTCAGTACAGTCAACTCTCTAACATGCCTGTTTAACCTGTTATCTCTAACTTTACAAACATTGAAATGATTCTAGCATTACTTCAAACTTTAGAAACAACTTTATTTCTAACTTTACGAACAACAACTTTATTTCCTACTTTACAAACATCAACTTTATTTCTAACTTTACAAACAGTGAAATGCTTGTGACTACATTTTATACTTTACCTATCCTACAAACACTGAAATGATTCTGACAAAATTCCTAACTTTACAAACAGTGTCATGGTCACGACTTTATTTTATACTTCACCTATCTTACAAACACTGAAATGTCTATGACATTATTTTTAACTTAACAGTGACATGGTTATAACTTTATTTTTAACTTTACAAACAGTGAAATGGTCGTGACTTTATTTTATACTTCACCTATCTTACAAACACTGAAATGATTCTGATATTATTCCTAACTTTACAAACAGTAAAATGGTTGTAACTTTATTACTAAGTCAATCCACTCTGTTTGAAGCCCAACTTTATGTGAAAAGAAAACGACACAATATGTACATGACATGTTATTGAAGCCCACACAGCTTTTTTGTTACACTAACAATTCATTTCATATGTTCTATCCTATACACTCAAAACCTGCAACGACATTTATTCTATTATATCCATGAATATGACGTGATAAAATTCACATCATCTCAAAACCTTTTAACAGCGCTTGTCTTCAAACATATGCTGAATCCCACATAGCTTGTTTGTTACACTACCAATTCATTTCAATGTCAGCTAATCTTGCATCACTCATTTCATGTGACATAACTTTTCACTTTAATTATTCCTACAATGTTACTACAGTGGTCTCAACACAATCCCTACCATGTATTCTAACACTCTAATCACTGTGCAATGACTGTTCCCAATTAAAAAGACACCGTTGAATCAACGGTGAAGAAACGTTTATTTTCAACGAGATTTTGGTTGATAAACAGTTGATCCACCATTGATGGATGGTTGATATCGTGACGCTTTGGCCGCTGATAAAACGTTGATTCAACGTTACTTAAAGACGTTGAAGAAAGTGGGGTGATCAACGTTTTATCAACTATTTTCTGTTAATATAAAACCTTCTTTAAACTGATTTTCAACCTTACATCTTCATTACCCGTTCAACGACATAAGTAAGGAAAATATCACAATTGTTGATAGGCATATTTATTTACATTTCAATGACGTAATTTGACATGAGCAAAATGGCATAAAACTGGAATCACAAACTGCTAGCTCACTTGTAGCATCCGCTGCAAAAATTTCGGGCTTCATGCAATATGTAGTCATGCATTAAACACATAAAATCATCCTATATCCGTAGCTATTATGTTGATTGAATATAAAAATGCAATTAAATAATTTGCAGCAGAATTGTGAATTAATCTTGGAATGTTTTAACCGGGAATTGATACAATAGTTGTAGAAGAAAATGTTTCATATTTGACGTTCATAAACTCTTACATGCTTTAAATTTTGTTGATCATTGCTTATATGACGATTATGTGACTTTCAACAAAAATGAAACAAGGTGAGCTACATAAAACGGAAAATCGGGAGAAACCGGGGTTTGAATGCGTTAATTTGAAATATTTACATTAGTTTAATTTCGTAAAAAAACGGAAAATTGCGATCCCTGATAACAAACCTATATAAAATGGCAGTGCAAACGATTATTCGGAAAATGCTACTCTGAAATATTCTTTAGATATTTTCTTGATGCAGCCTTGTCGACGGCAAGGGTGTCATCACAGTTTATTGAGCAATATAGTTAAAAGATATTTGAAATTTGAATAAAAAACGATTGAACAATCATTCAGCTTATGGAGTTTTCTTCTGATTAAAACACATACATTATGGCATGATGCGCTTCTTTTTAAGCTATAGGGCCTACAGAATATAGCGCTTTAAACTGAAGTAAGTGTTTTTTATTCAAATTTCAAACATGATCGTCTTTCCGCACAATAGTAACCTCTTAGTAGAACAGTACTTAGGCCTATACATTTGGTAAAATATTCCTACTAACATTTTACTTTGTAGGATAACATTCATCGAGATTACAAAAACTGAGCCCTGCTCTCCCAAGTAAACAGCAGAATGGATTGACATGTTTCAAAAACACAATTTTTCATCCACTAAGAATTTAGCAAATGAAAGCTTTACCACCATACAAGATGACGTTTATATAGTAGCACTCATCGATCGATCAGAATAATCTTGATGAAAATCACTTTTATCAACATATATGGGAAATTTCTTTATCCGGATTTGATTATCCTTCATTTGAAAATCCTTCCAAACAGAAAACATGCCCACAGCCCGAATGCGTATTTCACGTCATCTGGAACACTGTCATTTCGAGTCGAACACCGTCGCGCCGTTATCAGTCACATTTTTAAGAATAAAGGTGATACCACTTTCTCTGTTACAGTTCAACAGAGAAACAGTCACTACTCAAATGAAGTTTGAGGCGATGATGCGAGGTCACTCAAAAGCATCTTTGGTTGGATCACAAGGCGGTTGTCCGAATCTGATGATCACTTGGACGTTGCGAGTATGAGAGACTTATGGGTAAATAAAATTCCAGTAGCTTTCGGGGCTAATTAGCTCAAATAACAAGACAGAAAAACAGCCGAACGTAGGTCAGGTCTTGAGTCATCGATGCACAGATAAGACGAGTTTGCACAGCCTCAGCTATCAACACCTGTAAAAAGAAGACAACTTTAGTGCTGATGTGCAGAGCAGAATTATCAAACTTAACTACCCTCACTTAACATTCCATGGGTAGACCTACTCAAAGTTTAAAAGAGAAATCATTTATAGTAATATTAGGTGTCATAGTAAAGATAATTAAGAAAATTGATTTTGGATCATTTAATCTTCGACAATGTGGCATGCGATATTCACAGGAATTTTGATAGCAAATGAAGAAATTCAGGAGTGGCCAAATTGTGATCATTATCAATTTATTAATAATTTTCTAATCAATAATTGTAGTATCAATATCGTAGTATCGTAGTAATCGTAGTATATCGGAGTATCGTAGCAGTTTGGCGAACACAGGAGCAAATTGATCAAAATCGACATGCTGATGGGTACGGTACGTGGAGCTTATAGATTTCAATTGACAGATATTTCGATTTGAGAAGCAAAATGTGTGCCAGTAGAATTGCTTAGGCTCCCTTTGAGAATATACACGTATGTCATGTGTAATTGTTGACCTGATTCGTTCGTCAGTGTTGGTTGATGTTGTTGCCATAGTAACTATACAGTATACATGTAGTGAGTGTGAACGATGATGAAAATGAGAGGAAGAAAAAAAGGGGACAGAGTGAGTGAGAATTGAGAGAGGGTGACTTCATCATCTTTTTCTCTAGGTCTACAAAATTTCTTCAAATAAAAAGAGCACATGTATATAAAATACTCGAAATAATAGTATACGGATGTTTCATATGTCAATGTTGTATCCATGTGCGAATCTTTGAGTTATTCAAATGCATTTATGTCACTTCTTACAGCATGATCATCAATATTATTAGTTAAAGTCGGTATCTAATTCAAATGGACAATTCTTCTTTAAATGGAACGCTCTTTTAGTTATATTTTATCCACGTACATAGATGATCGGTGTTTTAACCACGTACAATTCGAAATTATTATTTAGAGCAAATTTATATACATTTCCCACTCTTAACAGTGTTAAATATTATTAGTAGCGTATAGCCATTCTTATTCCAAAGAAAGACCATTTTAAATATGGAACGATACTTCTTGATAGGGTTTATCCATGGTGCATGCATTATCCATGTTTTATCCAAAAACGCTCATCTAGGGCTTACATCGGCAGAAACAATTAAAATGTTTAATCAACGTTTATTCAACGTTTTTTCAAAGTTTTTCACACCAAGTTGATTTTTCGTTAGCTTTCAACGATGATTTCAACCATTGAAAAAAACGTCATTTTTTACTTGGGTTGTGAGTTGTATCGCATTCATGTACATGACTCAGGCTTGTAAATTCCTGTTACTCAGGTGTGAGAAGGTTATGAGAACCTAAGATGCTTCAGCGGTTTTTTTCAATTTATTTGAGTAGCATTTGATGCTTTCATGTCTAGTAACATGTATGAGTTACTTCATAACTCTAGTTTAATGGAGACTTTGATTATTCATTCTTAGCTCGCTGAAGATGAGTGTTTTAAAATCATCACACTGTGAAGAGAGATTGCAAACTAATGAAGATAGAAATTTGATTTCTGTATACGTTTGGCGTGGGAGTGGCCATCCCTTTCATCAATTTTCAACCCATCCTCTGAGTTCAACGGGCTTGGAACCGTCAGGAAGTGAAAACACTTTCCGGACTCATTATGGGTAGCCTCATAAAGGCTGTTTGGGGCATTCACTAGCCTCATGAAGGCCGTTTGTGGCGTTCTCCGACTCCTCTCTACATTTGCTCGAAGATCTCTGTAAGACAGAAAAATGGTGTTGGAGTTGATTGAGAGGCAATGACGTTCGAGTAACTTACTAGGAATTTTCCTCTTCACTTTTCTCACTGAAAAATCACACATTCGACCGTCTACCTCCATACTGATATGAATCCAGGTGACCCCACCTCCTTCGTAGCACTGCTGCGTGGTGTTTAAATCATCTGTAACAGTAGGCACGTCACATACTTGGTTTCTGTAGATTGGCAGATGTACCTCTACTTGTCTTCTCTTCATTTTCTTGTTGATGTCTTCAGCCTGTCTTAGTCTCCTCTTCAGGTCATGATTTTCTTCTCTCATCCCTTGATAGTTCTTCTCTATCATACCAAGTCTGTCAACCTTCTTTGGTCAACCTCCTGCCTCTGATGATTCAATTCGGATAGTACCTTCTCATAAGCCATCTCCTTCCATTCCCGCCTTTCTTTCATTAATGTTTCCTCTCTCTTCTGCAGCTCTAATACTTCCTCCTGTAAGACTTCCACCGGTCACACTTTAATTTCTAGTTTAGCTATGTCCTGCACCATCTCTTTATTTTGTCTATTCATGGCCTCATAGCGAACTTTGAGCAGCATGTAATAGGCTTGCTGTGATGCCTTCGCCTTCAACTCATCTCTGTCTAGAGCTCTTTTTTGTTCGCGTAAACCGCCTTTCTTTGGCGTAGAAGTGTTAAGTGGCTCCTCTACATGTTCAGATGCATGCTCAGATACATGTTCAGATTCCTGTTTGCCACTAATGAAAACGGCTTTCGCCTCCTGTACTTCCTCCTGACTGCTGCTTGTATCGCTGAGGAAGAGATTGTTCCCATCATCATCCAAGTCGACAATGTGTCTTACAGCCGCCCTCTCCTGCCTTCGTCTATACAGGTCATCAAACCACTTTTTGAATTGGCAGTTAGAAATAGACCCACTAGGACACTGGTCATGTCTTTTCCTAAATTCGACAAAGTCAGAGTCTACTTCCACAGCATGATGGACACATGTCTTTATGTCAAAGACCTTCTTATGCTCCCCAGCGTGTTCCACCTACCTCAAGTGCTTTTTGTATTCGGTCCCTCTGTATACGTTATCACATGAACATCTTGTGACGCTGTAGCGCTAAGACTTTGATAAAACCTTGTTGAAACTGCAAGATAAAAGTCAGTTATTTACTACAGTTCTCACAAGAAAGCAGTGTTTATCAGAAACATGTTTGTAATAAATGGCATAGGACAGACAATGAAGACCCTAACCTTAAGACCCCAATGTTAGAAAGTGTATCAGTGATGCCTGTATGATCTGACTTTAAATCTCTAACTTAGAACGTTTGATGGCAAACGTCAGACGACTCATCGTTGAAAGGAGGAAACAGGAGTGAAATTGTCTGGGGAGAAGCGCCTTACATACTTCTCTCTCACAAAGACAGAATGTGCCAATGTCCAAATTTGGTCATGTCTCTTTCAAACGATTTCATCTCACCATATTTGGAATGTCAACCGCTGATTTTCCTGACTGACGTAGGGAGTCAAGATTACCATAAATGGGCATTCCCGCTTCGTTGTGACGGAAGGGGAATGACGCACGGCTCACGCTTTGTGATAGCGGTCTCTTTATCCTGAGTGGCAAGTTTGTATGACCCTCAAGTGAACTGAATGTATCCGAAGTGAAGACTGAAAAAGATGAAAAGATTGAATAGTTCCTAGCGTCTGATAAAATACATGGAATGACAAACGTACAGATGCTCACAATGATACTTAGGGGCTTCACACCATTTGAATGTTTTCTTATATCAATATCATGCTCACTTTCGAAGAGGCTTGATTCAATGTTTTATCCGAAGGATGTTTGTAAAATTCAATACTGCATTCCCATGACATTTCAATTTTATGTGTTTATACAATTGTAGAAGCTTTCACTGGACTCGCATCGTCTTATAAAGTGTTCGTTTACGCAGCGCACGAAGTTATATCTCTCAATAACGTTCAACTCAATCACACACACATTGTCAATTTAAACATGACTGGAATACAGTTCTCGCACATCAACCTTATTTCTAACGTTACAAATGCTATAAGGATTCTAGCATTATTTTATACTTCACCTATCTTACAAATACTGAAGGGATTCTAACATGATTTCAAACTTTACATATAGTGACATGGATGTGACTCTACTACTAAGTCAATCCACTGCCTGCATTACTATAGAACATTTTGCTTTGATGATTCTTCCAATGTAACTAACATCATTACTATTTCCATTTGACGGGTGGTGAAGAAATCAAATTCATGACTTCACGTTTAAGATTCATCATCTCTCTACACACGTTCATATTTTACATCATGTAACTGCAATAGATCCTTGCTACTTATGATATGGGCTTTAAAACTTTAAACATGATGATTTCATGGCAGTTAGGACCTTGAAGATTTGTGTTGGACAAGTTTTACACTTGTTGCACAAAAGTTTGACACTGGCTAGCAAGGCATTGAAGCCTTGAACAAAACGGCAGTGTCCATGCTTTAGCAGCAAATGGTTACTTGCCCGTGCGAAACTGTGAGAGTGTACCGTTACGAATTGTCAACTTGAGAATCCTTTCAGTCGCCACGATGATATCTCCGGTGAGATAGCAATGAGCTGTGTGGGAATCAGCTAGGTGGGAGGTCTGAGATGACGATAAGTTCCTGCATCCTTGCTCGTTGCACAGATGCGATAGAAAAGTCAATGTGTATAGGGGCAATGTATATAATGCGACAGATGGTCGCCAACCGGCTGCGCTGTCATTCATCTTTGTGTTCTTGGCACACTCTATCTGCTGAGGGGGCAGCGCGACAAACAGGCGACAGATAGCGCTGTCTCTACTCGTGAACTTTTGTGTGTACATGAGGGTTGGAAGACAAGACCTAATGATTATGACATCTGTTTCACTGATAGGTTTATGATAAACGTTTTAGCTGCTTTTGAATGGCAGCGTGTTGAATATTGCAAGCATTGTTAAATGTCAACCAGTGTGTCATTTTCACATCGTCTGCATTCGCACAGAAAATCACTTGATGCAGGTTTCAATATTGATTCTATTATCAACTTACAAGCAACGCACGATTAGTTTAGGGATGAGACACGTGTTGATTCTCTTAATTTGTCATGCACATGAAAAGCAAACTTACGCGTTTTATTCTAACCTCTCTTTACAATACTCATGGACAGTCCTAATGTTCTAATGTGATGTTCACTGTTTCATACCAATGAAATAGTTCCACTCTCGTCAACACAGACTTGTAACTCAAATACTTTCCTTTGATAATTCAATGACATTACACGCTTTGCTGTTTCATACCGATGAGAGTGTTATGTATCTCTACACAGACTTTTTCATTTTATTAGTTCAATGTACGAGTTACAACGTTGAACTGCATCTAAAACTTATGCGTTTCTACAGTACTTTAAACGCGGCTACAATCATCAACCTACGAAAGTTTTACCAACATAAAGTATTTGTCACTTGTCATGTAGTTTTACACCACGGAGTCTAGAGCTTCATGTTTACGAATTTCATTTGAACGTCAGAAAGTTGAAGTTAGAATATATCATTCGTGTTCATCTAGCTAAGCTGATGGTAGACGGTGTCGATACACAGTTTTCCTTTTCAAGTTTCCCGTAAAACATGTGCAACACTCTTGTGAGGTACTCACACAGTCTGGCAGGTTGATTTTTATCTAAGTCGTATTTTATATATTATATATCATTCGTGTTCATCTAGCTAACCTGATGGTAGACGGTCTGGATACACAGTTCTCCTTTTCAAGTTTCCCGTAAAACATGTGCAACACTTTTGTGAGGTACTCACACAATCTAGCAGGTTGATTTTATCTCACACGTGTTTTGAGTGTTTCCTAACTCGTATGCATTTGACTCTTTTAAGAAACGCTACAAGTTGTTAAGTGTATACTAGATTAGTGGCTATAAAACTTTTTAACACTGTCTTTATTTGCAATACATTCTACGCACGAATTCAATTTGACAACGGCAAACGGCACATTTAGTAAAACTGGTACGTTATCGATAGTGACTACATAACGTTTTTCAAAACATTACACATGATCTGTCTTGTGTGAATTCCAGTTGAAAGTTTGTACCATGTTAAATGGTGTTTCATGTTTGCTACTTGAATGGGCGTTCATAGTAGACTCATGTCATCCTAATTTACAGAGTCCTGTATATTTCAACTTCCGGTCTCTTTTCCATAATACATTTCTTACAATGAAAAGCAGTTGATTTACATCGGACAATGTTGAAGAATGTAACTGACTTTCAACACTCAAAGCTTCTTCAAACCTTATGTTTCATCTAACGGTTAACATTAACTTGTGTTATGTAAAACCCTAAATCAAACCGTAGAGAACCCTACCCTTTAGTTTTCAACAAAGTGAAGAACCGGAAAGTGTTGAATTTCAATTTCGTTCCTATGGACAAGAATATGTTACTGATGCTTCTGAATTTTATACACGACATCTGCGGAAGATTATTTCTCGGATGGACAACTTTCATGGTTACGCCAATTATTTGCTTTTAAAAAACCATATTGTCATTGGCATTAGTAAAACGGGTTTCAATGATGGCTGTTCATAAATCAAAGACCAAATAAAGTATTTTTCTATGACGACTTTTTGCTAACTATAATTTAGAGGTAATGAGCATCTACTGATACCATGTAGTTGATTTCTATAAACGGTGGACTTGTTACACTTTGTGGTAGTATTATTCATCAATGGTTTATCATGTTGAGTTCAATCTTCGAAATAAGTATATTTGGAACATCACATGTCTCCCTATGTTTTTCTGCTGATTTTAGTAACTTACATTTTCTTCAATACTTGTATAGCAATCGACTGCGATACAGTAAAGTAACGTTCAGAGCTTGTTCACTACTGAAGAGAGAAGTCTGTGATGTGTTGCATGTGGTGCAAGGGTGGCCTCCCATTTTATTCCATTCATCATTTATTCTTCCCCTCTGCATTCCATATCCGAAGATATGTGGCGGGCTTGGGACCGCTTTAGCTGCATTATAAGGAAGCCCTTAAGAGGGCTCATGGGGCGTTCTCCGTCCACCGACACTACTACTCTCACTTCAACGACAACTGCAAGAACTCTGAAAGAAAAAGACAGTGAATGAGAGACGATTTAGAGTAGATGACTTTAGAGGGACTGACTCGGCTTTTTCTTTATAACTTTTCGTACGAAAAAGTCTTCCAAATCGCCATTCATTTTATTTGACAAATGAAGACATCTCACACCTTCGCCTTCATAACAAGTTTGAGTCGCATTCGAATTGTCAGTTAGGGTCGGCACATCACAAATGTTGTTTTCAAAGAGGGGAAGGTAGACCTCATACACTCTCTTCCTCTTCACTCTTCTCTCAACCTCTCGCAACTTTTCCACTTCACTCCCCAACTGTCTGTTAATCACCTTCGTCTCTTCCACTTCCTTCACCACACCTCGCATCCGCTCTACCTCATTTTTCTCACACATCAACTCCGACTCTAAGCGCTCAACTGCCTTCACTCGCTTCATCATTCCACTCCTTTCCTTCAACCACTCCTGCTCCTTCACTCGCATCTCCTCCAATGCCTCTCTCATCACCTTCATAACATCAACCGTAGCCTTCAGCTCTTCATTCTTCTTCAAAACTTTTCTATTTACACTCTCCATACCCATCATGCGATCCTTCAACCTCACAAACGCCTCTGTATCATGCGCCTCTTTCCTAGGCGATGATGCAGCTACAGGTTCACCCATCTCACCATCCAACTCGTCAGACAACTCACTCCCAAACAATGAGAACATCAACTTCCTAGTCTCATCACTCGCTCGCTCAATCACTCCTTCTACCTCTACTTCCTCTTCACTCACCACTGCCTCCTGTTCCTTCGCTACAGCACCCTCAATACTTTTAGCTGCTGCATCCAACTCCTCCTTCGTCTTAATTAATTCACTCATCCACATACGAAACGACAGCGCACCAATGTTTCAGGATGGGCAAGATTCGTGCGCCTTCCGGAAACCCTCAACATCATCCTCATCACACACCACCTTATGATGAACACAGACCTTAAAAACATGCACTCTCTCATGTTGGTCCAGCGTCCCCTCTTTGATTTGTTTGCGGTATTCGCTACACCTAGTCAATCTGCCGCAGGAGCATTGTGTGATGATAAAACGCGGAGTTTTAGTCATTGTAAAGATTCTGTAAAGATAGAGTAAAATTTGATAGCAAGTGTTTATGGGATACTACTTGCTGATATGCATTGAAAGACTAAGTCACCAAACATTTGATAGCAAACGTTGGAATAAAATCGTCAACAAAATTTAGAGAGTATGATTCCTAGCTTTATCCTAAAACCCAAAGTTTGATAGCAAACCTGTCAGAGCACTCACCGTTCGTCTTGCAACCCAACTTGAAACAGGAATAAAGTTGGGAGAGAAGACGCGGTTTATATACCCAGTGAGCACAAAGCCATGATTCAGATCTTCCTTGTTTGGCCATGCGTTTGACATGACAACAGCAGTTTTACCAAATGTGGGCATCGACAGTCACCGTGTTTTCAGTAATCAACTCCCAACACAAAGACTGGTTACTTATGACGCGAAAAGTTTTGTTGCATTTCATGAAACATGATAAACTTTCTGACTATACAAGCGGAATGAGCTTCAATGATCAAACTTTACTTTCACAAACGTGTGTCACTGTAAAACTATTTGACTACACTAAACCTTGCTTTTGCTAAACATGATAAACTTCCTGACTACACTCACGAATAAAACTTCGATGATCAAACTTTACTTTCACAAACGTGTGTTGTGTTATAACTTTGTTATCACAAACTTGTGTTTCATGAACATTTAGACTACATTATCATTTCATAAACTTGTGTTTCATAAAACGTCATGATCAAACTCTCTAACTATACATCAACCTCTGTTGCAGTAAAACTTTTGTATAACATGACAAACTTTCTAACTACACAAACGGAATAAATCTGTTCAATAATAAAACTGTTTGACTACACTTGCATTTCATGAAACATGATAAACATGATAAACGTGAACTACACTAACGAATAAAACATGTTGATATTTTAGGTGGTGATACAGACAGCCTTTTCCTAGCAGTCACAACTGATCAATCTATTGAGCGAGATGATATCCTCAAAGAACTGAGTTCATATTTTGATGCTAGCAACTATCTAACATCACATCCCTTATATTCGGTAAAGAACAAAGCTCGCCTTGGATGTTTTAAAGATGAAAGTGCGGGACATGAAATTGAAGAGATGATTCTTCTTAGACCGAAGATGTATAGCACAAAGTATAAAAGAAGATGGACTGCATAAAAAGGGCAGAAGATATATCAAAAGCAACTGTTCGTAAAATGAGTCATGAGAACTACAAAAATGTATTGGACAATCAAAATGAGAGCTCCATTGAGATGACTGTACTCCGTTCAAAACATCATACTGTTTCAACTCATTAACTCCGTAAACGTGGCCTCTCAGCTTGGGAGGATAAGCGGTGTTGGATTGATGCAAACGTTATTTTACCTCATGGTCATTATGCTACCAGAATACCACCTCCAAAGCGTCGAAGACTGAAAACTCATGATATGCATGATTATACGCTAATTGACTGATTTTGTGAGTGAAAATGAACCATTATTGTGAAAACAATTGATATGAAACCTGAGTAAAAAAAGTACCGACTAATATTTGCTACTGAACTTATTACATCATCCACATTGTAACAATGACTACTATTTGTACTAAATTGATTTTGAAATATGCTGTTTTCTTTATATGCGCGCAAAATGGGAATCTGATCATAATACAAGTTTGAATAACTCATTTGTCAAGGTTTAACAATGACCAGAATTGATGCACAATGCTGTTGGTTTGTTTCTTATATCACACATTTTTAGTACTAATGTCATAACACATATCAATGCACTTGATTATTCACTTAAAGTATAGCAGCTTATTGATACACACATGAATTCTTCGTTTGATGATTCTACTACGGTAGAGTGTGTTCTCATCAAAACAGTTTGTTCAGTGAAGAAGAGAAAAGTGTGTTTTATGTGTGCGCTTGGCACATGAGTGTCTACCTTTGATTCATTTAGATAGATACAGTTCATCTTGCATATATGTGAGACAAACAGGAGAGTGGTTGGGAGAACATCACCGAGCGAAAGAAAAGATGACATTGAGAACTCATGCGTACTCCATACTGCTGCTCAACAGTGAGTCATTCAGTGCAATGGAAATTTTATAAAGTAACCTGCCTCAATGTCGTCCTGGTGGTCAGAGTATGCCGTTGAGACAAAAACTTGCAAGCAAGACGCAGAGAGGTTTCACAAGGATTAAAACTGCCAACGTCCCGTGCGATACTCCCCGGACTTCGCTGCCGTCTCGAAATCACCAACAGGAAGTATTACACCGAAAACCTCCTTACCATACACCCTTTCAGTGAGTTTGAGAAATGGCCTGATAGCAGAGCCACTGACACTTGCTAAAGGCAAATGTGACCATGAAAGTTAACTCTCTTTTTTATAGTGGATGTTTGATGAGGTAGGAATCCTCGGTCGTCCAATCAGAACTCTCATACACACTTACAAATGCCTTGGTTGACTTCAGCAGACTCGAAAATCCCAGAAAACCTCCAAAAATAACGAATTTAAATTTTTCGGCAGTTGTGCTAGTCTATGACTTGACCTGAATCATGACCTCTCGAACAAACGTTGAACGAAGTCCATCCGATTCCTACAAGCAGAGATACATGCCTTTAAAGTTTAGGCCTACTACGATGGTCTGATATCCAAGCCATCTCCTGGCTCTCCACTCACTCTGACAACTTAGGTGAGTGCGGAAATCGAAAAATCTGCCTTGGTTTGCTACGGAAACCCGGTTTTTGGAGTCATTTGATGAGAGAGAGATAGGAGAAGGACCCCTTTCTCTTCTCACCACATGCATCTAATGACATAGTGTCCCATCACATCCTACAGTCAGAGATCAGTGATAACGGTGGACAAAGGACATCCGCATCTGCACGACATGACATAAAACATGCTCAATCCTGGACAAAATCCCTTCTCTGCTTGTAGTCTCAACACATACCCGATTCATACCTCTCTCCCGCTAAGATCAGGTCAAGGTCAATTTAAGGTCACTTCTCATACCTCTGCTTGTAGTCCCATCACATCTTACAGTCACAGACCAGTGGTAACAGTGGACAAAAGACATCCACTTCTGCACGACATGACACAAAACATGCTCCATCCTGGACAAAATCCCTTCTCTGCTTGTAGTCTCACCCTCTCTCCCGGAGAAGTCAGGTCAAGGTCACTCCCGTCTCTGCTTGTAGTCTCATCACATGACACTCAGTAATACATCACGCCTTCACATTTTCCCGTTTTTAGCACTACTTATAAAACCAGCAGTAGTCACATCACGTATTTCATGACGCGGAACGGTAACCTAAGGTCACGCGAGGTCATTACCTAAGGTCACGCGAGGTCATCACCTAAGGTCACGCGGGGTCATCACCTAAGGTCACGTGAGGTCACGGGGCTGAGTCAGCATGATGACTCATCATTATACATTTTGCGCTTGATTTTGGAATGGGATCACTACTCAGCTGTTTGAATGTGATGAATCAATCAGTTTGATTACAACTTTCTGACAATGTTGAGTTACTTTTCATTATTACCAATGATTCAGCATGGGTGGATAGTTTTATTGATGATTCAGCATGGGTGGACAATTTAAATATATATATATATATATATATATATATATATATATATATATATATATATATATATAGTGGATGCAGAACTGAAGAATCACTACAATCATGAGTCTCTCAAATTCAAACTATTTGATCATTGATACAGAAGGATCACCGATTCTTGAATTCGCTGCCGCGTGGATTGTATATTGTCAATATGATAAGTCAGTTACTATTAGTTCACGTTTCACGTTTTACTGAAGCAGGATGTGGCTCCAGAACAAAACGATTGGTGGTCTAGGAAATATATTCATGGGATTGACGGAAGCGAAGGATATGATTTTTCTACAGTTCAGGGTTTGTTTAGGAAATGGTTGGGACTTATGCAAGAACTAAATGACAAGGATTTTGTAGTAGTAGGTGCAGGATTGTCTCCAATAGAGCATGATTTTATAGCACTACTGCTCACGAATAAACCGCGTGTTTTAGATGTCCATATACCTCATTGGGAGGAGCGGATTTGTCATCGATTTCATGACTTGGCTAGAACATGGAGAGATAAAAGCATGCTTATAGGGAAATCATGCTGTACTTTTGAAAACCATAGACATTATGTTGGTATTGAGAAATGCAAGAAAAAGATGAAAATGAATACTGTAGGACAAGTAGCTAAAGCCACATTCGGCCATCATTGCTGCCTGTATGATGTATCAGAGATAGTTTTATTTTTTTCATTTTATTCTTTAAAAAGTTCACATATTCAAATAAATCATTTAGTGTACATTGAACCGTATATACAGTCCGTTTCATAATAAGTGGATCATCCTAAAATTTGACTAGATAAAACATAAGTATGATACAGAAAGCATTTTCATTTTATTTCATGTCCCTAATATATTTAAATGTCCTTATATAATCTGATAAGCTATGATACAGTAACGGTTCTTAGGAAGCTAATATTTTGTGGCCCTACCCTTATTGTCAATGACATTACCAATTCGTCTAGGCATTGATTCGATGATATCGTTGATTTTTGACTGATCTAACTTTCTCCACTCTCTTTTTAACAGTGAAGCAAGTTGTGATACGCCACCTGTAGGTAGCAGTGAACGACGAACGCTACGTTTTAGAATACTCCATACATTTTCTATGGGATTCAGATCAGGAGAACGAGCTGGCCAAGATAATGTCCTAAGCCCTAATTGAGACTTGCATAAGTTGACTCTACTACTCCTGTGACACGTAGCATTATCATCCATAAATAACCAAGTCGATGGATCACCAAGTTGATCTGTCATTTGGCCAATGTTCATTCGTAAAACATTCACATAGCGTTCAGAATTCATGGTTCCTTGCTGTATGTGAAGTTCAGAGCAGCCATTGGTCCAAATGCCAGCCCAAATCAGTAGAGTCGCACCACCTTGTACCCGGGGACGATGTAAATGTCTCGGAATTTCCTGATCAGATTTTATCCATAATATCAATTGACCATCACTATCCTTCAGACGGAGCCTCATCAGACCAGACAACCCGATCCCATTGATTTCGCCGGTGACAATTTGACTCATTGCCCATCTGAGACGTCTTTTTGTATGCTGATCTGATAATTCGATCTGAGAGGGCCTCTTACACCTCTTGAAATTCGACTCAATAAGTCTTCTACGCAGGGCTGTGGAGCCGATGCGTTATCTCATCGGCTCCGGCTCCACGACACTGATGTGAAAGGCTCCGGCACCGGCTCCGGCTCCAGCTCCAACTTCAAATTCAGGTTCTATCTATGCTGGTTATCCTGGATCCGTTGAACGGGTTTTTTGGATAACGGTGTGGCCTTTAGAGGCTTGCTACAATCATCAAATTAGTTTTCATTAACAAGCAACGACTTAAGTTAATAATAAAAATGATAATAGCCTAATATAATGACAAACAACATACTTGTCATATATTTTTGCATGAATTGACTATCTCTGAAAGATAAAATAAAGTTATAGCCAGGATTGGTTAAATTAGATAAAGATCTCCCGCACTGGCTAAATATAAATTGGCCTAGCCTGCAACCAGTCTACTACGAGGCTACATTAAATAAGAACACATGAGTGAAGATGATATACCTAATTAGCCGTCACAGGGGCCGAATAGTAGTATAAGCTTTTTAACAAAGCTTGAATATGAAACTGGATAGCGTATGCCTCTAAATAGCTTATAGGGCCTGTATCTACTCGAACATGGAAAGGGTATAGGCTATATAGGCAAATATACCGTATCAATAAAGATATCAATTGCTTTATTGAATATTAAAGTGTATATAGGCTAGCTTAGGTTGTTATTGTTATTTGTTATTGCCTTTATTCAATAGTCTGTTGGTCCATGAATAATATGATCGGTGGGTAGCCCACGACTCATCATCTGTAGAAATTGTAATTTAGATAGCCTCATTGCAGTGTAGGCTAGAAATGTACAATTGAAAATTATACTTAAAAAAATTAAAAATATCTAATTTAGGACAAGTTTTGTAATTCTATGCAGCATACTTAATAAGTTAAGGCCTAACTTACATTATATTAATTTCGTATTTTTCATTATGGCGTAAAGTTGCACTAAATAATTCATCAATGATTCATGTATATTATTATATTCAATTTATGTATAACACATTACCACTATTCCTCTGATGATGGTTAGGCTGATGAAACTGAACTCGGAGTATCACACAGTATGTTGCAGGGTGCTATGCATAATAAAAATTTGACTGCGAGCACCGAGCAGAAATTCCATCTACTTTGCTAGCTTTCGAATGCGCGTGCGGTTTAATGTCACAGACAATAGAAAAGGGAGGTCAAAAGGCGCCTTTATTGAGAGCGTCTCATTCGCGTTCCTCCCCCTCCCATTTTTTCTCTGGTCAAAAGATTTGGATGTCCGTTTCAGCATCTTCGTCAGCAAGCCAACATTCTAATTTGCCCTTCGGGTTTTCGCATTGAAATATACCCTTTGAATTTTTCAAAATTGATCAAATTGAGTTTTGAAAAAGCACAAGAGCCTACAATACAATCTAGGAAATTGGCATTGTCACAGATGCCAGTATGCCAGTAGCCATACCGACCGATTTAAGACATTGCGCAAGAAATGTAGCTATTTGAGAATACGTTGAAACATATGCAATTTATATCAAAGCTGGAGCCGGAGCCCTTTGTGATAAATCGGCTTCCGGCTCCACAGCCCTGCTTCTACGAATAGTGGACTGAGAAATAGACGAGTCTACGTTTGGATGTTTTGCGTGGACGGAGAGCCCTCTCAAGCCGAAAATCATCATTATGCCATCGATGCACATTTGTGTAAGGGACATTTAGTCGCTTGCTTGTAGCTCGCAAAGAAAACCCTAGAGCAAGGTGAGCGATCTCGTTATTGTTCATTGTTTCATTGTTTAAGAGACAGATTTCTAGCTGAAAGCAATCAGGAGTGCTGCCAACACCACCGCAACGAAGTCAGGAAGCTATGGAACATGAAGTCCAGTTAATCACATGTAGCAGTTACATTATTGTTGATGAATAATGATGCTATACTGGCTCTGGTTGACCGATTTTCTTTATTTGGCTTGTAGAACAACATATTACATAACAAAGAAAACAAATGTAATTTTATAAGAGGTATGATTTTGTGTAACATTGCTAAATGAAGATCAAATTATTTATCTATAACAAGAAAACAACTATGCTTGAAATTTCCAACAATGATAAGCACAACTGACATATCTTCCAAATTTCAGAGAAATTCGTTCAAGTTTGGCGGAGTTAGACAAAGTTGAAGTTAAGGCGATGTTTAAGGGTGATCCATTTTTTATGAAACAATCTGCAGATGACATTATGACGTATAGGAATGAGACTTGTGATTATTTTATGGAATTTGAGAAGTCAGGTCTTTCATGTTGATAATATTTAATCCACCCAGCAACAAATTCAAGATTTCAGTTGATCACAAAATCAGTTTCAGAAAATCTACCCATGGGTGGACAAACTGAAATGTCCACCCAACGACATGATTGTATATAAACGAACGCTTTATCCACACCGGCATACTACGACTGCGAACTACGACACAGTGAACAAGTCAGAAGATGGAAGACATCAATTTTATACGATTCGAAGACCCTCCGGCATCTCCAATATCCGACCTGGACGTGGGCGTGGACGAGTGGGACATGTGGCCCACTCTGGAAACTCCTCCTCTACTGCCCGAAATACAATTTCCACCACATCTACCAGAATTTGACGACTGGATGACACAATGGGCGAGGGATCACCAATACCAGTGAAGAAGGGGCTTAATCGATTCAACCCCATTATTGAACTCCACTGACGTCAGTACCTTGATCATTCCCAACGACCCCATCATCTGAACCAACGTCATCTTACCAACGTTGAACGTTGAACTTCACGGTCGCATTTGTCTCTAGCTCCTGTAGAAGTGGTCTATGGTGTTTTCCGGTCTTGGAAGGAGTCTTTCAACCACAAAATTTATATCGGCGTGTTCCTCATTGAGCTGTCTGCTTTTCTGTGCCGGTTTTTCCCCGGTTTTCCAACTGACTTTTGAGGTATTTCGGGTTTTTTTGTGGTGGTCATTCAATTCTGAATCTTGCTCGCTGGTTCAACAATCCAGACCAATTCGCGCAACTACCTGGATTTCCGCAGTGTCCCTCAACGGAATAGTGTGCTAATTTTAGCTCTTTTTGTTCAGTTGTGTGCAGGTGTAGCTGCAATTTTGCTCTCCTGTATCAACGTGCAGGACTTGCGTGACCAGGTCACATGTTAAACAGCTGATACCAACGGTCTGTCTCGGAGCCACATTGTCAAAAATTCTTCGATTGTCGATCGGCTTATACGTCATTCGATTCGTCATCGTATTACGTCGTTAAGTTAGAAATTCACCAGTTATTGTTATAGCACCTACTGCTTCATCATCAGTCTAGTGGCATAGATATAAACTATGCTGTCTGACAGAGTTACCCGCTCCATTGCCAGCAGTGAGATATCCTTCGATGCCTTCAAGTCGTTATTAAATGAGAGTAAAAATAAAATTGTGAATTTTGTGTCCATAAAAACTGATGAAATAAATGCAAATATTGTAAATTTGACTACTAGAGTCAGCCAACTGGAGGACTCTATTCTCACGTTGAAAAGTGTTCAGATTAAACAACAAAGAGAAATTGATAGCTTGAGACAAGCTATGGAAATGCAGATGTCTGAGGAAGATCTATTAAATGAAATCGAGCAAAGACAAAGACGTGCTAAAAATGTTATCATTTTCGGCTTACCGGAAATTACGTCTGGTACTATAACAGATAAAGTGAAACATGACACTGAAGAGGTAGAGAAAGTTGTTGACCTTATGGGAATTGAGGGCCTCACTATTACCTCGTGTCATCGCATTGGCAAGCCGCATAAGCAGGGCCCCAGAATCCTCAAGATACAGATGAATTCTGAGGACAAGAAGAGAGAACTGCTATATCGATCTAGTGACCTGAGACATTCTGTATATAAGAAAATTTACATCAAGTCTGATCTGACGCCCATGCAGCAGTCTCAGCATCAAGAGCTACGCAGAGAGTTGAGTAGAAGGGGGGAAAGTGGCGAGGATGTGATTATTTACAAAGGAAAAATTCAGCAAAGATATTTTGTGGGAAATTTTCACCAGTGATTTTACGCAGCTCCGCTTCATTTTTGCCTTCTATCCTCTACGCTAACGTTAATCGCGCTGTTCCTAAACTAGATCACCTTCGTGCACTGATGACATCCAAGTCAGGGCATATACTTGCTGTAACTGAATCATGGTTTGCGTGTGATCATACTAATGATTTTCTGTCTTTTGATGATTGTATTTTGTTCCGTAATGACAGATCTGATGGTCGCATTGGAGGGGGAGTGGCTGTATGGGTAAAGTTATTTTTGCATGGAACCACATACCAACCTGTTGGTAATTATTGTGGTACAAATAGCGTCTGGCTGGTTTTTCAAAGTCTGTGTTTAATTTTCGTATGCATCTATATTCCCCCACAATCAGTGAAGCTTTCAGCGAAGGATATTATAGAGTTCATTGCTAGGAATTTGGACAGTGTATTGTCAGTTTATCCGAATTACAATGTTATATTGACGGGAGACTTCAACCGCATAAACGTTGATTATTTGTGTTGGGCCTTTGACCTTTGTAATACTGTCACTGAACCTACTCGGGTGAGTTGTATTGGACTTAGTGCTTTCGTCTTCCTCCATGGAAAAAGACTTGATGTTACTGTTGGTCCTCCAGTAGCGACTTCTGACCACCGAACAATTCTTTGTACCCCCACTAAATTTGTGTCACCTACCGTTAATAACAATAAGATCTGTGTTGTACATGACCTTCGTGAATCATTTGTTAACAACTATTTGAATAAGTTGGATACTTCAAACTTTTTGCCGATTTACGACATGAAATTGAGCGTTGATGAGAAATGTGATAAACTGTGTAACATTATTTTTGACTGCTTTTCACATACGATTCCATCTGCACACGTTGTTATGACCTCTCGTGATAAGCCCTATATAACCCCAACATTGAAGCTTCTCATAAATCAGCGTTGGTCTGCGTATCGTCAGCGGAATTTCCAACAATACAGACATCTCAATGTCAAAATCAAGGAAATGTTGCTGAAAGAAAAGCGTAAATGGACATCAAGTGCAAAGAACAGTTCGAAAGAGTTATGGAGCGTGGTAAATGAAACAAGGGACACAAAATCTTCAAGGTACACAGTGTTAGACTCCGTTCTTGACCAGTTCTCCTGTTTGGAAGAAGCCGCTGATAAAGTCAATGAGATTTTTGTTAATTTTCAAATCTCAAGACCTGAGCCACATGTAGCCACCTCTTCACCAACTGATGAAAATGATTGGGTCCCGATAATTGAGGTTGATCAAGTGCATAGACTTATGGCCGCGCTTAAAGCCAACAAAAGCCCAGGACATGATTGCATACCAACACTTCTGTATAAAAGGTCCGCGCACATCCTTGCTGCTCCTTTGGCTCATGTCCTAAATGTTTCTATTTTGAATCGACAGTTCCCCTCTTCGTGGAAACATGGTTTAATTTCTGCGGTACCAAAATCTTTGCCTGCCACCACCGATAACCTTCGGCCAATATCCCTCTTGCCTGTTCTTTCGAAAATATTCGAAAAATCGGTATTGGAGTCTGGAATGGCAACACAACTGTGTCGATGTTTCGGCCCTTATCGGTTTGGCAACCTTCCAATGTCCTCAACGACTTCAGCCCTAATATGCCTCCATGAGTATGTCACAGCCGCTCTGGACCGTGCAGAGACAGCTGGTGTATTAATCGTCGCCTACGATTTCAGTAAGGCGTTTGACCAGCTTGGACACGATCAAATTGTGTCTTCTCTCAGTGGGAGCGATTTTCCAGTTGGCTTCGTCCGATGGGTTGCTGACTATCTGAAAGATCGTTCACAATCAGTTAAATTTCAGAGTACAGTTGGCAAGCAATTATCCGTTAAGTCAAGCATCCCCCAAGGCTCAGTGTTCGACCCTTACTTTTTTAATCTAGTCATGAGTTCCCTTTCACCTGTCCATTATTCCACGAAAATCATTAAGTACATGGATGACTGCACGTTCGTCATCCCTGTGACGGATCATAACTCATGCTTGAGAATTCAAGAAGAGCACAATAATATGCTGGTTTGGTCTTCGAGTATTGGCCTGCATCTAAATGATAGCAAATGCCGACAAATGTGGATTCCTAAATCAACAGCGCTTTTACCTCAGGTTATCCCAGGTATACAATGTGTAAATGACTTAAAAGTTCTTGGAGTACATTTTTCACAAGATCTCAAGTGGAGTACTCATGTCAAATTTATCAATCAATGTGCATCTCGACGAATGCATGCATTGCGGATTTTGAGACCCTTGATTGATCGAGAAGAAATGATATCTATTTACAAAGGCTTGATTTTGTCTGTTGTCGAATACTGCTCTCCACTGATGGTTGGTCTTTTGGGAAAAGATGAGGAAGTTTTGGCAAAAATTCAACAACGTGTTCATCGACTTATCTGCGGAGCAGACTGTTATTGTGAGTCTTTCCCAAATTTAAGAGTTCGACGGCCGAATGCAGCCATAAAGCTTTTGATGAAGATTCGAGACAACGCTTCTCATCCTCTCCATTCTCTGTGCCCAAGTCTGTCGCAGTTTACAGGAAGTTTCCTCCAGCCCACGTGTCAATCGTCGAGGAGACGTAACTCATTTTTTCCAATGACTGTCCTACTATTGAACAATACATACATAGAGTGAATGTCAAATTTGACTTCGTATGCACCGCATGTTGCAAGTATTTCCAGTGTATATATTTATTTTTCATGTACTTTTGTCATGCCCTACTGTTTCATGTTTGTGAGTCGCCACCATTACTTTTGTTGCTTTGTCATGATTTCCATTGACTTTGAAATATACGATTACTTGACTTGACTTACTATTGATCTATGACGCCTTTCCTCCATCAGCAGAGAATATCATTCCAGCCGTTCACAATTTGGGGGATCCAACAACACTGATCGAGGACGTTGACTTGGTTTTGTGCACCAATGAACTGGAGCTGCCTCTGTCATTCCACAGCCTACCACTCTGCTAAACTTTTTTTTGATATTTTTAAAATGATCTACAGAATCACTTTGTATTTTCAAGTTTAACATTTGAATTCTGGCTTTTAAGTCTTGGGTTTGGGTAGGATTACTATCATTAAGTAACTGCAATATGTTAGACGAATGATTCAAAAATGAGTTTATCGATACAATGTCAGAATGAATTTGAAGGAAACGAGACATCAGTGCCACAGATAAAATTTCAGCAGCCAGCGGATGTAGAAAAATTACTGAATGAAACAATTATTATACATAAAAACATTGTGTAAAAGATGCCATAGAGAGGAAGCGAATCACTTAATATACCCCTGCTGCTGTATAGCCCTCTGTTCACATCGCAATAGTGACTACTGTCCAATATCTTTAGAATTTATTGAAAATCGAACACGAATTTTTTTCTAAGTAATCAAGAGAAGGACATTTTCAATGAATAATGACGAGACAGCATCGAAATCGATATGGTGGTATTTATCGTGGATCACGAAAACAGAGAGGGGGACGACGTCAAAAAGGAGGATTCATACCCTTATTAGCTGCAATTCCTGCATTGGCAGCCTTAGGCAAAGCTGTAGCCGTCGGGGCTGCGGGTGCAGCAGGGGCAGCGGGCATTCAAGCTATTTCTCGAAAAATTACAGGTGGAAGGAGGAGGAGAAGAAAACACTAAGTTAATTATTCAATACTTGAATTCAACACTATGGAGAATGCAGATCAATTATTC
Organism: Prostheceraeus crozeri; assembly: GCA_907163375.1. Lineage (NCBI taxonomy): Eukaryota > Metazoa > Platyhelminthes > Polycladida > Euryleptidae > Prostheceraeus > Prostheceraeus crozeri. The sequence goes on along the minus strand of CAJQUW010007069.1, from coordinate 273,711 downwards.
CTTAAATTTCATACTGATATTTCTAATCAAGATCCATCATCACTTCATCTGTTGACAGGATTCATGCATAAAGTAACACCTGAAGACCTCAATGATTTTTGCGTGATCGAGGACTTTCCACTAGAATCTCGCATGCATCTGTTACTGGATCTATTTGCATCTAATCTTTTAATGTGAGATACAATTGAATTCCATTTTAATAAAGACAATGATACATTACAGCGTTTGCAATATTTGACAATGTTTGAAAAACAATCAGGTTCATTTCAACGATGGGATTCCTATAAGTATCTTTTAGATAATATGATCAAAATTCTTCAACACTTCAACATTGGGAGGGAGTGTTGACTATAATGAATACACTTGTGTTATAGAAAACAATTTTACTGTTTGTTTATCTACTATTATTCATGAAAATACATATAGTTCATTCAGCTTTCTTCAAAATAATCCTGTTTATGATAACGATAGAATTCCTGCAAATATTTGTTAGATCAGATCATATTGACTCTTAGATTCTTTAAATAGAGTGGAGTTGAGTATAAATTTGAAAACATGTCAAATTCAATTCATTATTCTCAATATGAGTAAACAAACTGGTCGACCACTCCGAGCTCTGAAGTTCTCACAGTGTCCATTTTGAGGGAAGTAAAACTTGAAAAAATTGATCTTCATGTGAGACGACACCATAAAGACATACCGAACGCGCTGAATACTATAAAGTATAGTAATGTTAAAGGTAAATTTGTCCTCATATGTTCAGATGATGGACAGGCGATCGACTATTCAAAGCCAAAGAAGCAGAGAGATGAGTTTATTAAAAAGCATTTCCCACACATGAAACGACAAGAAGGACAGCGTTCGCATGAACAAAAAAACGAATTTGTGTAAAATATTTGATTCAAAAATGAAAAAAATACGCGTAGATAATGTAGACTTAGATGCATCAGAGGCGAATGAATTTGATCTACCTCTACCTACGTCTGTTCAAGGTCCTGCTAGAACAAGCAGTCCAATTCCCACGTCAAGCGAGAGTACTCATGCAACTATTATGCATGATGATGATGATGAAGTACTCAGTGATTTAATTAGTCAGACAGCAACAGAGTCAGATGATGCACTTAGAGTAGATAAAGAAGAATATTTGACAAAATTACCGGATGATGATGTACTTGCGCGAGCAGCAGCACAATTGCACAACATACATGATGATGATCACTTCAGTCAAGCAGTGGATTCAATCGCTAATGATTCTGTAGCATTACAAGATAACGATGCTATTGACCAGCTGTTAAATATGTCGGATCCTATACCAGATTATAAGCACGTTTATAAGGTGTTCTATCTACCTGCCTTGAATAGCTCAGATACACAAAAAGTTGTGGGTGAGGAAAGAGGAACACAAACAGATCAGCCTACACAAATGGACCAACAAACCATGACAATTATGCGAAAAGGAATGGGATCTCAAACGGAAGCTCCAATGCTAGATGATGCGAACACTCAAACTACACCTGTTGATATGAATCCTCCTCTTCATTATGATGAAGGCACTCAAGCAAGACCTATAAATGACAATGCTCCTCTCATTAATAATTCCTATGAATATGTTCAGTCAATGAATTCACTGAAAAACACTTTAATCACTCAACTTATGAACGATAACATCAAGTTGAGAGAAAGAGAGCTAGAATCAAGGAAACGCACTTCTAAAGCGTTGGAAGATCAATTTACAACAGTGAGTGATTCGAGAAATGGTGAATATGGTGGTGATTATAATGACGAGACTATTGGAACTATTCAACATTTGTTAACGGTTAAAGAGCGGTTTATCATGAATATGATACAGGAAAATTCCCAAGCTTTTGCAAAGCATGAGGGATTAATGAATTTACTATCTAAGTAATAAATGCATGTGAAATGGATTCACTGTTTTTCATGATGTTTGGTGGACTATCTATTGCAAGAAACCGAAAACAAAGGGTCATGAAGCGTCATCGAGGTGGAGTTTACTGAGGTTCTCGTAAACAAAAAGGATTTGTAAATAAACGAGGGGGTAAACGAGGAGGTAAACGAAATAAGACTTTTAAAGTTTTGGGTCGAACATGGTAGTGCAAGTAGTTTCTTTTAACAAGTATTCAGTAAAAAAAACATGAAACCTAAAGTGAAGACAACATCTTAATTATGAGATAGAAATAAACTTGATAAATCGAAGACAATGACTCATTTGCTGTTTAAGTAAAACGGTATGGTAGAGTTCCTTAATGAATAATGCCTTGTCATTGTGCTGACTGCAATCAACGACGAACTAATTTTGTCAACGCTATTTCTCATATTGGAGATGGAGTTGGAACTGCAAAGAAAAAGATCAATAGTAATTTGGAAGATATACCCGAAAGTTTTATTAGAGATTTACAATCTGTCATGGAAAGAATGCGTCAATCCAACTCAAAATTAACATCAACTTAAGATCAATTTTTTCGCACTTACCGTGTTATACTTCGAAAATTTGTGAAACCCCATCCACCATTACAATCCTATCTATCAAAGAAGAAGAGGTCTTTGAATAAGAAAGTTCCTTTTGTTCAAGCTATGGGAATGGCCATACGAGATAATCCCAAAGCATTTAAGGAAGCTGTCTTACACTTAAAGAAACTTCACTAGGCAAACTATGCGTTTGGAAATAGAATAATCATGAACCTCAATTTAAGAATAGTGAGTGACAAGTGCGAATTTTATTCTAGTTTTCGGGAAGTCTTAACTCAAGTCCTGCTTTCCATCATGTTTCTCATGATATCCGTGTTGACTGAACGCAAAGTGATGAAGGTCAAACGACAAAGGAGTCAATCAAATGAGATCATTCAAGTGAATAAATATCCAAAAATGGGTCTCAACTATCATTCTCAACCATGACCTCGCTCATTAAACACAGCATTCCCTGTGAATTAGAAGATACATGCGAAGACAGACGTTTTCAATCCTTCATTATCATTCAACAAGAAGTAGAAGAGAAGTTGACATTATCATGTGAATGTATCCTATCCATCGTTGAGCTTTTAGAATGTGTTGGAAACCAATTACAGAAGCAGGAGCCCATCATCTGTCCGAAGCATCAAATAGAACATGAGTTTTCACATGATGTATTTTTTCATATCTGGTCAAGAAAATTTATGAAAGTAAAAAATATTGATCAATTGAAAATAGTAGCATTTAAAATTAACAGGATATGGGATTCAAAATTTGAGGATCTTAATGGGATACACAATGATGACTTTATACACAAACTTGGATACTATGCTACATATATGAATAGAGTGTGAGGATAGAACAATTTTGAAGATTCACAAATATGCAAAATCCTGCATATTTCTAGCCTATGATCATCGCTTTTATCATGGTCGTGTTAATTGGAGTAGTGAATTGAAGACTTCGATATCATTGATATTGGAATTCCATCGACACGGTTGGCCATATCCGTCATAAATTCTTGGTAAACTGGACTTTTGATTGAAATTTCATCATATCAAATCCTCGATAAATCTCACGTATTGATCAATATTTCAACATAAGACAACATCATGACCAGTCACCAAATTTTCGCCAAAACTCAAGTTTCAATTGAAATTTCGTTATATCAAATCCTCGATAAATCTCACGTATTGATCAATATTTCAACATAAGACAACATCATGACCAGTCACCAAATTTTCGCTAAAACTCAAGTTTCAATCGAAATTTCGTTATATCAAATCGTCGATAAAACTAGTGTTTTGATCAAAATTTACACGCATGAAACATGAAACGTTCAAAATCATGGATGAATCACATGATTCACCAACATTTTGAAAAACTCCACCCAATCCACCCAGTCCACCCAACTCATACACATGTTTGTAGAAAGTCATCCATAGGTGGATAAAAAAGACCACCCAGCTATGGTTTGTTTTGTAATATAAACTCAAACGTCTAGTTTCGCGTCATCATTTCATCATGAATCAACACGTCGTTCCTGCGAAGAAACCAAAACAGATGAGTTTAAACACAACGAGAGAGGATGGCTTCTATTCAAGTGCACGATTATGCAAAGATACCCTTTTCAAAGACTATCCACTCTGCAATCAAGAGTATTTGCCAGTTCACGAAATTAGATTGGGTCAGGACACATCAATTCCTAATTTTTTCCCCATTTACATCAATAGTAAACTATGGCTGAATACACCTTGGCCTGAAAAGCAAGAACAAGTGAAACTCATGTTCAACACAGGCTTTAGTCGATGGTATGGAATTCAGAAGACAAAGTATGGATTCGTTACACAACACCGCATTCATTCCGATGTCAAGAGAGATCTAGAGTTAATTGAAAAACAAGTGCTTGAACTTTATGAACTGAAGCTTGGTGAAGAGGGTTATGAGATCAAACCATCTACATACCAAAATCCCAAATTTGAAAATAGTCGTTCTTTGATCACCGTCAATTTCAAAGATACAACGGTGTTCATTAAGGATGAGGAGGGTAGGGATCAGAAAAAGATGGAATTGGAGGATTTGAAAAGTATTCAAGCTGAATGTGCATTTCGTGTAACAGGAATTTATCGTGACTCAAGCAAAAAGACATTGAAATTATGCTTGACTACGCCACAGATACGTTGTTACAAAGAGAAAGTAGATGATCATGAAACAATGAACAATGAACAATGAACAGTTTATTCCAACATTATGATTAAATGATCATGACTCATACAACAGTATCCGGTGGATGCCTGTCATCCCTGTCTCGTCGACTATGTGATGATGATTGAGGTGAAGGTAGTGAAACCTATTATAGTCTAAGTATCAGCTCCAATTGTTGCTCAAATGAAAATCGTTCAATCATCCATCACTCTTCTAAAACAAAAACGGGCTTTTATGATGATGTCGATGCTAGAGAAGAGGAAATCAGACCTCCTAAAGCGGATTTATTACAATGCCAAACATCCAGCAGGATATGGGACGACGAACAAACTTGTTGCTGCTTCAGGCTTAAGAAAAGACGACATCCAAAAGTGGTTGATATCCCAACCAACCTATACGCTCCATCGACAGAAAAAAACCACAGACACTACAGCATTATAATGTTCGTGCACGCAATATCCAATTTCAAGCAGATATTGTTGATTATTCAAAGTATAAGGAACATAATCGTGGATATCGTTATATCCTCATGTTAATGGATATTTTTACGAGAAAGGCTTGGGGATTCCCTCTCAAAACAAAAAGTGCGGAAGAAGTATCAACTATACTCAAAGATATATTTAATCTCATCCAACCTCCTTTACGTCTGCAAACGGACGAAGGTACCGAGTTCCTGAACAGGAAAGTTCACCGCGTATTAGAGAATAAAAACATTGAATTATTTTCAATTTATAGCCCCTTTAAGTGTGCTCACATTGAACGTTTAAATCGAACTATAAAAGACAAATTAGAAAAGATATTTACAGCAACAAATTCAAAGAATTGGATTGATTATCTAGGTGATGCTATTCATGCATATAATAATACAAAGCATTCAAGTACTCGATTTACACCCAATGAAGTCACTCATGACAATGCTACACAAGCCTCCAGAAATAGTTTTAAAAGATTGCGTCAAAATGATAAAAAGAAAGCTGAAAAATCTACAAAACCTATCACAGTGGGTACACGCGTTCGAATTTCAAGAGATAAAGGAACCTTTGGACGTGGATATGAAGCAAATTGGTCAACTGAAGAATTTATTGTCAGTCGAATCTCGCGCACAAAGGGAGGATTAATCAAGTACAAGATTAAAGACCACCAAGGTGAAGAAATCAAAGGATCATTCTATTCAGAGGAAATTCAACCTATTGATCGACATGAGGAGATTTATCAAATTGATCATATCCTTAAAACAAGGAAACGGCGTGGACAAACTGAATATTTCGTTCATTGGCAAGGATACCCCGATTCAATGAACTCATGGGTGTCGAGCTTGCAACCTTTAGGGACAACTAGGCAATATTAGTGATATGTTAGGAAATAGTCATGAAAGATGAAATGCTATTGTATTTACTGAGTAATGCACAACCTCATTTATTCAATAATAAAGCTAATCATTTCTTTACTCAGTTGGATAAGAGACTTTCTATTCCTTTGGATGAAGAATGGGAAATGGGGTTACGGGAATTTGGATATTTGAATAATGTTGATACAGTGACTGAAGATTGTGAAATTAAAGTAGGAAAAACACATCTCTCGCAAACATTATCTTCGTATCTTCCCCTGTACACCTTGGAAGGATTTGATAAAACCATTCAACATGTCATTTTTGAATCAAATCAGGAAATGACATCAAAATCAACCATTCAAGCCTTTAAAGAATATATTCAGTTCCACTATCATCATCATCTTGAAAATTCAATTGATGTTAAGCTCAATCATGAAACCATCTTTTACTATAAATCAGATGGATTGACAGAAAGAAAAGTCTACATCATTCATATTCCACCCATTGCTCCCTATCAAATGATTGGATTTGAGAAAGTGAATTATGTCATAATTTTCTCACCTGAATTGGCAGCATCATGGCTGTTGAATTCATGTGTTTATCATTTGAGTACAACGGAAACCATTGAAATATAAGGACACGAATTACGACGGATGATTGGGTCATGGATCCAAAAAGCTGTGATTACAGGAATTTGTGGTTTAGCATTTTGCCTCTACATCGATGCCTATTCTCAAAGTATGAAATGAATCGTTTCAATTATGAAAAGAAATTCAGCGTTTATGATCTATTTGATGTAATCTAAATTAAATTTAATGTAAATTCTATGTAATCAATGGCTGACTATTGTTTGTCAGCCATTGATTACAGAACATTAACAGCACTCATGAATCATTATACCGTTGGCATTTGTCCAAACATTGATATGTATGGCTTTTCAACTTTATTAAATAAGGAGGTACAACATTTATTTCTACTCCCTTCAGATAAACATCAAAACGGGTCTCCAAAACACCACTCAATCAGCTGAACCTATTGATTATGCAGTATTTAAAGTTATACATGTCAACATCTCCTGATGAGACATCCATTATTCACTTTACTAGCCTGGAAAAAACAAAAATAAAGAATGCATCCAGTTGGTTTCAATCTGCACCATCCTCCCATAATCCTACAATAAAGAGGTTATATAAAGACATGATGAATCTCTTTCCTAAAGTCTATGGGAAAGTGACTAAAGCTATATGATGAAGAATTACATTATAAAAAAAGTTGGTGAAGTACAAGTTAAAGGAACACAAATACTAGATGCTTATCTTAGAATGATTCATCATTACAAATTTCAAAGACCAACAAATAGAAATATTTTTCTAGCACGAGAGTTGATGAATGAGCATCTTAATGATCTGATGAAAGAGAGAGTACAATCTTTCATTCATAAAGATAAAGATAAGATCTCACTATCCCTTGATGCACCCTCGAGAAATTTAATGTCATTGACAAAGAAGTTGTTCAAAGATAATGAGGTCACCAAGGATCACTTAGAATTATGTACATCAAATGATATAGGTTATGAAGTGAAAACACAATCGTTTCCTGCTTTGGAAAGTGAAGATATTTACAATCAAGTTGATTTTAATCGTTTTCGTTCTATAGTAGAACAACTCACATTTCTAAAAGGATTAATTCAACATTCAAAGTATCATTCTTCGTTGATTCAATTAGCCAAACATTCAAAACTGTTAAACTACAGATTGTTTCATAAAAAATGGATCACCCTTGAACATCGCCTTAACTTCAACTTTGTCTAACTCCGCCAAACTTGAACGAATTTCTCTGAAATTTGGAAGATATGTCAGTTGTGCTTACTAATATCATTGTTGGAAATTTCAAGCATGAATATTGAGTTGTTTTCTTGTTATAGATAAAAAAGTAGTAGATAATTTGATCTTCATTTAGCAATGTTACACAAAATCATACCTCACTCTTATAAAATTACATTTGTTTCCTTTGTTATGTAATATGTTGTTCTACAAGCCAAAAGCTATCAAGCAAAACAAAAATAAAGAAAATCGGTCAACCAGAGCCAGTATAGCACCATTATTCATCAACAATAATGTAACTGCTACATGTGATTAACTGGACTTCATGTTCCATAGTTTCCTGACTTCGTTGCGGTGGTGTTGGCAGCACTCCTGATTGCTTTCAGCTAGAAATCTATCTCTTACCGGTTGAAAACAATACAAAGCACAAATGAACAATAACGAGATCGCATTCACAAAAGGCAAAGTGTCAGCCTTGCTAGAACTAGGGTTTTCTTTGCGAGCTACAAGCAAGCGACTAAATGTCCCTTACACAAATGTGCATCGATGGCATAATGATGATTTTCGGCTCTGTCGTAAAGAGGGCTCTGGCCGTCCACGCAAAACATCCAAACGTAGAGGCCGCCTAATTTGGAGATTTGTTAAAGTTGATCCAAGTCTCTCGTTAACTGAGATGGCTACACTAGGCTCGTCTATTTCTCAGTCCACTATTCGTAGAAGACTTATTGAATCGAATTTCAAGAGCTGTAAGAGGCCCTCTCAGATCGAATTATCAGATCAGCATACAAAAAGACGTCTCAGATGGGCAATGAGTCATTGTCACTGGCGAAATCAATGGGATCGGGTTGTCTGGTCTGATGAGGCATCAGTCCGTCTGAAGGATAGTGATGGTCGATTGAGATTATGGATAAAATCTGATCAGGAAATTCCGAGACATTTACATCGTCCCCGGGTACAAGGTGGTGCGACTCTACTGATTTGGGCTGGCATTTGGACCAATGGCCGCTCTGAACTTCACATACAGCAAGGAACCATGAATTCTGAACGCTATGTGAATGTTTTACGAATGAACATTGGCCAAATGACAGATCAACTTGGTGATCCATCGACTTGGTTATTTATGGATGATAATGCTACGTGTCACAGGAGTAGTAGAGTCAACTTATGCAAGTCTCAATTAGGGCTCAGGACATTATCTTGGCCAGCTCGTTCTCCTGATCTGAATCCCATAGAAAACGTATGGAGTATTCTAAAACGTAACGTTCGTCGTTCACTGCTACCTACAGGTGGCGTATCACAACTTACGTCACTGTTAAAAAGAGAGTGGAGAAAGTTAGATCAGTCAAAAATCAACGATATCATCGAATCAATGCCTAGACGAATTGGTAATGTCATTGACAATAAGGGTAGGGCCACAAAATATTAGCTTCCTAAGAACCGTTACTGTATCATAGCTTATCAGATTATATAAGGACATTTAAATATATTAGGGACTTGAAATAAAATGAAAATGCTTTCTGTATCATACTTATGTTTTATCTAGTCAAATTTTAGGATGATCCACTTTTTATGAAACGGACTGTATTTGAAGAAGGATGAAGAAATTTCATATTTAAAGGTTGTGGGAAGTAAAGTTCAACTCATACCCATTCAAATTAAAGCTGGTTTTTACATTCTCCCTGATTATTTGAAGTGTATATTTAGCTCTGTACAATACACTTTTTGGCGAAATAATGGTTTGATTATTGATGTGAAATTCAAGGATAATTTAATAAAGCTTCAATCTAGAGATACGTAATTACAATCTCTTTTAAAAGTTTGGGAAATGGCGAATGCAGATTCTACACATTTTATTACCATCCATATGAAGGATGAACAATTTATCAGTGACAACACCCTTGAACACTATAGTAATTATTTGAATAACACCGTTTTACCCGCTATGAAGAAGAAACACAAAGAATTGAGTACTCAAAGTAGTCTCCATCAGTTAATATCACATGTTGAAGATTATTTTGAGAAACATATGCATCATGTTCCCATTCATGCAGAAGTATATACCTCCATCAATCTATTCTATGAATATCTGTCTACGGATCTGTACTATTACCACAACAATCCACAAGTACAGAATCCTATTCACTGGGAACTGTCTGAAAGCATTTACACACTTGAAAACTTTATACACACAGTCAACATGAGTGCTCCTCATAGTAACATGTTTTGGATCAAAGTTGAAAAGACCAACTATCATTATCGTTTAGAGTTTCAACTTACTCCACACTGCAAAATTCAATTCAATGAAGAAATTATGACATTTCTCATCTGTGTCAGTCAAGAGTATGCATCTTTTGATTCACATTATCCGACGCGCTACAAGAACATGTTGAAGAATTTGGAAGGAAGAGCACACTTTATGAAATTTAAAGCTGGAGATGTACTTCATTTAAACGCTTTTCATGACTATCATGTGAGTGGAGATCATTTTCCATGGACCATGGATTTAATGACATGCCAAAGTATAAATCATAAAGTAATGCCTTCAGAAGGATTCAGTGAGCGCTTCTATCACCATTTATTCAATATTCATGATTCATTGTCTAAATCAACTGTTCGAGCATTTGAAAAAGCAAAAACAGACTTTGCGCTAGCAGGTGGTTTCAAAAATGTAAAAGGAAAGTATCATCTGGTTGAGACAATGTTTACACCCATTGTATGGGATAGTGAAGATGGCTTGAATGATAAAGGGATGAAGAGTACATTAACTCATGGTTTGCAAACCTATCACAAAAGCATGTTCTATCTGGTGAAAGGTATGGTAGTTTCAGTCAAAGGAAAAAATCTTGATCATCCAAAGCTATCAATGGATTTAAATCAACCTTTACTACATATGTATCATACATCTATGAAATCTTTGAATGAAGACAGTCTCATTGTAAGAAGAGATGGAGTCCAACCTAACTTAAAATTTACAACACCCTTTGAGAAAGTCATTATTCCAAGCGGTTCCTATACACTTCATGGTATTATCAATCATATTCAACCTAAAGTCAATAAATGGTGTCATGTATCCTTGAATGATCACAATTTCCTTCATATAAAGACAGACAAAGATGTGTTTATTGATTTTGGCTCTCATCTTGCGGATCGACTTAATATGACAACAGCTTATTTTGGCCCCAATACAGATTATATTTCAACCTATCCTTTGAATATAGTTCCTGACTCTTATCACATCATTATCTACTGTAATATTGTGAGTGAAAGTATTGTGGGTGGGAATCCAGAACGCATTTTAAAAACAGTTCCCATCCCATCAAAGACAAAGTTTGGTGAAATGGTGAGCTATGAAATGACAAGTGTCGATTATTATCCACTTTATTCACATACTGTTGACAAAATTGAAATAAGTTTTCGCGGTGATGATGGTGAATTCATCCCTATGAAATTAGGAAGAAGTTATGTTAAACTTCATCTGCGACGGAAATCGAATACTAGGTATGAATTGACTGCTATTCCCATCAATAATGTCAGTATTACATCCATCTCATCAAAAAATCATTAATTTATTCAGCAATGCTCAGGCCGAACTCTTTCCTAATAACACATCCAATAACTTTCAAAATCGATTATCTGAAGTCTTGTATCATGCACATGGTGATGAATGGGAATGTGGTATTGAAGAATTTGCCTTTCAAAATACATTATCAACCATTCCAAACCCATTGCATTTTTCAATAGGAGTTAATACTACTCATCCAGAAGCAAAGCATCGAAAGAAACTAAAACCCTTGCATTTTAATCATCGAAGCAAATTTGTAGAAGTGAATGATTATCGATTCGTTTCCCAAGGAGATTCATCTGGACCTAAAAAATCCCTAGAATCACCTGGATCAAAGGATGAACGAAGTGTGACGGAAGATAAAGGGAAAACAGCCTCAAACTACGATTATTATACATTGGAAAATGGCTTGTATAACATGACCAGTTTAGTGACTGCATTGAATACCTATGCCGGTCGATATCGATTCATTCTACAAAAAGTAAATGACACAGCTGGATTTTTAAAATTAGAACTAACCAAAGGTTATTCCATGAATATGGATGCGATGTTGGCAGACATATTGGGGTTTGAAAAGACTCAGATTACTGAAACAACAACAGCAGTAGCTCATATTAATCTTCATGCTTTTGTTACCACTGTCTTAGCGTATTGCAACATCATTGGACAAAGTTATGTCGGAGGGAATAAAGAATCGATTCTATGTGTTCTACCCTTAAAAAAACTATGATTATGGAAGTGTGGATACAGCACACTATGGTAATCATTTGACCTATTTACCCATGACACAGCATACTATTCAAGATATTCATATACAATTAATGACGGATTATGGAACCCCTCTACCCATCTCTGGAGGAAGGACCTATGGAAAATTACGTTTACGTCGCAAAATGCTCTAAGTATTGTCACTTTTTCGCTCTTTTATCAAAATGCCACGTTTATTATCCTCTGTTCCACTAACCTCATCAGGAGGTCGTCTCCTATCACGTGTTGAAACGCAACATGGAGGACGCTTACTTCGATAACCAGCACGAATGTCTACTTCAAAATCCATTTTAAGATCTATTTCAAGATCCATTTCAAAATCCATTTCAAAACCCACTTCAAAGGCTAAAAAACACGTATTCGACAGCAACGGAGAAGAGTAAAACCTACATGAAATCTGAAGAATTCAGTCAAGAAATATGGTGTGGGTTTCATGAAAAATGTTATGAATGTTGCGAAAAGAGGTGTTCTCAATACTGCATCTCAAGCTGGAGAAAGCCTCATAAAAAATGTAAAACAATTAGCAAAGCGGACTGCCAAAGAAGCACCACAAGCATTGGTTGATAAAATCATCCATGATGTTGGTAGGCATGCTGGTCCAGCTCCTTCAGGAAGTAGAAAACCTATCGCTCCGGATGATTTAGGGAGTACTCGTACAACTCTTCTAAAACGTCGTCGAACCCATATTCATGGACATTCATGGACAACCTGTCGTTACAACAGCAGCTCGAGCACGTGTTGGCCGCCATTCTTATATTGGAAAGACAAAATATGGAGAAAAGAAATTATTCTAAGTAACATAAAAATTGCTTCCATCACTTGGTAAATATGGCTGAAGAAGCTGTTATGATCAACCCCTGTTATGATGTATTCAACCCTGATCAAGTTGATGTATCGAATACAGGAACCTATACATGTATTACAAGACCGATCACCTCCACCGACAATGGTGGAAATATTAATTCTTGTATTCCTGCTCAGTCTGTACATTGGATGAACCTGAGTCACAGCTATTCAAGATTAACTGCTCAAATTCAAAAATTAGACGGTGGATCATGGAAAAATTTGACTAAGACTGATGATGATGAAGTTATCTTTATTAACAATTCTGCACATAGTCTGTTTGATGATGTTAAAGTATTAATCAATGATAGCACTGTAGAAGGAGGAGATCACAATTATCAGTTTACGGCTTATTTGAATAATCTCTTACAATATTCAGATGCAGCAAAAGGAACACACATGTCCGCTTCTCAAGGATTTACTATCCCCTCAACGACTAATACATTTGAATTGGATTGGGATGCAGCTGCAAAAACAGTCAAATCCAAGGATATAAAGATAGTATCTACTTTGATAAAGGAATGAATAATCATCTCAATAAGGAAATCTATGAAGATTTAAGGAAAAATGATTTTAAAAAAATCATGGGACTTCCCATTAAAGGCTAATTTGTTTCAACAATCCAAAGCTTTACCCCCTGGTTTTAAACTTGAATTGCAATTAGTACGAAATGAGGCTGAACATTTATTCTATGATATGAAAACTCATGCTGCTGGTGCAACACCTAAATATCGAGTCAAGTATGAAATGTGTGAATTTCATATGCCCATGCTCATGCCCAATGCTAAATTACAAGCCTCTATTGCTCAACAAAGGAAAGATGATAGCATATATATCAACTACAATTCTTTACAAGGTCGTCGATCAACAATAGCAGCAGGAATAATGTACAAAAGTCAGTGTATTCAGACATCACAACACATCTATCACCGAAACTATTCCTCTTTGCCCTTATCCCCAGTACAGATTGTTATGATCAAAGTATACGAAAATTCATCTTTCAAAGACATGGTCTATCAAGCATTCAAGTCACGTATTAGGGACGCATGCTGACGGGTGAAGCGATTGATTGTAAAAATGATACTTTTGCATACTCAAACTTTTGTCGAGCTGTACAAGTCTTTAACACAAATGAATCCGTTGGGATTGATTTGCAAAATTTTCTGGAGTATCATTATCTACTCGCATTTGATTGTACGACAAATAGTCAACCTGAAAATCCACAGAAGAAAACCAAGAAGGAATATAACCTTGAAGTTCACTTTGAAAAGACAACAACTCGGAATTTTGATTTATTGATGTTTGTCATCAGTGATGAGCGTTTCTCACTCAATTCGGATAATAGTGTCCTTTCAAATTCATATATATCCCCTGCTATCTAAGTTGATTGACATTATGCTCAAGGTTCATGAGAGACAAACACCTCCCATTCCACTCACTATTAAGTACATTAGAAATTGCACAACATGAGTTGGTTAAGCGACAAAACTTTAGAAGGAGTCATGTATGGACTGAATACATTAGAGAAAAAATATCTCAAAAAGACGTGTTTTGATGGATATGAGTTAGCTGGTGTTCTTCAACATAGTTGCCACTGTCTCGCTAATGACTTCATTGTTTCTAAATAATGTTTCTAAATAATGTTCTCTTCCCTTTGGTGGAGTATTTGCTGCTGATGAACTTCCTAACCATCAATCTAAACCTATTGCCTACATTTTCAATTCTGATCCTGCTCATAAATCTGGACAACATTTGGATGGCTTATTATCAAGATGAACATAACTGTGAATTCTTTGATTCATACGGTTTACCTGTTTTCAAACATCCCCATGTGGCATCATGGCTAAATGAATCCCCTAAACCTCTCAAGCGATTACATTATCGAATTCAAGGACCCTCTGCCTACTGTGGTACATATTGTCTCTACTTTCTCAATAATCGCCCTTACAACCTGACCTTGGATGAAACACTCACACTATTTACGAGATTAGATCCAAACTGTTCTGAACAAATGGCTAAAGACTACTTGAAATATAACGATACCTTCGTATTCGAATATCTTTATAGCATTATGAGTCTAATCATAAATGAATAAAAACAGTAGTGTTCATCTTACATATGTTTTTATTATTTCCTTTAACGTTAACTCTGCTTCCTTAACAGACAGAACACCTGTCATAATGGCAGTTCCATTAGAAAATAATGAACAATGGGATGTAGAATGTCTAAGAAGGGTACCCGGAAAAAGTTCACGCTCATTACAGACATGGGCTAGTAGTAACCCCATTGCAGGCGCAAGGACAAAATGTGAAATGATGACTCAGCCCCCCCCCTCTGGCAGGAAGGTGAAGGAGTTCGCCAAGGATGTGTTGGGAGGAATGGGTCCGTGAGGAGAAAAAACCGCCCCCCCCCCCCCCCCAACGACTCAACTGACCAAATTGGTCGAAAAGACCAAAGTTGTTCAGAATCATGTGAAACAAACTTCTATCAAGGTTTCAGGTTGAAATTCGTCCAAAAAATGTTTTCGAAAATGTTTCACTGCGGTGGTCTCGACACTTAGGATTTTTTCAAGTCCAAATGTGAAATGTCGCTTTTTAGCCAACTTTGACGATGAATAGCGGAGGATTGGAAGTGAATGAAGAGCTCGGGTTTCTTTTAGGGGCAAGACCGCGCTTTGTTCTCCATGATCTCCTCTTTTCAGATGCGTGGCAGGCTCCGTTTCCAAATGAGAGCCTGTTAAAAATCGAGTTTTTGTGCATTTTCCAAGATTTTGGAACTTTTTGAAAAAACGACAGAGTTTTTTCATCTCGGCTTCTGGTCATCGTAGAGGGTCGAGGGATGTCTTAAATGAAAGGGGAGAGCGAGAAAACGTGACACTCAAAATTTGGAGTCAATCGGAGCACTAGAACCGGAGATAGACGGGTTTAAAGTTTTTGGATGATGGGTGTTACGTCATCAGCTGATCGCCACACACTATATAAGCGGGAACCGACAGAGACTTTTCATTTAGAAGAGAGCGATTGTCAAAGGTAGGTCGTCTCTCTGAGCTCCGATGATAGGTTCGGACATTCCAAATTCCGGGTTTCTGTCAGAAACCGACTTAGAAAATTTCATTGCTGATATCAGCTAAGGCGTCAGACTTAGAGGTTAGCCAGGAGATGGCCTTCGTCTCCAGGCCATAAAAGACTCCAAAACTTTAAAGGCTTGTAACTTTGCTTCTACAAGTCCGTTTGACTTGATTCAAAAAAGGTTCGGTTGCTATTGACCTGTTCTAAGTGATAGACTACTTATAAAATGTCGTAAGTAGTGCTAAAAAGTTGAAAAATTTAAATTCACTGGTTTTGGAGGTTTTCTGGGGTTTTCGACCCTGCTGAATTCAACTAAGACATTTACAAAGTTGCAAGAGGCGAGCTTCGGCTCGAGACTTGTTTCCTGATGTAAATAACTCCACCGATTTTCATGTAAAAATCGGGGCCCGGATACCAACACAGTGACATGACGCACGCTCTGTCCGCTCGAGGTTGGATTTGTGGGTCGAGGTCTTGGAGTTGGCATAAGATCCCCTCTGAGAAATGCCTGTGACGGATTCATCAGCTTAACTTGTCTTTGCTCTAAGCGAAGTTGTCTTTGTGATAGCACTGGGCGACTATCGATTCTGTCTTTGTATAGCATGGGCGTTCACGACTGAAAGCCCAGTAACTCAGGCTTGGCAACGTCTATCGTTTGTCATTGTAACTTGGTAAAAATGGGGTGGTTACTGCAAGTATTGACGTCAAACCTTTTCGCGTCATAGGGGAATCCGTCTTTGTGTTAGGAGTTGGAAACAGAAAGCATGGTGACTGCCGATGCCCATACATGGTAAAACTGCTGTTGTCAAGTTAAAAGCACGACTAAATTTAGAAAGACCAAGGCAAGGCTTTGTGTCGGGAGGGTATATAAGTCACTGCTTCTCTCTAGGCTTCACTCCTGTTTCAAGTTGTAAGACGAACGGTGAGTGCTCTGTCGAAGTTTGCTATCAAACTTTGAAATATTTAGAACTTAGGATTATTCTGTCTTAATGCAGATACAGTAGTAGCTTCATATAAACGTTTTTATTAAGCTGTGACTTTAGATGAGATCCTTTAACGATCTCCTCTTATGAGCACTAAAATGTGTCTCAATTTAACACATTATTTCTTCTCTTTTCAGTTTGAAAATGACGAAGGAATGCAATAAAAAATTACAAATTTTTAAGTGCAGTTGCGGCATGCCCTTCCGCGGTGACCGTTTCAGGCGCCACGTCTTGGCGAGAGTGACGAAGGGTGAGATGAAGCATGATGATGTGTTGATGGTGATGTATTGTGTGTGGTGTGATGTTCGTTGTAGTGCGTATGATGTCGAGTTTGTGAAGGCTCATGCCAATTGTCCTCTGCGTGTGATTGGGAAGGAAATGATGAGTCAAGTGTTGAGTGGTGAGCGGGGGAGCGCATTTGTTCAAGGCGAACCAGTACGTTCCCCAGTCGTGAATGTGGATTTGGATGATGATGAAGTGGTGAGTAAAGTAAAGAGGAAGTTGATTGTCGTGAGTGATGATGATGACGATGAGGCTATGGAGAGCGTTGTAACGAAGAAGGGGTGTGTTGAGAGGTTGAGTGATGATGTTGAGCTTGAGCGAGCTGTCGCTTCGATTGAGCCACTGGCAAAGCCACGGGCTCAATCGTCGCCGAGAGATGAGCGTGTGATGCCTAATTGTGTTGTGAGAGTGAGTCAGTCGAGTGTGCCGAGTAAAGTGGTGTTGACGAAGAATGATGCGCTGGCGTATGGGAATGTGAGGAATGAGTGTGACAGGTTGCAGGGAAAGTTGAATGCTGCAAAGTGTACGTTGAAAGAAGTGACTGTGGAAAGGGATCGTTTGAAGAGAGAGTCGGAGGACTTTGCGAGTGTGAAGAGAGAGTTGTTTGAGGCGAGGCAGAAGTTGGTGAATGAGAGAAAGTTGAGGGAGACGCTTGAGTCGAAGTTGGAGAGTTGTGAGAAGTCGGTCTGTCGAGAGCGTGAGTTGAAGGAAGAGGCGATGGAACGAGTGAGAGTGTTGGAGCGTCAGTTGAGTGTGCAGTCGGAAGTGTCGCCTGAAACGGTCACCGCCCTTCACATTCCTGTGGTGGGCTATGTCCCGGAGCGGCCATTAATTTATGGAGATGTGACTCCAGATACATCACAAGAATGTTTTAACTGCACGGATGTCCGATGTTATCACATCAAAATACATCACAAGGAGGACATCCGTGTAGATTATAGAAAGCCGCACAAATTTCGTAAGTATTATGACTCGAACATAACATTGTACCATCTTTCTCATTCTTACTTCTTTCATTGCAGGCCAACTGAAAAAGTCATAAGAACACCACATCCCACGTCCCGAGAACGACCCATGGGCTCTCTTAGGGGC
Organism: Prostheceraeus crozeri; assembly: GCA_907163375.1. Taxonomy (NCBI): domain Eukaryota; kingdom Metazoa; phylum Platyhelminthes; order Polycladida; family Euryleptidae; genus Prostheceraeus; species Prostheceraeus crozeri. Next base: position 255,289 of record CAJQUW010007069.1, on the reverse strand, counting down.
CAACCTTCTAATGCAGCTAAAGCGGTCCCAAGCCCGCCACATATCTACGGATATGGAATGCAGAGGGGAAGAAAAATGATGAATGAAATGGGAGGCCACCCTTGCACCACTTGCAACACAACAGACTTCTCTCTTCGCTAGTGAACAAGCTCTTGTCAGTGTCATCAGAAACTAACATGTTGTACAAAGGTTTTATTGCAGCACAGGTTGATGTATAGTTAGAAAGTTTGATCATCAACGTTGTATTCGTAAGTCTAGTCAGACACTGTATCATGGTTTGTAAAAGCCAAGTTAGTGTAGTCAGAAATTTTATCATGTTGTACAAAAGTTTTATTGCAGCACAGGTTGATGTATAGTTAGAAAGTTTGATCATCAACGTTGCATTCGTAAGTCTAGTCGGAAACTGTATCATGGTTTGTAAAAGCAAAGTTACTGTAGTCAGAAACTTTATCATGTTGTATAAAGGTTTTACTGCTACACAGGTTGATGTATAGTTAGAAAGTTTGATCATTGAAGTTGTATTCGTAAGTCTAATCAGAAACTGTATCATGTTGTACAAAGGTTTTACTGCAGCACAGGTTGATGTATAGTTAGAAAGTTTGATCATCAACGTTGTATTCGTAGGTCTAGTCAGAAACTGTATCATGGTTTGTAAAAGCAAAGTTAGTGTAGTCAGAAACTTTATCATGTTGTACAAAAGTTTTATTGCAGCACAGGTTGATGTATAGTTACAAAGTTTGATCATCAACGTTTTATTTGTAAGTCTAGTCAGAAAGTGCATCATGTTTTTTGCAAAGTTAGTGTAGTCAAATAATTTTACTACGACGCACGTTTGTGAAAATGAAGTTTGATCATGACGTTTATTCGTGAGTGTCATCAGAAAGTGTATCATGGTTTGAAAAAGCAAAGTTAGTGTAGTCAGAAACTTTATCATGTTGTATAAAGGTTTTACTGCTACACAGGTTGATGTATAGTTAGAAAGTTTGATCATTGAAGTTGTATTCGTAAGTCTAATCAGAAAGTGTATCATGTTGTACGAAGGTTTTACTGCAGCACAGGTTGATGTATAGTTAGAAAGTTTGATCATCAACGTTGTATTCGTAAGTCTAGTCAGAAACTGTATCATGGTTTGTAAAAGCAAAGTTAGTGTAGTCAGAAACTTTATCATGTTGTACAAAAGTTTTATTGCAGCACAGGTTGATGTATAGTTAGAAAGTTTGATCATCAACGTTGTATTCGTAAGTCTAGTCAGAAACTGTATCATGGTTTGTAAAAGCAAAGTTAGTGTAGTCAGAAACTTTATCATGTTGTACAAAAGTTTTATTGCAGCACAGGTTGATGTATAGTTACAAAGTTTGATCATCAACGTTTTATTTGTAAGTCTAGTCAGAAAATGCATCATGTTTTTTGCAAAGTTAGTGTAGTCAAATAATTTTACTACGACGCACGTTTGTGAAAATGAAGTTTGATCATGACGTTTATTCGTGAGTGTCATCAGAAAGTGTATCATGGTTTGAAAAAGCAAAGTTAGTGTAGTCAGAAACTTTATCATGTTGTATAAAGGTTTTACTGCTACACAGGTTGATGTATAGTTAGAAAGTTTGATCATTGAAGTTGTATTCGTAAGTCTAGTCAGACACTGTATCATGGTTTGTAAAAGCCAAGTTAGTGTAGTCAGAAATTTTATCATGTTGTACAAAAGTTTTACTGCAGCACAGGTTGATGTATAGTTAGAAAGTTTGATCATCAACGTTGCATTCGTAAGTCTAGTCGGAAACTGTATCATGGTTTGTAAAAGCAAAGTTACTGTAGTCAGAAACTTTATCATGTTGTATAAAGGTTTTACTGCTACACAGGTTGATGTATAGTTAGAAAGTTTGATCATTGAAGTTGTATTCGTAAGTCTAATCAGAAACTGTATCATGTTGTACAAAGGTTTTACTGCAGCACAGGTTGATGTATAGTTAGAAAGTTTGATCATCAACGTTGTATTCGTAGGTCTAGTCAGAAACTGTATCATGGTTTGTAAAAGCAAAGTTAGTGTAGTCAGAAACTTTATCATGTTGTACAAAAGTTTTATTGCAGCACAGGTTGATGTATAGTTACAAAGTTTGATCATCAACGTTTTATTTGTAAGTCTAGTCAGAAAGTGCATCATGTTTTTTGCAAAGTTAGTGTAGTCAAATAATTTTACTACGACGCACGTTTGTGAAAATGAAGTTTGATCATGACGTTTATTCGTGAGTGTCATCAGAAAGTGTATCATGGTTTGAAAAAGCAAAGTTAGTGTAGTCAGAAACTTTATCATGTTGTATAAAGGTTTTACTGCTACACAGGTTGATGTATAGTTAGAAAGTTTGATCATTGAAGTTGTATTCGTAAGTCTAATCAGAAACTGTATCATGTTGTACAAAGGTTTTACTGCAGCACAGGTTGATGTATAGTTAGAAAGTTTGATCATCAACGTTGTATTCGTAAGTCTAGTCAGAAACTTTATCATGGTTTGTAAAAGCAAAGTTAGTCTAATCAGAAAGTGTATCATGTTGTACAAAGGTTTTACTGCAGCACAGGTTGATGTATAGTTAGAAAGTTTGATCATCAACGTTGCATTCGTAAGTCTAGTCAGAAACTGTATCATGGTTTGTAAAAGCAAAGTTAGTGTAGTCAGAAACTTTATGATGTTGTACAAAAGTTTTATTGCAGCACAGGTTGATGTATAGTTACAAAGTTTGATCATCAACGTTTTATTTGTAAGTCTAGTCAGAAAGTGCATCATGTTTTTTGCAAAGTTAGTGTAGTCAAATAATTTTACTACGACGCACGTTTGTGATAATGAAGTTTGATCATGACGTTTATTCGTGAGTGTCATCAGAAAGTGTATCATGGTTTGAAAAAGCAAAGTTAGTGTAGTCAGAAACTTTATCATGTTGTATAAAGGTTTTACTGCTACACAGGTTGATGTATAGTTAGAAAGTTTGATCATTGAAGTTGTATTCGTAAGTCTAATCAGAAACTGTATCATGTTGTACAAAGGTTTTACTGCAACGCAGGTTGATGTATAGTTAGAAAATTTGATCATGGCGTTTTATGAAACACAAGTGTTATGAAATGTAAGCGTTAGTGTAGTCAAATAATATTACCGCGACACACGTTTGTGAAAATTATGTTTGATCATTGACGTTGTATGACTGACCGAACTCATCACAGCACTAGAAAGTTTTATCGAAAAGGTTTTACTGTACAGTGTAGATTGTCTTGTAACTTACTTTCACAGCACTAGAAAGTTTTATCGAAAAGGTTTTACTGCACAGTGTAGATTGTCTTGTAACTTACTTTCACAGTGTTAGAAAGTTTTATTGGAGACAGTTGGCAAATGTTTCCCTATTAGAAAATTCAAACTCCATGACTGTTAGATTCGCTTCATCAGGTTTACTAAAAGCAGTTTTCTACTGCAATGAGAGTTTAGAATGTTATATGAAAACAGTGTTCACCACAGCACTAGAAAGTTTTTATCCTTAGTTGAGATCCGGACTGCAGTGTGTAAAATGTTTTATGTGACAGTCTTTTCACAAACGGTGAAGTGTAAATTCAGAGTGAATACATCTGTTAGGTAGTCATTAACTTTGGATGTGAAGTAAAGCGAATCTGTGTACAGAATGAATTGAATATTAGACAACGCATGCAAGTTTTTGACGACTTGAGTGGTTGAAATCAAATCTAAGTTTAACATGTTGGATATAAAAGTGAGATGGATAGGAATAAGTGTTGAATGTTTTATAAAACCAGATGTTGTCACACACGTTGAGTGTGATTCCATAACATTGAATCGCGTGGGTTGTAAAGTCCATCATCCAAGGCTAGGCTCCTCTACGGTTGAATTTGGGGTTTTATATTACATGCGTTAACCGTTCGTGTAGAGTATGTGAAGCACATGTTCGCTTAAATGCAAATGTTGAAATAAGTTTTGTAAGAAGTCTTTGACAGGTTGTTGTGAAACTTAGCGAACGTTGAAAAAAGTTTTATGAAATGTTTCTGCAGTCACACTCGTTAGCGTACCAGCTTTACTAAATGTGTTGTTTGCCTTTATCAAATTGAATGTGTGTGTTTTGTAAATAAAGACAGACAGCGTGTTTGCACTCTGCATCGACAGCATACAAGTATAGACATAACAACCTGTAACGTTGTTAGTCGAATGCATATGAGATAGGAAACATTATGTGTGAGATAAAAATCAACCTGCTAGATGAAGTGAAACACAAAAGTGTCACAACTAGTTTACGGGAAATAACGAAGAACTGTGACAACGTTTACACTCATCATAGACAGATGAACATACAAATCTGACATTCAAATGAAAGTCGTAAACATGAACTGCGGTGTAAGAAACTTTATGTCAACAACTTTATGTTGGTAAAACTTTCATAGATTGCAGGCGTGTTGAAAGCTGATATAAAGACCTGTAGAAACGCATAAGTCTTAGTTCAACGACTCGACCCTTGAACTCACACAATGAATACGACTGTGTAGAAAACTCATTGGTAGGAAACAGTATTTTCTGTGCGAATGCAGACGATGTAAACATGACATTTAACATGGCTTGCAATAGTCAACATGCTGCCATTCAAAATGTTTATCATAAAACCTATCAGTGAAAAAACCCCTCCTGTGCCCACAAAGAATCATAAGTGCTCTCTGACGCCTGTCTGTCGCGCTAGCCCCTCAGCAGATAGAGTAGAACACAAAGATGAATGACAGCGCAGCCGGTGGGCGATCGTCTGTCGCGCTAGCCCCTCAGCAGATAGAGTAGAACACAAAGATGTATGCTCTCTCTCTGGCGCCCGTCTGTCACATGAAACAGAGAGCTATCACATCTGTCCCAGGATGCAGGAACGTGTCGTAGCACCTGGCTGATTCCCACACAGCTCATTGCTATCGTACCGGAAGGGAGATTCATGCGATAAATGCATCTAAGTTTGTTGAGTGGTTGAGGGTAGCAGTCAATGAAAATTTGTCTTCCCCTTTCTTCCTTCAACCATAAGTTTAGAGCAATATGATTGCACGAATCAGACATTTGAAAGGCTTTATCATTCTCATATAAAGCAGAGTCTCTTGCATTTTACTATCATAATCATGTCTGAGAAGCCAACAGCGTGCGTGATACCTTTTCGTATCATACACCGCGGTGAAGAATTCCACAGTGATATCTATGGTGAGGATATCACTGTGGAATTCGTGAAGTACTATTCTTACTTCACCCTCCAGGAGGATTTGAGTCGACGAGTGCGAGAAGAGGCTGAGATGGAGGCAAGTGAGGCCGAGACGGTGGCAAGTGATGCCGAGACGGTGGGGAGCGAGGCCGAGATGGCAACCAGCGAGAGCGAGACGGTCGAAAGTGATAACATGGAAAGTGAGGACATGGAAAGTGTGGATGTCATTGTGATATCGGATGATGAAGTAAGAGCTTTACACATGCATGCGAATGGCTGTCATCTCAACTCGTTCATATTTTCTTTCAGTGATGGAGTGAGTGATGGGCATTCTTTAGTTCATAAAATCATCATGCACCACATTTCCTCGTGAATGCATCATGAGTTCTTATAAGATCTTCCTTCTAATGCAGCTAAAGCGGTCCCAAGCCCGCCACATATCCACGGATATGGAATGCAGAGGGGAAGGATATATGATGAATGGAATGAAATGGGAGGACACTCTTGCACCACATGCAGCCACAAACACATTTCTATCTTCATTAAGATGACATTCAATCACTTGAATTCTAATGTGACCTAATCCTTAGATCTCAGTACAGTCAACTCTCTAACGTACTTGATAAACCTATTATCTCTAACTTTACAAAAACTGAAAGGATTCTAACATGATTTCAAACTTAACAAACATCAACTTTATTTCTAACGTTACAAACAGTGAAATGCTTGTGACACTATTTTATACTTTACCTATCTTGCAAACACTGAAATGATTCTGATATTATTCCTAACTTTACATTCATCAAATTTATTTCTAACTTTACAAACGTCAACTTTATTTTTAACGTTGCAAACAGTGAAGTGATTATAACTTCATTTACATTTCACCTATCTTACTAACACTGAAAGGATTCTAACATGATTTCTAACTTTACAAACAACAACTTTATTTTTAACGTTGCAAACAGTGAAGTGAATCTGACTTCATTTATATTTCACCTATCTTACAAACAGCGACATGGTGATAACTTTATTTCTAACTTTACAATCATCAACTTTATTTCTAACTTTAAAAACAGTAAAATGGTTGTAACTTTATTTCCTTAGTCAATCCATTCTTTTGAAACGACAAGAAAACGACACAGCATGTACATGATACGTTATTGAAACCCACACAGCTTTTTTGTTACACTTACAATTCATTTCATGTGTTCTATCCTATACACTCAAAACCTGCAACGACATTTAATCTATTACACCTAAAATCTATTTACATGTGATACATTACATTAAATCTTCGATATCAAATACTATCATGAAACAACTAGCAGTACCTGACTCTAAACATGCACTGATTCCGACATTTATGACATTAGTAATTTTTCTATCATGTGTGACTACATGCTCATCAATATGAAAGGCTTGCAGTGACTTAACTCTCAATGTGTCCATGTCAAGCTTTTGGAAATAACTTTTCATGTACAGTTGACATACAATCAATTTCAACGGATGCTCCAGTCATAGCATGTTATTCCTGCTTTCGCACTCATGGTGTCATGCTGCATCAACAAGTTGCTTCTATCTAACTTTTACATGAATAAACCAAATGCCCTGATGCTATATGATACTGTCTGGATATGCTATTGTTGTTTCTTTTAACTATGTCACTGATTCAAGCAGTTAATTACACTACCTATTCATTAAACTTTGCAATCTCAATCTTTGCTTTCATCGAATATGAACCTCTAATTTACATACAACAACTATGATATGTGTTCTATCTTATACACTCAACCAGTAGAGACATTCATTCTGTTACATCCATGAACATGATGTGATAAAATTCACATCATCTCAAAACCCTTTAACAGCGCTTGTCTTCAAACATATGCTGAATCCCACACAGCTTGTTTGTTACACTACCAATTCATTTCAATGTGGGCTAATCTTGCATCACTCATTTCATGTAACACAACTTTTCACTTTAATTATTCCCAGAATGTTACTGCAGTGGTCTCAACACAATCCCTACCATGTATTCTAACACTTTCCTCATCAACTCTTTACACACTTATGATTCCAATCACTAAGTTACATACAACGCTTCTATTGAACATGTATCAATCACCTTTCAGCTGACCACATCAAATGTAAAGTGTATAACATAATGAGCATGCAACTATCTCTCATCAACGATATGAAATCTGTCTTTTCACCATGAGAATTAAGTCTTGCCTTCAAAGTCATTTTATAAAGCGAACATATGCATCACGTATTCTACACTAAAAGAGATCGTTCATTTGTGTTATCAAAAGCTCTAAGTCCCTAAACCCAACGGTAGGTAACCCTACCCCTTAGATGATGGACTTTAGCAATTTAGCTATGTCATTCACCAATGGCTAAGTTAGTAAATGCATGTATACACTCTACAATAACAGTTATCATTGATGTATGTTATATAAAACGCTAAATCTCTAAGTCCAACCGTGACTGTCATTGCCTGCATTACTATAGAACATGTTGCTCTGATGATTCTTCCGCCACCCTTACTATTTCCATTTGAGAGGTAGTGAAGAAATAAATTCATGACTTCAGGTCAAAACCTCTCTCTACACACGTTCATATTTCACACCATGTAAAAGATCCTTGCTACTTATCATAGAGGCTTTAAAACTTTAAACATGATGATTTCATGGCAGTTACACCTTTGAAGATGTGTGTTGGACAAGTTTAACACTTGTCATGAAGTTGCGTTCTCATCAGATGAATTTAATAATAGCTTCTTCATTTTCTAAGAAAGATAGAGATCCTTGAATCTAGTGTTTGTGTGTGGCACAGTCTGTAACTTTTCTTTGTTGATAGGGTGGCCTCCAACGAATTGGTGACCGGGGCCCTCGAAAGGACCGATGGAATACTTCGATTACTCGAAGTATTCCGGACGCTGAATTCTCAGCAACGCCAGATATTCTAGCGCCATATCCTTAAATAAAGGGTTCTCCACAAGCTCATGTGGAATAAGATGGACGGGGCAGCGAATTGCTTCACCTTTCTCTGCCTGCAAAGCACCCAGGAGAAAGACTTTCCCCATCTTCACCCTGCATCTACAGCGGAGGTCAAGAGTTCGACTCATGTCAAAGAAAGCGATATCGAAAGACATTGCTTCAAACGACTTGTAATTGATGAATGAGTGTGAACGTCTCCCTTATATTTCTCACACATTTTTGTAACTGGCTAGCAAGACATTGAAGAGTTAAACAAATCGGCAGTGTCCATGCTTTAACAGCAAATGGTGACTTGCGCGCGCGCGGAGTGTACAGTAACGAATTGTCAACGTGAGAATCCTTTCAGCCGCCCACGATAATCTCTTTGACGCGATAGCAATGAGCTATGTGGGAATCAGCCAGGTGCTACGACACGTTCCTGCATCCTGGGACGGATGCGATAGCTCTTTGTTTCATGTGACAGACGGGCGCCAGAGAGAGAGCATACATCTTTGTGTTCTACTCTATCTGCTGAGGGGCTAGCGCGACAGACGATCGCCCACCGGCTGCGCTGTCATTCATCTTTGTGTTCTACTCTATCTGCTGAGGGGCTAGCGCGACAGACAGGCGTCAGAGAGCACTTATGATTCTTTGTGGGCACAGGAGGGGTTTTTTCACTGATAGGTTTTATGATAAACATTTTGAATGGCAGCATGTTGACTATTGCAAGCCATGTTAAATGTCATGTTTACATCGTCTGCATTCGCACAGAAAATACTGTTTCCTACCAATGAGTTTTCTACACAGTCGTATTCATTGTGTGAGTTCAAGGGTCGAGTCGTTGAACTAAGACTTATGCGTTTCTACAGGTCTTTATATCAGCTTTCAACACGCCTGCAATCTATGAAAGTTTTACCAACATAAAGTTGTTGACATAAAGTTTCTTACACCGCAGTTCATGTTTACGACTTTCATTTGAATGTCAGATTTGTATGTTCATCTGTCTATGATGAGTGTAAACGTTGTCACAGTTCTTCGTTATTTCCCGTAAACTAGTTGTGACACTTTTGTGTTTCACTTCATCTAGCAGGTTGATTTTTATCTCACACATAATGTTTCCTATCTCATATGCATTCGACTAACAACGTTACAGGTTGTTATGTCTATACTTGTATGCTGTCGATGCAGAGTGCAAACACGCTGTCTGTCTTTATTTACAAAACACACACATTCAATTTGATAAAGGCAAACAACACATTTAGTAAAGCTGGTACGCTAACGAGTGTGACTGCAGAAACATTTCATAAAACTTTTTTCAACGTTCGCTAAGTTTCACAACAACCTGTCAAAGACTTCTTACAAAACTTATTTCAACATTTGCATTTAAGCGAACATGTGCTTCACATACTCTACACGAACGGTTAACGCATGTAATATAAAACCCCAAATCCAACCGTAGAGGAGCCTAGCCTTGGATGATGGACTTTACAACCCACGCGATTCAATGTTATGGAATCACACTCAACGTGTGTGACAACATCTGGTTTTATAAAACATTCAACACTTATTCCTATCCATCTCACTTTTATATCCAACATGTTAAACTTAGATTTGATTTCAACCACTCAAGTCGTCAAAAACTTGCATGCGTTGTCTAATATTCAATTCATTCTGTACACAGATTCGCTTTACTTCACATCCAAAGTTAATGACTACCTAACAGATGTATTCACTCTGAATTTACACTTCACCGTTTGTGAAAAGACTGTCACATAAAACATTTTACACACTGCAGTCCGGATCTCAACTAAGGATAAAAACTTTCTAGTGCTGTGGTGAACACTGTTTTCATATAACATTCTAAACTCTCATTGCAGTAGAAAACTGCTTTTAGTAAACCTGATGAAGCGAATCTAACAGTCATGGAGTTTGAATTTTCTAATAGGGAAACATTTGCCAACTGTCTCCAATAAAACTTTCTAACACTGTAAAAGTAAGTTACAAGACAATCTACACTGTGCAGTAAAACCTTTTCGATAAAACTTTCTAGTGCTGTGAAAGTAAGTTACAAGACAATCTACACTGTGCAGTAAAACCTTTTCGATAAAACTTTCTAGTGCTGTGATGAGTTCGGTCAGTCATACAACGTCAATGATCAAACATAATTTCCACAAACGTGTGTCGCGGTAATATTATTTGACTACACTAACGCTTACATTTCATAACACTTGTGTTTCATAAAACGCCATGATCAAATTTTCTAACTATACATCAACCTGCGTTGCAGTAAAACCTTTGTACAACATGATACAGTTTCTGACTAGACTTACGAATACAACTTCAATGATCAAACTTTCTAACTATACATCAACCTGTGTAGCAGTAAAACCTTTATACAACATGATAAAGTTTCTGACTACACTAACTTTGCTTTTTCAAACCATGATACACTTTCTGATGACACTCACGAATAAACGTCATGATCAAACTTCATTTTCACAAACGTGCGTCGTAGTAAAATTATTTGACTACACTAACTTTGCAAAAAACATGATGCACTTTCTGACTAGACTTACAAATAAAACGTTGATGATCAAACTTTGTAACTATACATCAACCTGTGCTGCAATAAAACTTTTGTACAACATGATAAAGTTTCTGACTACACTAACTTTGCTTTTACAAACCATGATACAGTTTCTGACTAGACTTACGAATACAACGTTGATGATCAAACTTTCTAACTATACATCAACCTGTGCTGCAGGTAAACCTTTGTACAACATGTTAGTTTCTGATGACACTGACAAGAGCTTGTTCGCAAGCGAAGAGAGAAGTCTGTTGTGTTGCATGTGGTGCAAGGGTGGCCTCCCATTTCATTCATCATTTTTCTTCCCCTCTGCATTCCATATCCGTAGATATGTGGCGGGCTTGGGACCGCTTTAGCTGCATTAGAAGGTTGGCCCCTAAGAGAGCCCATGGGTCGTTCTCGGGACGTGGGATGTGGTGTTCTTATGACTTTTTCAGTTGGCCTGCAATGAAAGAAGTAAGAATGAGAAAGATGGTACAATGTTATGTTCGAGTCATAATACTTACGAAATTTGTGCGGCTTTCTATAATCTACACGGATGTCCTCCTTGTGATGTATTTTGATGTGATAACATCGGACATCCGTGCAGTTAAAACATTCTTGTGATGTATCTGGAGTCACATCTCCATAAATTAATGGCCGCTCCGGGACATAGCCCACCACAGGAATGTGAAGGGCGGTGACCGTTTCAGGCGACACTTCCGACTGCACACTCAACTGACGCTCCAACACTCTCACTCGTTCCATCGCCTCTTCCTTCAACTCACGCTCTCGACAGACCGACTTCTCACAACTCTCCAACTTCGACTCAAGCGTCTCCCTCAACTTTCTCTCATTCACCAACTTCTGCCTCGCCTCAAACAACTCTCTCTTCACACTCGCAAAGTCCTCCGACACACTCTTCAAACGATCCCTTTCCACAGTCACTTCTTTCAACGTACACTTTGCAGCATTCAACTTTCCCTGCAACCTGTCACACTCATTCCTCACATTCCCATACGCCAGCGCATCATTCTTCGTCAACACCACTTTACTCGGCACACTCGACTGACTCACTCTCACAACACAATTAGGCATCACACGCTCATCTCTCGGCGACGATTGAGCCCGTGGCTTTGCCAGTGGCTCAATCGACGCGACAGCTCGCTCAAGCTCAACATCATCACTCAACCTCTCAACACACCCCTTCTTCGTTACAACGCTCTCCATAGCCTCATCGTCATCATCATCACTCACGACAATCAACTTCCTCTTTACTTTACTCACCACTTCATCATCATCCAAATCCACATTCACGACTGGGGAACGTACTGGTTCGCCTTGAACAAATGCGCTCCCCCGCTCACCACTCAACACTTGACTCATCATTTCCTTCCCAATCACACGCAGAGGACAATTGGCATTAGCCTTCACATCAGGAAACAAGTCTCGAGCCGAAGCTCGCCTCTAGCAACTTTGTAAATGTCTTAGTTGAATTCAGCAGGGTCGAAAACCCCAGAAAACCTCCAAAACTAGTGAATTTAAATTTTTCAATTTTTTTAGCACTACTTACGACATTTTATAAGTAGTCTATCACTTAGAACAGGTCAATAGCGACCGAACCTTTTTTGAATCAAGTCAAACGGACTTGTAGAAGCAAAGTTACAAGCCTTTAAAGTTTTGGAGTCTTTTATGGCCTGGAGACGAAGGCCATCTCCTGTCTAACCTCTAAGTCTGACGCCTTAGCTGATATCAGCAATGAAATTTTCTAAGTCGGTTTCTGACAGAAACCCGGAATTTGGAATGTCCGAACCTATCATCGGAGCTCAGAGAGACGACCTACCTTTGACAATCGCTCTCTTCTAAATGAAAAGTCTCTGTCGGTTCCCGCTTATATAGTGTGTGGCGATCAGCTGATGACGTAACACCCATCATCCAAAAACTTTAAACCCGTCTATCTCCGGTTCTAGTGCTCCGATTGACTCCAAATTTTGAGTGTCACGTTTTCTCGCTCTCCCCTTTCATTTAAGACATCCCTCGACCCTCTACGATGACCAGAAGCCGAGATGAAAAAAACTCTGTCGTTTTTTCAAAAAGTTCCAAAATCTTGGAAAATGCGCAAAAACTCGATTTTTAACAGGCTCTCATTTGGAAACGGAGCCTGCCACGCATCTGAAAAGAGGAGATCATGGAGAACAAAGCGCGGTCTTGCCCCTAAAAGAAACCCGAGCTCTTCATTCACTTCCAATCCTCCGCTATTCATCGTCAAAGTTGGCTAAAAAGCGACATTTCACATTTGGACTTGAAAAAATCCTGTGTCGAGACCACCGTAGTGAAACATTTTCGAAAAAATTTTTGGACGAATTTCAACCTGAAACCTTGATAGAAGTTTGTTTCACATGATTCTGAACAACTTTGGTCTTTTCGACCAATTTGGTCAGTTGAGTCGTTGGGGGGGGGGCGGTTTTTTCACCGAAACTTCACCGACCCAACTTTTGACGACAAACACGATGGGATGGGTCTCGGAACTCCATTCCAACATTTTGAAAATTTTTTTTCACGAAAAAATCCTAAGTGTCGAGACCACCGTAGTGAAACATTTTCGAAAAAAATTTTGGACGAATTTCAACCTAAAACCTTGATAGAAGTTTGTTTCACATGATTCTGAACAACTTTGGTCTTTTCGACCAATTTGGTCAGTTGAGTCGTTGGGGGGGGGGGGGCGGTTTTTTTCACCGAAACTTCACCGACCCAACTTTTGACGACAAACACGATGGGATGGGTCTCGGAACTCCATTCCAACATTTTGAAAATTTTTTTTTTCACGAAAAAATCCTAAGTGTCGAGACCACCGTAGTGAAACATTTTCGAAAACATTTTTTGGACGAATTTCAACCTGAAACCTTGATTTGAAACCTTTGTTTCACATGATTCTGAACAACTTTGGTCTTTTCAACCAATTTAGTCAGTTGAGTCGTTGGGGGGGGGCGGTTTTCTCCTCACGGACCCATTCCTCCCAACACATCCTTGGCGAACTCCTTCACCTTCCTGCCAGAGGGGGGGGCTGAGTCATCATTTCACATTTTGTCCTTGCGCCTGCAATGGGGTTACTACTTGGGCTGATGAAGGAATGAATGTGAGCTAATTACCCACCACGCCATTGACACAAAACTGTTAATGACTTCACTTGTGTTGGGGTTAGTTTCGTAGGAGATAGGATATGACATAGTTCATGATAGATTTGTTCATTGTCATGAACATTATGATTTACCAACATTTGGATACATCCACGTGGAAAGATTTGAATGGGAATTCGATTTTTCCATCTATAATAAATTCTAAAAGGGCGAGCTGCTCGATATTTACAATTTGGAAAGAATGATTTCACCGCCAGTAAATCAATAGAATCACTCGCTCGTATTTCCACCATCCTGTTGCATATTCTGGACATGACTGATGTCCACAGATGTTGGTTCTAGCTTACAATGTCCGTAAGGTGTACTCAAATTTGGTTCCAGCCAACACCGTTTATCTTCCCAACAAGACAAGGCTTTCTTTCGCATGGTAACCGTTTGCATAACATGTTTACTCGATTGCAATGAAGCTTGATTCACATAGAATACTTTCTTCAGTTCATATGCTCTACGAAACTTGTAATGATTTAAGATTTTCTTCTTGTAACGTTTGACACCTTTGATGCGAGATTCTTGATTCCCATCCTCGGTCAGAAATGAATACATTTTCGGTGATAAGCAGATAAATTCCTTGATTTTCAATCCTCTGCTTTCATCAGTAGTGATCCCGTGGCAAAATCAAGGACAAAATATGCAACGATGAGTCATCCCCCCTCTGGAAGGAAGGAAGAAGGGAGATGGCCAAGGATGTGCTGGAAGGGATGGGTCCGAGAGGAGGAAACCGTTCCCTCCCCCCCTCTGGAAGGAAGGAAGGAGGAGTTCTCCTGTGAGGCAAGGGTAGGAATCTAGGAACGACAGAGTTAGAAAAGGTGGGTTTTGGATGTTTTGGGATGAGAAAGGTCGCTTTTCGGCATGAAGGACGGTTCGGATAGGAAAACGGAGGGCAGATTCGGATTCTACGTGAAATTTTGGGTTAAGAAGGCTGTTTACAGAGGAACTTTCCTGTGAGGCAAGGGTAGGAATCTAGGACCGTCAGAGTTAGAAAAGGCGGGTTTTGGACGTTTTGGGATGAGAAATGCCGTTTTTCGGCATGAAGGAGTGCTCGCATGGGAAAACGGAGGGCAGATTCGGATTATACGTGAAATTTTGGGTTATGAAGGTTGTTTCCAGCTCAATTGGAGAGAAAAAGTTCTGACCCCCCCTCTAGACGAGACTTCCAACTTTGGTTCTAGAGATCGTAGAGAGTCGTGCAATAGCTCATTTGAAAGCTAAGAGTAAGACAAATTCAGTGGAAGGAACGGCGTGTCTCTACGTTCGTTCATTGAGGTGTGAAAGTGACTTTAAGATTTTTGCCCATCACCGAAAAAACGACAGAGTTAGAATTTTTTATGAAAATGGCTCTGGTGGGTGAACGAAGCCTCGGACGGGAAAACGGAGACCAGATTTGGAATCAGCGTGCCATGTTACACCTGAATGTCATTCATGCTATGTCTCCAAAGTGATAGGAAGAAAGATGACAGAAGCAGTAGAATATACGAATGAATTTTGTTCACTACGCTTTCATCGACCAAGTCTTCGTGGTGTGATTAGGGACTACATCATCCCATTTCATCATGAAAAGGCAGACCTAGAATTTGCTATCGCTAAAGGTTACTTCGTTTTCCAACAGCTCATGGACAGTTTGATGAATAAAGATGTGAAAGGACGATTAGTTGCAGAGATTGAATTTGAGAAAGTGACTGATGAACATGCGGGCGAACGTGTAGTGTTTCATTTTGCATCCTATTCTGCAGAGACGATACATGATCCCAAAGATTTCTATCAGCGACACATGGCGAAAATTGCATCTCGACTAGATTCATTTCAAGAGCATGGATCCAACTTGCTCTTATTTCGCATAAAACACATTCATATTCAACTCAATGTGCTAAACTAGATTTGACTACAAGATTTGGGAAAAGCAATCATGAGTCAGTCGTCCGCGTGCCTCCTTTTCCCTGCCGCAACGAAGTCAGGGGAGAAACGGAGGTCTCTGATTGGCTCTCATAGTGTCAAATGTGGATTCGCAGAAGACTATAAAAGCAGACATCTGCCCATTTTCTCTTCATTTCATTCCCTTGACTTGGAAAGCGTGTGTGACTTGCTCAAGCCATTCTCCGTCTCAGTTTTGTCTGATCAATCGTGGTTGCAAATTTACAAGTGAGTGTCATGACTGTGTGGCCTAAACCGTACCAACATTTTAGAAGAGAGCCGCAGGGGAGTGTGTGGCCGATGATTGTACAAGCCTATTTTTTTTTAACTATCACCACCACCGCCACCTCCACCACCTAGACGCTTTACCTTTAAGTCTTTTAGGGAATTGAAACTTAATTCGGGTCCTAAGCCCAAAACATTTAATTTACTGGACGATGACGAAGTTAGACTTTGGTGATAAGCTTTAAATCATGTGAATGCTCCAAAAGGTCCTCTTAAGGGCCACCTCATATGTCACTGCTAAGCTAAGGATTTTCTTTTCTCTGATGACCATGAATGTACTTAGTGGTATTCTTTCATTACAGACTGCCATGGCCATGAATCCTACTCCAACTGCTGCATCACTGAATCCTCAACATCTCGAGCTGTGGAATCCGAAAATTGAAAAGGTAATTCACGGCTATCCTACCTACAAACAACAAGTGCGCTACAACGGTGTTTGACTCTATCTTCAAACACCGGCAGTATACTTACCAAAAGTGGATACGCAAGTAAATCGTTGCGGTCAAAACCGGAGTATACCTATAGATAATTGGTTGCGTCAGCAGCTTGACATTTTAGAAGACGTTGTGAGGCAAAAGGCTCTTATTCCTACTGAACTATTACAGTTGTGGCCAGAAAAGAAAACTTCTTATAATAAACCTTTGTATCGCGGCACTTGCTGCTATATTTTGCAAAGCAAGTTTTGTAAAGTCACTTCAGGAATGACAGTTGAACAGTCAGTTGAAACAGAATTGTCATCACTAGGTGCAGGCTTTTATTTATCTCATATTGAGGTGCCTGCTGTTTATGTGGGACCTCATCAATCTGATGGTAATTTGATTTCTCTCAATTTGCGCATTGCTCAAATTTATCATCAACCTGAATTAACAGGTCTTGATCACATTGAGAAAGTCATTGATTCTTGTGTCAAAGAGTGTCAAGAACCTGTCACCAAACCTAAACGTCGTCGTCGCACATCACAGAAAGATGGTGTTACCACCAAAGAGAAATCTTAAGTATTGTAATCAGTTAGTATGTAGTGAATGTGGAAAACGCGGTCTTGCGGGTTATGTTCAAATAAAACATTGTAATCATGTTGTATGTATCTTTTGTTATGTAAAGGACAGACATCCTTGTAAAGTTCCTGCTCAATGTATCATCTTGTAATGAAGTCTTTTTGATATTGTAGGTTGTCATCTTCACAGACAGTGAGGGAACACCCATGCAGGAGTTGAGTGCTATTGCAATGAGGGAAAGCGATCAAACTGTTGTTAGTGTATATCATAGGTTTGCCTACTGTCCTCCACACAAAGACGAATGGTCACGACGTCATGTGCATGGACTTGATCCTTCTATTTTGATTCATATTGGATTTGTAAATGAAACGTATTTGATAAGTGATTTCAAACGGTGGCTGTCAGGTTTTCATATTGTTAAAATATTAGGAAATGATTCTGATCGAGAAGCAGCAACACTTCAGTTGCACATTGATAATTAATATTTACCATGTTGGGTAGATCGTGTAAGACAGGACTATCATATGCATTGTGATCAAAAGAAGTTTAGAGATGAAATGATTTTTGATATGGCTGCATGTTTCGGTGAGAGACATCACCTTTACAGACCATCATCCCTTGTAACACTAGAAATAAAGCCACCTACATTGCAAAACTCTCTTCACGCTGGCATTGTAGTCTCTATGACGTTTATGAACTGTATCTATATTATTGTCAACAGCATGGGTATATGTAAAACATGTTTTTACTCCTTGTGAATTTTGAGTGATGTTGAATAAACTTACAATGGAGTATGATTGTTATTTCTGTATTATTCATAGTGGAAGTCATTGAAGCCATGTGAAATCTATAGTCACAACGTCTATGATAGCGCATCGTACCTTAAGTAACCACATGTGTCATTTGACACTTGATCAAAAAGGATTTGATGGATTTTACAAGATTGGAAACTTACATTTAAAATGAAGATGAATGATATGAAAGTAGTGGTAACTGAAAGCCTTCCGCTCTTCAAAAGATTGATAGAGAGTTTACAACCTCAAGATGTGAAGGGTAGACTCTTTGCTTGTACAGAGTTGAAAGATTTGCAAAAACCACTTCGTTTTGGATCTTATTGCACAGAATGGATTACTCTTAATGATCAATTTTAGTTACGTCATATGGAGAAAATTATGGAGAGAATAGCAGAGACGATGGAAGGAAATGCATACGTTGTTAAACATATCATGATTCAACTGAGTGTGTTTACATCCATGACTTTGTTTGATGGTCGACATGTTGTGCAGATGCAATAAAGATTTCTTTTAACTGAGTATTTTGTAATGGTGTATAGAGCAACATAAGTCATTGCGCTTTGTTACATAAATGAATGCGTCTTTGTTCGAGAAAAGGGGCGTGTCACAACATGAGTCATTGCGCTTTGTGCATTACTATCGGGCTCTTTGTTAGATAAATGAATGCGTCTTTGTTCGAGAAAAGAGGCGTATCACAAAATGAGTCATTGCGCTTTGTGCATTAATATCGGGCTCTTTGTTAGATAAATGAATGCGTCTTTGTTCGAGAAAAGGGGCGTATCACAAAATGAGTCATTGCGCTTTGGGCATTACTATCGGGCTCTTTGTTAGATAAATGAATGCGTCTTTGTTCGCTAGAAGGGTGTGTCACTCAAGTCTTTGTGAGGACTAGAACGACTTTGTAAGAGGGTAGTCAGTCATTGGGAAGGTTTCTACCCACGCAGCCAAATGTTCACGTGTGATAACTCTTTGTCACGTAACAAAGACAGGGAAAACATGAAAAGGGAAACGCATGCCATTGGAGCTAGGTCTGGTTATAAAACGGACGACTGAGCTCATGGCAATCATTTCCATCTTTGCGCTAACCATGCAGTTGCTCGAAGCCATCAACTCCTCTACTCTCGCACTGGGTACACTGAACTCCCTTACTTAAGCATCGGGTAAAAATGCTTTCAATCAAAAGATAACTCATCATGGAGAAGTCGTGACCATAAAAACTCCAAGTCATCGGATGGATTATCTAAAGGTTATGTCAACAAAGTATGGACTCGCTGTGTGTGTACCGTTAGTCTATTGGACACGGTTACAATTCAATACTCTTGAAACATTCCTGAAAGAAAATCTCACCATTCCTAAAGAAATTGTTCCACACAATGGGAAGCGGCCACAAGTTCACATCATGGAAAGAAGATGCATGTATGTTCATATGAATAGACACTGTCTCATCATCCATGAAAAGGAGGGCAGCGAATTCGACTTACCTAATTGCAAACCTCTCCCCATTTTGGGAAGAGGATTCTACTCCTTTGAAATTAAAATTCAAACCATCTACATGGGTCCGCGCAGGGACGGAATTTTGTTTACGCTGAATCCCTATCTTGTCTCCATAACCTTCACATCGATTTAGAACAGTTGCATACCCATCTTCCCGATTCAGTCTATCATCGCGGTCGTCCGCAAATGTTGGTCATTCGCATGAGCAATGGTCGAAATCTTCAAATCTTTCGCTGCGGCAAAATCCAAGTCCTAGGAAACCTTTCTCATTTCGTGATGCAGTCCATGTGTTACGAAGTCGTCAAGAAAATGCGAACACTCATACCTCATCTACGCCTCAGTCCCCTGACATTCAAGAATAGAGTAGTGTCTGTTCAATTGAAGATGTTAGTGAATCTAGCCAACATTAAAACCAGTAATCATTGTATATTTTATGAAACTGAACTCTTTCCTGCTGCTCTGATTCGGAAGTGGCATCCTGTACATATTGCAGTGTCTCACAACGGACATTGTATCATGACTGGTTTACGTGATATCTGTAAAGTATCTGACATTGTTAGATCTTTAATGCGTTATCTGCATGAGTCACAGTTAATAGAATCGTGTTAATCACATGATGTGTTTTGAATGAGTCATCGCAATGAACTATCGCCGACACACACACTTGTCGGTGAAAAGGTCATGCTGTCTGACAGGAGGCGCCATCGATGTTAAATGACACGCCCATACACGTGTCGGTGAAAAGGTGGAACAAGGCTGATTAGATTCTTATCCAACTGACTGGTGCTTTACCACTTTATGAGTCAGAGCTATTTATAGACATGAGTCAGCAAAGTAGTTGATGTTTCCTAAGCCGAAGAAATTTTCATGATGTCACATTCGTTTGAAACTTGAGGATGCTAACTTACAAAGTCTGACATGGTTATGACTTTATTTTATACTTTAACTATAAATTGCTGAAGTCCATCATCTATGGGGATAGGGCTACCTACGGTTGGATTTAGGGATTTTGTGTTTTATATAACACAAGTGAATGTTAACCATTAGTGAATAGTACATTCATTGACTTAACCATTTGTGAATGACATTATTCCTAACATTACAAACAACTACTTTATTCCTAACTTTACAAACAGTGAGATGATTCTAATTTTATTTTATTCTTCACCTATCCTACAAACATTCAAATGCTTGTCACTTTATTTTATACTTTACCTATCTTGCAAACTCTGAGATGATTCTAACATTAATTCAAACTTAACAATCATCAACTTTATTTCTAACTCTACCCATCTTACAAACTGATCAAAACTTTTGCTTCTGTCTATTGAGTGAGAATCCCATCTTTATGTCAAAAGAAAAACGAGACAGTCTGTGCATGATAGGTAATTGAATGAAAGACATTTAATCAGAGTCACACATAGTTAATACTATACACGGAGAAAACAAAGTCACTCATGTGCAGGAAGAAGACAAAGTCACTTATGTGCAGGGAGAAAACAAAGTCAGCAAAAGCACTGGATACCCCATCGATGATATGTTGTGATCAGGAGTTGGACGCATGTTACAAGGCACTCACTTACAACATCCCATAGAAAAAGCTATGGAGAGAAAAACAAAACATTAACCACAAAAGAGGGGAAGCATATATCATCATACATCGTCGGACGGAGGAAGAGAAAGTTTCTGTCTTATGGGTGGAGGTAGATGAGTGTCTGGATGGCCATACGGTAATGAGTGGCTAGGACTCATCCAGCATCACTTGTCTTCCCGAGCAGAGAGCGCCCGCTTCCTAAACGTTGTTGTCGTGACTTTTTAAATTATTTATTTTTTAAAAATCGTCATATTGACTAAACTTATTTTAGTTGAATTTATGGCATCTCGATAGTCTCTATGTGTCATTTTTCTAACGATGGACTTGGAGATGCCTTTCGCCCGGTTTTTGGAAGGCTCTGATGATTTTAACTTCATAGAGTACATCTTTGGGCGAAGCAAGATCATCTCTTCTATCCTATTGCCGGCGCATTCATCTTTGAAGCAACCGAGCTTTGCTCTTTTTAAGGTCGAGTAAAGCGGATGCTCAGTGGGATAGTTGGATCTATCAAAGTGTGGCTTTAGCTGGTACAGAATATCTTCCTCACTAACTCCCTTTCTAGTGGTGAGTGCGAGGAAAAAGCTATCAGTATGCTCGCCTACCAATTCTGCATGATGGATGAGTGGACATGATTTTATCATGTGGTAGTAGAGGTTGTACATCTCAAGCTTGGAGTGATCTAAAACGGCTTGACTATGTAGATGGGTTTGCACAACTCTACTTTGTGTTTTATCATCCTAATGCCACCCAGATCTTCGGTAATGACATCAGCATGTACTAAGAGTGGCGAACGATGCATTTTTCTAGCTACCTGAGGATCAGTCACCGAATTATAATTGATGCGTTTTCTTAAATCCTCCATGGTTTTACCAAAGAGGGAATTGTTCTTAAATTTGAATAAATCCTTCCAAGAGGATTCTTGGAGGCAGCACGTTTTTTGCTATTAAAATCTATGTAAGCCTTCAAAAAGGCCTTTTGATGAAATTGAACACCCATGTGCACTTTTAGTAACTGCATGCCCATCCTTAAGTAAAATTTGAGAATTTTGTGATGAACAATGTAATGTTCTTTATCATACTGGGTGAGCAGCAGCTTTCTAGCAGGATGACATTTCATTTTATTTTCTCCTTCATACTTAGATTTTAGTTGCTCCATGAAGGAAGAATACATATCTTCTGTCACTATACCAGACTCCGGAGCAAGAGGAAAGTCTGATGTCTTATTCTTAATGCAGTCTGGATAGGTGAGGTCGACTTCAAACAAATAACCATGTCGGCCTCATCTTCCAGTCCTAAAATGTGCTAGGGGTTGGAAAAGTGTTCAACCTCATGGGGCTCAAGCCAAGCAAAGTGGGATTGTGGCAAAGGTTTCGACAGTGAACATCCATATAAATTATTTTGGTCGATGTACATCAAGTGGGTGTCAAATTCACTATCGACTTTTTCATTGACAACATGCTTGTTGACAAACGTCAGTCCACCTCGTATCCCGCGTTCAAACATGGTGTACATTTCGGGATCATCTAATAAATGCATTTTTCCCTAGTCATTTTAAAAGCTGACTGGTAGGACAACCCCGGTAAACTAATGAAATGGACGGTGTCCAACGCGTCCTGCTCCAGTGTAACTTTCCTAAAAGCCTCAAAGACATCGGCTAAGAGCAAAACATCTAATTTTAAGTAGGCAAGCATATAGTCACTAATCGAGTGACAACCTAATTCTTGCCATGCCTTCTGTGCATGCCTATAGTCATCAGACGAACAGTCCTCACCCGTCAAATCGTTCTTAAATTGATCGATGGACGGAAGGGATGTTTCTTTCAATGTGTCCATTGAACTAAAATAACTATAAGGAAACTCCCCTTTCCGTCGCATGAGACTGTCACTAATAGTAGGATAGTCTTTTTTTAAATCTTGTGTGAGGGATAGAGAGTCTAAATTATTGGCCAAATTGGCTAAAGAAGAAGACATAAACTGGAACCTGTCCATAAACTTAACATCATAAAAGACAGGTTTCCCCTCCTTTGTCTTGTCAACGTCGACCTAGCCCGACAGAGACATGAATTTTTCCTTACTTTGCGCTATGACGTTCATCGACCATGACTTCATATGTCCTAGACCATGGCGAAGAAGAATATGCGCATCATAACATTTAAAGTTATGAAAGGTGACGGGAAGCGTTCGCCGTTTGAGCCTAAGTGAGATGTTACACTTACTGCTCAAGGCAGACCTAAATTTGCCACTGAGATGGCAATGGTCCCTCACTTTCTTATGCTGCTTCTCATCAAAGGATGGACAGCAGTGGGGACATTCTGTGATCCTATCAAATTTTAATTTATCGTCTTCCCTAAAACACATGGGTTTCCTAGTGACCTCCGTTTCACAGCGTTGATGAAAACGGGCTTTTTATCTAAAAAGTTTAAAAATTCTAAGATGCAGTCTTCACCTTGCCACACATGCAGTTTATTTTGGTTCCTATAGCAAGAATGCCAAACTTCATAACAGGCAATCGCTGCAGGTTGGTGAGTCTGATCTTCACTATCAATATAGCATTCAATGTCTGCATAAATGACACAAATGGGACTCAGCTCATTGCCTTTTTCTTCAAACGCATAAAATTTATCTTTGGGCATCACTTCCATTTGAAGCTTACCCCGAGAGCACCACTCGTAATGCTGTTCAAAAAATGGTTCTGACCTAAAGCGCCGTGTGCAGCGATCACAGTAATAATGTTTGTTATCATAACTTTGTTGGTGACGATACAACTTTGAAATTTTAGGAATGCCACAATAATGCCATTCTGGGTGGTTGTCGCTATACACTAGGAGGAGATTAACAACCCGGTCGAAGTTACTTTGGCGGTTGTTATACCTAACGCCCTTCAGACCTCTTTCCCAGAGATGGACGACTATCTTAATTTCATTCAATTTTTCAAATTGGGCGATGCCTTTAAAATGTAATGTGTTGACATCTAACCCGTCAAACTTAAGCTTATCCTCCCATTCACGATAGTGAGTGATTCGTTCACGATGTACACTTATATCATTATAGTGAAGTATGGAGAGGACGGGGTACTTGAAACACTGGGACTGACACTCTACATTGATGACAGCCTTTTTGTCAGCCAGTGCTTTGGGTAGGGTGAAACAACCGCTCCCTTGCAATTTTTCTAAGAGATTGATTTTAATGTCTACTTTCTCGATCCCATCAAAGACCAGTCCGCTGCTTTTTTCCAGGAACTTTTCCAGGTTGTTGACGAGATAGGTGGCATGTCTCTCTATCCACTCGTTCACATCACCTATGAGATCAGCAGCACAGGAGGCTATCCTAATCGTCACAGTGTACTACTCTACTTCTCCCGTACTGCTATCTATTTTATTGAAACGAGCAGAGACGTAAAACATGCCTTTGAGCAAAAACTTATCTAAATTCGCCAACATTTGATGAATTAAGCCTATATTATTTGACAGGAATAGATGAATATCCTGTATAGGTTCAGAACTTTCTATCTCATAGTCACCAACCAGCCTCTCAAGGGAAAACTTGCTCAGCCTTAGAGTGACGTTATTGTCAGTGTAAAGCTCAGTGGAATGTGTGTGACAGAGTGCGTGTGAAGAGAGAACAAACTCTGTGGGAAAGGTCTTCCGAAACGAAGAACAGGAAAAGCCGACGGGTGGTGAGGGATGCTTCTTACCTGTTGTTGTCGGTGGATGCCTCACACTACCACAAGATCCGCCTTCGATGTGGACTCGCAAGTTGGTGCTGTTGTAGAACGTGAGTCCACAACCTTCACAATTGGGTCGTTGATGGATCGGTCGGCGCTTTCCACCTCTGCAGGCATTGCCAGCGGTGTGACGACTCAAATTGTAGGCTTTGGCGAAGACCCTCTCACACCGCTGGCATCGAAAGTCCTCCTTCTCTTCGACTTCAATCTCCCTCTCCTCTCCCACCATCTCTAACTCCATTTCCTGCTCCTCCAGCAGTCTCTCCACCGACTCGACGGAGAAGGAGGTCGTTCACTGCTGCAGCAGGTGGTGGCGATGTTGGGATGATGATGGGGCGGGACGGAACGTCACCGTCCAGGAGGTAGGCCGCCAGATCTGTTGAGAAAAAGAGAAAAGAGATTAGTAACATGATCATAATTTCAAGTTTGAAGTTTTATCCTCCTATTTCCCAATCACGGTTACTTACCATCTAATGAATTGATCTCCGGCAACACCGATGGTCGAGGAGGAGGCAGGAGTGGGACACGAGCCGAGGGTGGAAGGGTCCTGGGCTTCGGTGTTGGAGGGACGTGGCAGCGAGGAGCAGGGACGGGTGCAGGGAGCGGAGCAGGCGGTGGAGGTGGGGCAATGACGATGACCGAGAAAGGAGTCGGACCTTGAGCGGAGGTAGATGGGCGGGAAGGTAGGATCGGAAATTCAGCATTGAATCTCCGCCTCGCGGCTTCTTCCCACTTCTTCATCTTTGCATATCTGTAGAGAGGAAAAAGAGATTAGAGATTGAGACAAGGATGATGCAGAGGATCTGAAACAGCCTAACCATGAGATGTTAAAGATACTGACACTTGCCAAGCCGCTCATTGGCTTCCCCGATTGCTCCTAGGGGGACGGGTTCCCCATTACGAATACATTCATGCACTGAAAAAGAATGGCAGTAAAGATAAGCAGAGCTAAAATTTGGATTCGGTTTAAACATGAATAAAAGAGTAAAAGAATAAAAAAACATGACAGGTCTTGATTTACGTTTAAATTGGATGTGCACCCTAATGATGTTAGTAATAGAGTGAGTCAACCTTGATACAAATACTTACATTGCTCGATGGTGGCCTTCTCCATCTCAGCAGATATGCGATAATTTTCAATTTTTGCAAATTCCATTTTTGCTCGGTTACAGACAGCAGATTACACGGTAGTACGTTAGTAGATTTCAATCACTGAAAAGGAAAGATGAGAATCGTTTCATTTGCCTAGTCAACGTTTATCATGGGAACAATCATTGAAGTGACATCTGATGAATTACATTTCACTCTACTCCATATCATAAAGACTAACCTTTGTCGAATGGCTGAAGTACTCTGACCTGGCGAGAGAAAGCGTCACGCTGAGTATGAAGTCGAGCGCCCAACATGAGCAACGGCTCAGAGGTTTCGGTCTAACAAACGACTAACAACCCGTGCAACGCAATCCCTCTACGGCAGTACCCGCCGTCCCGAAGGAACGCTCGAGCAAAGGAGGTATTACAGCGATGATATGTTTTATGAGCAGAAGTGAATCTCTAGATAGCAAGAGACTATTCAACTTGATAGCAAGTCAAAACAACCTGATAGCAGGAGTTCACCGACACTCACCTTGTGAAAGATAAATGTGAAGAGCAGACCTAGTATTCTGCCTTTTATAAGATTTTCCAAAGCGGTAAATGGATGAGACCTCTCGTCCAATCACAGACGAGCTCGAGTTTCCGATGTGTGCACGCACATTTGTAATGCGTTATTGAAATCGTCTTAGGCAAACATGATGTTTAGCAATAGACTCAACCATGGCTCCTGAAGTCAATACAGTGAATCATGATGATTGCACGATTCGTTTTCATCAAGAGAGCTTCGGAGGCTTAATACAAGATTACATTCTTGAGTTTCAAAGGGAGAAGACAGAATTGGAAGCATGTTTAGACTACACACGAGAAATATTTACGGAGTTGATACCTTATTTCAAAGACAGTCTCATTAAGGCTCACTTAATTGCAAATGTCAATTACACTCATTTTCCACAGGGTGAAGAAGCGGAAAGTGTTGACTTTCAATTTCGTTCCTACGGACAAGAATATGCTACTGATGCTTCTGAGTTTTATACACGACATCTCCGGAAGATTATTTCTCGGATGGACAACTTTCATGGTTACGCCAATCATTTGCTTCTGAATAAAATAAACCACATTGTCATTGCTATTAGTAAAGTGGGTTTCAATGATGTTAAATCAAAGACCAAATAATGTCTTTTTTTCATGACGATTTTTTGCTAACTATACTTTAGAGGTGACGAGTCTCTACTGATACCATGTAGTTTATTTCTATAAACGGTAGACCTGTTACCCTTTGTGGTAGTATTATTCATCAATGGTTTATCATGTTGAGTTCAATCTTCGAAATAAGTATATTTGAAACATCACATGTCTCCCTATGTTTTTCTGCTGATTTTAGTAACTTACGTTTTCTTCAATGCTTGTATAGCAATCGACTGCGATACAGTAAAGTAACGTTCAGAGCTTGTTCACTACTGAAGAGAGAAGTCTGGTGTGTTGCATGTGGTGCAAGGGTGGCCTCCCATTTCATTCCATTCATCATTTATTCTTCCCTCTGGATTCCATATCCGAAGATATGTGGCGGGCTTGGGACCGCTTTAGCTGCATTATAAGGAAGCCCTTAAGAGGGCTCATGGGGCGTTCTCCGTCCACCGACACTACTACTCTCACTTCAACGACAACTGCAAGAACTCTGAAAGAAAAAGACAGTGAATGAGGGAAAATTTAGAGTAGATGACTTTAGAGGGACTTACTCGACTTTTTCTTTACAACTTTTCGTACGACAAAGTCTTCCAAATCGCCATTCATTTTATTTGACAAATGAAGACATCTCACACCTTCGCCTTCATAACAAGTTTGAGTCGCATTCGAATCGTCCGTGAGGGTCGGCACATCACAAATGTTGTTTTCAAAGAGGGGAAGGTAGACCTCATACACTCTCTTCCTCTTCACTCTTCTCTCAACCTCTCGCAACTTTTCCACTTCACTCCCCAACTGTCTGTTAATCATCTTCGTCTCTTCCACTTCCTTCACCACAACTCGCATCCGCTCTACCTCATTCTTCTCACACATCAACTCCGACTCTAAGCGCTCAACTGCCTTCACTCGCTTCATCATTCCACTCCTTTCCTTCAACCACTCCTGCTCCTTCACTCGCATCTCCTCCAATTCCTCTCTCATCACCTTCATAACATCAACCTTAGCCTTCAGCTCTTCATTCTCCTTCAAAACTTTTCTATTCACACTCTCCATACCCATCATGCAATCCTTCAACCTCACAAACGCCTCTGTATCATGCGCCTCTTTCCTAGGCGATGATGTAGCTACAGGTTCACCCATCTCACCATCCAACTCGTCAGACAACTCACTCCCAAACAATGAGACCATCAACTTCCTAGTCTCATCACTCGCCCGCTCAATCACTCCTTCTACCTCTACTTCCTCTTCACTCACCACTGCCTCCTGTTCCTTCGCTACAGCACTCTCAATACTTTTAGCTGCTGCATCCAACTCCTCCTTCGTCTTAATTAATTCACTCATCCACATACGAAACGACAGTGCACCAATGTTTCAGGATGGGCAAGATTCGTGCGCCTTCCGGAAACCCTCAACATCATCCTCATCACACACCACCTTATGATGAACACAGACCTTAAAAACATACACTCTCTCATGTTGGTCAGGCGTCCCCTCTTTGATGTGTTTTCGGTATTCGCTACCCCTAGTCAATCTGCCACAGGAGCATTGTGTGATGATAAAACGCGGAGTTTTAGTCATTGTAAAGATTCTGTAAAGATAGAGTAAAATTTGATAGCAAGTGTTTATAGGATACTACTTGCTGATATGCATTGAAAGACTAAGTCACCAAACATTTGATAGCAAACGTTGGAATAAAATCGTCAACAAAATTTAGAGAGTATGATTCCTAGCTTTATCCTAAAACCCAAAGTTTGATA
Organism: Prostheceraeus crozeri; assembly: GCA_907163375.1. Taxonomy (NCBI): domain Eukaryota; kingdom Metazoa; phylum Platyhelminthes; order Polycladida; family Euryleptidae; genus Prostheceraeus; species Prostheceraeus crozeri. The sequence continues at coordinate 226,510 of CAJQUW010007069.1, read as the reverse complement.
GCAAACCTGTCAGAGCACTCACCGTTCGTCTCGCAACCCAACTTGAAACAGGAATAAAGTTGGGAGAGAAGACGCGGTTTATATACCCAGTGAGCACAAAGCCATGATTCAGACCTTCCTTATTTGGCCATTCGTTTGACATGACAACAGCAGTTTTACCAAATGTGGGTATCGACAGTCACCGTGCTTTCAGTAATCAACTCCCAACACAAAGACTGGTTACTTATGACGCGAAAAGTTTTGTTGCATTTCATGAAACATGATAAACTTTCTGACTATACAAACGGAATAAGCTTCAATGATCAAACTTTACTTTCATAAACGTGTGTCACGGTAAAACTATTTGACTGCACTAAACTTTGCTTTTGCTAAACATGATAAACTTTCTGACTACACTCACGAACAAAACTTCGATGATCAAACTTTACTTTCACAAACGTGTGTTGTGTTATAACTTTGCGAAAAGGTTTGACGTCAATGCCTGCAGTAATCCTCTCATTTTTACCAAGTTACAAGGACAAACGATGGACTTTGCCAACCCTGAGTTACTGAGGCTAGACGAGATTTCATAAAGGCCTGAAAGCAGAAGCCATAGCGACTTGATAGCAAGCGTTTAGGTGTTAAGTACTTGAATCCGTTACAGGCAATACTCAGAGGAGATCTTATCCCAGCTCCAAGGCCTCGACCCACAAATCCAACCTCGGGCGGACAGAGCGTGCGTCATGTCACTGTGTTGGTTTCCGGGCCCCGATTTTGACCTAAAACAGGTGGAGTTATTTACAAGAGGTAACATCCCAAGTCGTTGCCTTGATCAGCTTGATAGCAAGCCGTGATTCACAAGCGTTTTGCAATGGAGATGTTTAGAGGCCACCCATGACAAGATAGCTAAGAATCAACCGATTGGCGTTCAAAGTGCTATGTTGAGAACTGTGTCAAATGCCCAACATGAGTTGCCCCAGAGGTTGCGGTCTAAAATATGACACACTCCCTTGCCGCACTTATCACAACGGCATCATCCGCCGTCCCGAAGGAACACCCTGTCATTGGAATATTACAGCTTTCAGTGAAAAGCCGCTTGTCTCATGGAAGGACTGTCTCAGACATCATAACACATCGCTTCGTTGACTTCAGAAGGGTCGAAAACCCCAGAAAACCTCCAAAAATAATAAATTAAAATTTTTCAGCATTCAGTACTACTTATGAAATTCTATAAGTAGTCTGTCAATATAGGTTTGATCAATAGCTATCGAATCTTTTGTGAATCAAGTCAAAAGGACCTGTAGAAGCAAAGTTACAAGCCTTTAAAGTTTTGCAGTCTTTTATGGCCTGGAGACTAAGGCCATCTCCTGGCTAACCTTTAAGTCTGACGCCTTAGCGGAAATCAGCAATGAAATTTTCTAAAGGAAACCTGAAATTTGGAATTTCCGATGCTATCATCGGAGCTTCAGAGAGACGACCTACCTTTGACAATCGCTCTCGTCTTAATGAAAAGTCTCATTCGGTTCCCAGCTTATATAGTTTGTGGCGATCAGCTGATGACGTAATCTCCATCATCCAAACCTTTAAACACTTCAATCTCCAATTCTAGTGCTCCGATTCACTTGAAACTCACCCTCTAGATGCAGAATTGCACGTTGATTCAAAATCTGGTCTCCATTTTTCCGTCCGAGGCTTCGTTCACCCACTAGAGCCATTTTCATAAAAAATTCTAACTCTGTCGTTTTTTCGGTGATGGGCAAAAATCTTAAAGTCACTTTCACACCTCAATGAACGAACGTAGAGACACGCCGTTCCTTCCACTGAATTTGTCTTACTCTTAGCTTTCAAATGAGCTATTGCACGACTCTCTACGATCTCTAGAACCAAAGTTGGAAGTCTCGTCCAGAGGGGGGGTCAGAACTTTTTCTCTCCGATTGAGCTGGAAACAACCTTCATAACCCAAAATTTCACGTAGAATCCGAATCTGCCCTCCGTTTTCCCATGCGAGCACTCCTTCATGCCGAAAAACAGCCTTTCTCATCCCAAAACGTCCAAAAACCCACCTTTTTCTAACTCTGTCGTTCCTAGATTCCTACCCTTGCCTCACAGGAGAACTCCTCCTTCTTCCTTCCTTCCTTCCTTCCAGAGGGGGGAGGGAACGGCTTCATCCTCTCGGACCCATTCCTCCCAGCACATCCTTGGCCACTTCCTTCCTTCCAGAGCGGGGATGCACATTTTGTCCTTGATTTTGCCACGGGATCACTACTTTCATCTTTAAAACATCCCAACTTATTGGCATTCACTGTTGAGTACAATACATGTGTCTTTGGATAGTTTGATGTATCTAAAATACCCTTTGCATTGGGATCTATTTGATTCGGAATCTCATAGAACGATTTCAGCAATGTATCACGATCACATTTTGATTTGATTTCCACAAAAAAAGAATTTTTTAGTCTTGTGCGTAAGTAGTAACTTCTTGGCTGATGAAAATGTTTTAAGTTTTGAGTCATGCAATTCATTCCATAAACCAACCATAAACTCATTTAAATCCTCTTTCTTTACACACTCATGAGTAGGTGCTAGTGGTAAATGCTTGGTTTCCTCCTGCACGTTTTGAGGATACTCTAAATCAACGGTTAATGTACATCCCAGATGCCCATTAAGATCAAATTCTTTTACCTATTTATCATCAATTGAATCTATTTCTTCTTGACATAACCATGTAAAATTATTCTTGGGTAATTTTGAGCTTAGTGCTGCTGCATATAAATTATTAGCATCAATGTACATTAAATAAGTATTAATCCATCCATTTTCCTCGCATGCATCTTCAGATTTTGCTAAGTGTTTATTCACATACGTCATAACACCATGTATCCCCTCTTCAAACAAGTGATACATCTCCACATTTTGCAATGTACCATATTTCAAATTAAATCTCTCAAAACAAAAAGCAAAGGTTAGCCCAGGTAATCCAAAATAATGTACAGGATCCAATGATGACACTTCATACACCATGTTTCGAAAATTCTCAAAAATATCAGTCAATAAAGCTACATCCAAAATCAAATAATAACGAATATAGTCATCCATCGTTTGACATCTCAAAGTACTCCATGCATTCTGTGCACAAGCATAATCCTCTTCAGAGCATGGTTCTTCATTCAAATCATCGTAGAAATTATCAATGGATGGCAGCTTCGTTTCATTCATTTCATCCTAATGATCAAAATATGTATAAGGACAGATTCCCTTTTGCAAATGTTTAGAATGTTCAATATTGGGATAATGTTTTCGTAACAGCTTTTGAGTAAACGGTGTAGTATCCAACGTAGAGCTCAATTTTTTCAATGATCCTTAAAGAAATTGATATGAGTCCAGAAATCGAACAGCATATGACATAGGTTTATCATCATTAAATCGGATCAGAAGGCAGTGATTGTACTCTCCTTTTTTTATGCCAAAATAAGAAAATTGAGGTAAAACTATTTACAGGCCCGACCGGTTTCGAGCATTCACTCTTCGTCAAGGGTTTGAGTATGTAAAATAACAATACTCAACAAAAAAATAACATACAAACCAAAATACTAAAATAAAATCTAAAATACTAAAATACTAAATAAACAAACCCCTGACGAAGATGAAATGCTCGAAACCGGTCGGGCCTGTAAATAGTTTTACCTCAATTTTCTCATTTTGGCATAAAATAAAAAGGAGAGTACAATCACTGCCTTCTGATCCGATATGATGAAGAACCTCCTGTTGGCCGCCATCCTATGTTTATCATCATTATCCAAACACCCCCTATTTATTTAATACTTACACCCAATGTTTTATCACCACTCTGATAAATAGGAAGAATTTCTCCCCACTTGTCTTCTCTTAATTTAGCCATTCCATGGAAAATGATTTGATGACTATCATATCCCTTCCAATTATGAAAGAAGATCAGTGGCGGCTCGTGACATTTGGTCCAGGTGGGGCATAAGCATGAAATTTTTACATAATCAAAAATCTAGTCTAAAATGATCTTATTTTGTAAATGAAAAGCAAAGAATATGTTAGCAACATGCTATACATGTGTAAGTCTATGTCACTGCATTTAGTTACACGGTTGAAGCAGCATTTTGTCTATCATTCAGGCTTTGAATAAAGATTACAGATACCGAAGGGTATTGTATGCTGATTCATGGGCTGATCGCTGGTGCTAACCTCACATCACCTCACTCAGTAAAAAGGGAATCACAATGCATTGTCTTTGCATTGATGGTTAACCAATCAGAAGCGTTAGGGCTCCCTCTCGAGTGCCCATTCTGTGACGCATTCATCGCGTGTTAATTCTGTCTATTCGCTCAGATCGTGAAATGAACCACTATCACGTCATCTCAATCCCGATGCTTGGGCGCGCCCATCAGTCTTGAAAACGATTGATGGATTCTGCTGGCGTCACTGTCGCGCAAATGGAATAGATGTACATGAAGTATAGTTGAAATTTATGATCAAGAAATGGAGTCTACTACTGATGTTGCTGGTTATTTAAGTTAGACAACATTTCAATAGGTGGGGCAGTGCCCCACCTGCCCAAATGGACGAGCCGCTACTGAAGAAGATGGGGAGAATTCGACGTTGTTGTTCACATCGCATATTGCAATTACCACACAATGCTTGAAGATATTGCCCAGTCATGTGATCATGATCACGACACTTGGTATACAGCCAACATTCTCTTTTATGTTGATGGTATAATTTGCATTTGTTCCGAAGCTTGACATCACAGAATGCGCAATGTGACGCTTGATCAAAATCCTTTTGTTCACTCTCAGTCAATTTATTCATTGGCTTTCGAGTCTCTTCCTGAAGTTCATTCATTTTCTTAACAATGACTTCGATTTGTTTAAAAAAGTCCATGACGCAATTCTCGCCAGAATCAATATCTACACAACCCTCATCTTCCTGATTAAACCATCGTACATGAGATCCAATATACGCTGCTCGATGTGTCTTTGTTGTACTATTGATCATTGACTCAATATCGGCATAAACCACAGCTTGAGGACGTGACGTTTTTTGATGATCTTGAAACACATGATGCGTGTAGGTAGGCACTTTTCTGCTTGAATACCTACATTAAAACAAGTCGCCTCATGTATTCGTTTCTTCTCTGCTCCCGGTGTAGCATCATTATCAATATGTGTTTTAAACATTCGTAGGCATATTCGACACACATCAAATGTATGTGAATATTGTTTTCCTGTCTGACAGCTATATAGATGATTTGCAAAAGCTTTCAGATTGATAATGGGTAGATAGTGAGCAAGTAGGGATTTCTCACAATGGATATCACTTAGAAGAAGCAAATGAACGATGCGAGTACCATCACAAAGGGGCTGACGATTTGGATAAAGTTCCCCTTTGAAGACAGATCCATTGTGTACATGAATGCGAACAATCATATTACTTTTATTTTCAAACGATTGAATTTTATCGGTTTTGAATAATCCATCCTCAGTCATTTCACTAAAGTCCAATCTATAATATTGATTTAAATCCAAACTACGAATTTTGCATAAACGATTGATGTTTGGAATCTTCTTTAACTTCTTGTCTTCATGAGCAAGGCTGTAGAGAGTTGCATCTCTAAAACAATTATTAACCGGAGATATTTGATGAAAGACATGAATGCTTCTCATAGTCTTCAATTCTTTCCGAATGATGACTTTAGATGAACCACCAGCATACCGATAAACTTGTGATGTCTTCACTACACAACTTTCTATTCGTTGAATCACCATTCCTGACTGTTGCTGAGTTGTTTCTTCAATATCTTTTATAGCAGTATCAATATTCACGTTGAACCAATCTGAAAAGTTCTCATCATTGATTCCTTCAATCACCACAACTTCAGTAAGGTGTCTTGAATCAGGTGCTTCACCTTGAGGATCTTCTAAAACCACAATTAAATATGACCATACTTTTACATGATAAAGTTTCATCTCACTTAACAAAATTGATTTGAGCTGATCATGAATTTGTTTCAAAAATTTCCGTACGTCAATCATAATCCTTGTTGGTTTGAATTCATAAATATTCGCTGCACCATCAAAACGAGAAACATGAGACATGGTAATAGAACCACCAACTTGTTCTTCCTCTTTTTCCATGTCATTAGGGTGCGGCGATGTTTTATTTTCCCCAACGATCGATTTAATTTCGATTTTTCAGAAAAATTTCGATTTTTTCCGATTTCGATTTTTTTGTAAACCAAAAAGGAAGTCATTTCAAAACAGTCTGAGCTTTATTTTCTAATTACGTGTAAGTGGGCGATACATGCATGACAAACGTCTCAAAATATCGGCCAATACTGAATCATATGAAAGCATATTGTGAAGTCTAATTAGAAAAACGCATTACCCCCTACTCATTCAAAAGTTTACTGTTGCGTCTGATTTTGATCAGTTGCCGTGCGCGCAAGCCACTCAAATTTGCACGACTGGGCGTTACTGTATTGCCCGTTACACTTCCTAGTCTTTCCGAAGCCGTGTTTGTTGCTGGAATACACAAGAATTGTCGGGCAATCCTGGCCAAATTTGGAAGATTCTTCAGTTGATTCTTCCAGAAGGCAAGAACGTCAAATTTCTTGTGGTCGGGTGCAGGATTTGTTTACTCCACCAATTCGACATATCGCTGCCACTCCATCATAGCTCGGTCTTTGATGTTTTTGCTAACTGATTCCGCCGGAGATCTAATTTTCATCTGCGACCACAAGGAAACACGTTGTCGTTTCTCATCAGACTTTTCTTGGCTCACTCCTGCAGTAATCACCTTCTCTTCTGTGTGAGATTATTTCTGCATGAAGTCGACAATACGCGCGACGATAATGTTCTTCGCAACATCAACTTGTGTAGAAGAGAGAATACTTAGAAATCGTGGATCGATCGCAGAAGCGACCAACAGAATTGGTTGTTCAGTACCAGGTGTCACTTGTTCAATTCTGGATTTCATCGAGTTCAATATTGTGACTTTGAATGAAGTCAAGGCGGTGGGGACGTCGATAGATCCAATGAGTTCAGTCAGGGTTGACAGTAAAGGCAGGGTAAGATTGATCGAAGGAGACAGTTCACAACACAAGTCACGAGTAACTTCCTCGAATGGTGCCAACAATGATGTCAAGGTTTCGAGTAATTCCCACTCACTGTTTTGGAGAATCGGTGGGGGATTGCGTGAATTCCGAATTTCGAGCAATGAGCGATTGATTTCTTGACGATTTTCTATCGTCACTGACCAAGTATAGAAAGATGAGTTCCATCGTGTTAGAATATCTTGCGGAATTCTTTGAACCGATTTTCCAGATTCTTGCTGCAGATTATTTAGAAGTCGAACTCCAGGATTGCTGCGATGGAAGAAGCCAGCTATCGCTCGACAAGATTTCCGAAGATCATTAGCTGCCTCACAGACTGTGAAGGATTCTTCAGTACACAATTGTAGTGTGTGAGCCATGCAAGGCATCCAAGGAATTCCAGTCAATTCAATACCTCGTCGAACATTGCCAGCGTTGTCGATCACTCCAGCTTCGAATATCTGATGGACATTTCTTCCATTAATCCACGCAGACACTGTGATATCGTTTCTCCAGTATGGTCTCTATCCGACGAATTGAAAGGTTCAACTCCGATGCAATAGGAATGCAGCCGGTAGTCGACGTCAATAGAAGATGCATTCACTTCTAAGAAACTCTCATGATTCTTAGCGTCGTAGAAATCGAGATTTATTACGTATGACGGGAAATCATTCTCTTGGAAAAAGTTCTGCATTTTCACATCGATTTCTCGTTCTAACGTCGGAGGCACAGTGCGCCGCATTTTGGTCTCACTAGGAATGTCATATCTGTCGTTGAAGCATTCGACAAACTTTCGAAAATGTTCATTTTCGACGCAACGAATATATAGACATCCCTCAGCGATATAGTTTGAGCAAGTAGACGATCGAGCTTTAGAACTTTGGCACTACCATGTGGATACTTGTGATGAACAACAAAGGAAGTTTCGATGGTTGATTGACGAGATGGAGATGGCTTTCTTTTCACCGCCTTCTTTGCTTTCTCCTCTGACATCTGCTGAAGATCGGAGTAGATTTTCGGATGATTGTCTTTCAAATGTCTGAACATATTGGTAGTCGATCCATCCTTCACCTTTACACTCGGATTCCTACAGCCACCTGTGAGACATTTCGCTGACGTCTTGCAATTGTCTAAAGTAAAATAACGATGTATTTGTGATTTCTGTTTCGTGGACATAACGACGGTAGGGGGAGCGTAGAATGCCGAAATTGACTACAGCATAGCCCTCTCGATCGAAGGCGATCATGATAACAATGTCTAACTTTAAACCAATCAGCGTCCCAACGAGTTTCGTCACCTGCTGCTCACCTTAAAATCAGGGCTGTGGAGCCGATGCGTTATTTCATCGGCTCCGGCTCCACGACACTGATGTGAAAGGCTCTGGCTCGGCTCCGGCTCCGGCTCCAACTTCAAATTCAGGTTCTATCTATGCTGGTTATCCTGGATCCGTTGAGCGGGTTTTTTGGATAACGGTGTGGCCTTTAGAGGCTTGCTACAATCATCAAATTAGTTTTCATTAACAAGCAACGACTTAAGTTAATAATAAAAATGATAATAGCCTAATATAATGACAAATAACATACTTGTCATATATTTTTGCATGAATTGACTATCTCTGAAAGATAAAATAAAGTTATAGCCAGGATTGGTTAAATTAGATAAAGATCTCCCGCACTGGCTAAATATAAATTGGCCTAGCCTGCAACCAGTCTACTACGAGGCTACATTAAATAAGAACACATGAGTGAAGATGATATACCTAATTAGCCGTCACAGGGGCCGAATAGTAGTATAAGCTTTTTAACAAAGCTTGAATATGAAACTGGAGAGCGTATGCCTCTAAATAGCTTATAGGGCCTGTATCTACTCGAACATGGAAAGGGTATAGGCTATATAGGCAAATATATCGTATCAATAAAGATATCAATTGCTTTATTCAATATTAAAGTGTATATAGGCTAGCTTAGGTTGTTATTGTTATTTGTTATTGCCTTTATTCAATAGTCTGTTGGTCCATGAATAATATGATCGGTGGGTAGCCCACGACTCATCATCTGTAGAAATTGTAATTTAGATAGCCTCATTGCAGTGTAGGCTAGAAATGTACAATTGAAAATTATACTTAAAAAAATTAAAAATATCTAATTTAGGACAAGTTTTGTAATTCTATGCAGCATACTTAATAAGTTAAGGCCTAACTTACATTATATTAATTTCGTATTTTTCATTATGGCGTAAAGTTGCACTAAATAATTCATCAATGATTCATGTATATTATTATATTCAATTTATGTATAACACATTACCACTATTCCTCTGATGATGGTTAGGCTGATGAAACTGAACTCGGAGTATCACACAGTATGTTGCAGGGTGCTATGCATAATAAAAATTTGACTGCGAGCACCGAGCAGAAATCCCATCTACTTTGCTAGCTTTCGAATGCGCGTGCGGTTTAATGTCACAGACAATAGAAAAGGGAGGTCAAAGGGCGCCTTTATTGAGAGTGTCTCAGTCTTTTTTTATTGTTTACATATAAGTCAGCATGATATCAGCATAAAGTGTTGACAGACAGAAAAAATAATAATGAAAATTCTTGAAATCCACAAGTTTGGGGAAATATTATTACACGATACGGCTTTTGTGCAGTCCTCCCCCTCCCATTTTTTCTCTGGTCAAAAGATGCAGCACCATTGGATGTCCGTTTCAGCATCAACGGTTTGAGTGAAGCATTCCGTGCTGTTGTAAAAATCTACGTGGGTAATTGCGATGTCATGGTCGCAAACTTCGTCAGCAAGTCAACATTGTAATTTGCCTTCGGGTTTTTCGCATTGAAATATACCCTTTGAATTTTGAAGTCAAAGGAAATTCATTGTGAACCTTTAAAATAATAGGGCGCTACTAGAAGTGGCTGGGTCGCTTATTGCTATAGCCATGTTGGGACTTGTAGTCAGGTCATTCGTGTGAGTGTGAAGAGTTATCCCTCAAATCAAAATTGATCAAATTGAATAATCGATTGCTTTGAAAAATGTAGGTGGGGGACTGCACAAGAGCCTACAATACAATCTAAGGAAATTGGCATTGTTACAGATGCCAGTAGCTTCTGCCAGTAGCCATACCGATAGATGATAGCCTACATAGTAACCGTATTAGATTTAAGACATTGCGCAAGAAATGTAGCTATATTATCTTTGCTGACTGAACTGGAAATGTGTACATAAATGACTGGCGACTTGTCTCTAGGAATCTACAATCATCTAGTTAGCATGCATATAACAAGTCTTCAAATTAATGGATTTTGGAGAATACGTTGTCAATATGGAAATTAGTCTTGCGAAACATATGCAATAAAAAAATATTACACATGTGTGTAAATATATAATAAATATAATACAAAAGAAGGCGGCAACTGCAAAGAAAGATATCGTGGAGGACAGATCATTGGTATACTTAAAAGACATATCTTTAGATTTCAAATGATTTAATTTTTTTATGATGCCAATTAATAACTTTCAAAATTCTAAATTTATATCAAAGCTCAAACTATCGGAGCCGAGCCGGAGCCGGAGCCTTAAGGAGCCGATGGTTTTGGTCGGAGCCGGAGCCTTTGTGATAAATCGGCTCCGGCTCCGACCAAAACCATCGGCTCCTTAAGGCTCCGGCTCGGCTCCACAGCCCTGCCTTAAATCAACTATTTTTATAGTGATCTATCAACTAAGAAATGGTGCACGGAGTCAAGGACAATGCCAACGCCGCTGACTCGTAGCTTCAACCACAGAATTGGCTTCAACTGACATCACAGATTATAGTCACACACAGTGGCGGCTCGTGACATTTGGTCCAGGTGGGGCACAAGCATGAAATTTTTACATAATCAAAAATCTAGTCTAAAAGGATCTTATTTTGTAAATGAAAAGCAAAGAATATGTTAGCAACATGCTATACATGTGTAAGTCTATGTCACTGCATTTAGTTACACGGTTGAAGCAACATTTTGTCTATCATTCAGGCTGATTCATGGGCTGATCGCTGGTGCTAACCTCACATCACCTCACTCAGTAAAAAGGGAATCACAATGCATTGTCTTTGCATTGACGGTTAACCAATCAGAAGCGTTAGGGCTCCCTCTCGAGTGCCCATTCTGTGACGCATTCATCGCGTGTTAATTCTGTTTATTCGCTCAGGTCGTGAAATGAACCACTATCACGTCATCTCAATCCCGATGCTTGGGCGCGCCCATCAGTCTTGAAAACGATTGATGGATTCTGCTGGCGTCACTGTCGCGCAAATGGAATAGATGTACATGAAGTATAGTTGAAATTTATGATCAAGAAATGGAGTCTACTACTGATGTTGCCGGTTATTTAAGTTAGACAACATTTCAATAGGTGGGGCAGTGCCCCACTGCCCAAATGGACGAGCCGCCACTGGTCACACAATAGACTGCCTGAGCCGATTCTGGCTGATAGCAGTAGCAGTCTAGCACAGCAACTTGTTTGATGATCAAGTAACCATCCTACATGTAGCTAGCTGGGAGGAATCACAGATAATTTCAATTAAGAAATCGTTCTCGTGTATTGTACATGAAGTGAATTGGGTTTAACCACTTCCCATACCTGTATTGACCTGAATTGGGAAATGTAGCATTTGTTTATCAAAACGAAAAAATCGAACTGAAAATCGCGATCTCTTTTGATTACCGATCGATTTTCGATTTTTCAATTCCGATCGATTTTTCCCCGATCGATTTGAATCGCCGCACCCTACATATCATTTATCAAAGATTTATAGGAATAGAGTAATGGACAAAAATGCTCGAAACCATCATCACTTACAGCAATGTCACCACAGTATCGACACTGATTGATACATGGGTGTGAATAAACTTCATCCAAAGTATATGCATGCTGACATCGAATGCAAATGTACAAGTCATCACAGATACCCGACCATAGTCGATGACACTTACATTCTGTATGAGAAAAGTAAGCATTACATACATAACAGTAGTAGGGATGAAACAAATTTACATGGTGTTGAAAGTTGGTATCAATCACACCACACATGTTACAGTATATCATGACTGAAAAGAAAATCTACAATGCTGGTCATATATCGTTCATAATGGGCGGCTCAATCATGGATTGGGTATGAATAGAGAGCAATGAATGGGAAAGAATGTCTGGCGCTCAGTTCCAACAGTACATTTATCTGATAATAGTCTGTGCCGGTGTTCAAAAGGTCAAACAGACAAAACTCCACCCAATGACTCAGACATCGCTAGACTCCAGCCAGCAACTTACACTTTAGAAAAGTCCACCCAATGACTCAGGCATCGTCGGACTCCACCCAGCAACTTGGACTTTAGAAAAGTCCACCCAATGACTCAGGCATCGTCGGACTGCACCCAGCAACTTACACTTTAGAAAAGTCCACCCATTGACTCAGGAATCGTCGGACTCCACCCAGTGCGTCAAACGATCACTCCAGCTGTTTGGGTGGATTGTTTTTCATGCTGACTCATACAAGTGATATGTAGCTATACTTTTAAAACTACTCAAGTCTCTTCTCTTCTTCCAAGGTTCACACATAATTCTCTCGCCGAATCTTGTTGACCTTATATTCCTCCACGATAGATGTTAGCGGCAATCGCAATCTGAACTTTTAGTCCGAAATTCTAAATGATTGTAGTTGAATTTTAATAGTGTTGCACACTGATCAATTCTAGTCTAACTTGCAACATACAGTGTTTACGATACTACTATTAAATACATAATAAGTGTCTTTTCAGCTGCAGATTTTTTTACAAAATTTTTAAAAATTTCTAAAGATACCTGAAAAGCAAAATACGGTAAAAATACAGTAGTAATCATTCGTAAATCAAGAAATACATGTATTTGCCACTGTAATGTACTTTTAATTGCGATTGCACCCAGTTGACTTAATACGAGGAATTGACTGTACAAGTAGGATGCTCCTTAATGACGAGTGTAATGAACATTCTTGCATATACCCGATAGATTGTGACAGAGAGAGGGGCCTAGACAGAGACATTGAGAGATTGTACACCTCATATATAACTTTCTGACAATGACGACTGTTCGACACAAGGCGCTGAAAATCCGATATCCGAAGTTGCAATAATGCTAGTTTATGAACCGGTATGGCACTGTGAGTGATAATCCATGCTGTCATCAACGAGGAGCCCAACTGCAAATTTCATTCTATAAACTGTATTTTCATGAATTGGTCACATGCTTGAAATATCATAGATGAAACCACAAGAATAATGCATTATAATACAGAACAATGCGTTGATAGCTAAGGATAGCAAGTTTCAAAAGCACAAACCAGAAAAGGTCAGGGAATACTGAAGCTATCGGAGGTGCTGACATTCATCCGTTTCCATTGAGAACTCCCCTAGCTCCGCAACTTCTGAAGCATTGCTTCAAAAAACATGAAATTCACGGTGCAACGTATTTAGTGCTAGCTTTTCCATTGGTGACAAGCTTTGGCTACATTTTCTCGCTAATCTTTGCACTATATGCTGCATGCATTTCAAAATTTGCAATCTCCAATTTTGAATTTTTGAATTTTTGTCTCTTTAACCTATAGACGACATGCAATTTTGTGCGTTCATAACCGTGATGTAATATAGCCATGATTGAAATTCTGATGATTCAAATGCGTCCAACGATATTTAGCTATATATACGATTTCCTAATGAGACGAGAGATGAAATACAAGGTCAAAGAACGAGTTATCATTACCGCTTGGCTTACTGCTGCAGCAGATAACTGTTCCGTAGAGGACTACAGGCAACGATTTCCAACCGAATATCACATAGAACCATCTACCCCCGACAGACTCTCATTGATTGGGAAAAGAAACTCCTGGAAACAGGTTCTCGTGTGCATAAAGGAGACCAAGACAAGATAGACCAAGATCCGTAGGAATCTAAGAGAACGAAGCACGAGCTTTAAGTTCAGTTAATACAGGTCCGACAACATCAACGCGTCGTTCTTTAAAGAATTAGAACCTTCTCAGTCCTTTTTGTGCAAAATTCTAAAGAAAAATAAATTCGATCCTTAAAAGCCGTTATATTGCCAGGAACTTGTCGATGGAGATGACGGTCGCAGACGTCAGGTTTGCGAGATAATGCGGAACATGTAACAGGTTGACAAATGATCCAGCATTTTTGAGATACCTGACTTATTCAGACGAATGCGTGCTTCATCTAAACGGACACGTGAATAAGCACAATGCCCGTTGCAACGAAAATCTAGTTACAGTGCACAGTGATTATCATATCAACAAATTCAAATATCAGCCACTTAACCACTGAGCGTTGATCAATTTTCAGTGTGTCATGAATTTGCCTACAGTGATTAATATTTGAAGTAGTTGAAATGAAACCATGGCTATTTTTACTAAAAGTAACTATTTAAAGTCGTTGCATGACAGTCACAGTGCATCTGACGCGATGTGACCACTGTACTACTTATCTAAGTGAATGCTCGATACTGCAATGTCTCAAATAATGAATGAAGATAAACTATAAATTTGAAAATGAAAAACACTGTTTGCTGGTTCATGGCCTCACTGTGCCTACTTTTGTAGACCGCACGACACCCCTGCGCCAGACCCTGTGGTTGGCGACACTCCCGTGCCCATAGAAATAAATGTAAACTGTTTTGTCTGAAGTTGACTAGAATGGAAATTGGCGGCACATCCGAGGGAGCCAAGTTGGGACAAGAATAGCCAATTAGAAGATTAGATTTGCCCATGTGACTGACTCTAGCCCAATGACACAGACGTTGACAGGGGTATATAAGTGAAAATTCGTGCCATCTGTGTGTCACCATCTAGTTCGCGCGGCTTTGTGCCAGGGATGCGGAGTCGGAGTCCCGGAGTCCCATCACTTTTGTTGGAGTCGTAGTCGGAGTCCTATCAAATGATAGGACTCCGGCCTATAACCGACCCGAAATATAATGCAAACATATTATTTATTCTCGTGCATATAGCTGTCACTGTCTTGATATTAACTTTCTCCGTCAAACAAAAGTGCAGAGACAGCAGTGCATGCAAAGCTTGAAATAGTTGAGGGAATGTACCTTGATAGTGAAATAAGGATTGTCTTTTCTCTCGCTCGGTGATTTAGTAGAGAAGACAAGCCTTCCTAGCCTCGATCACACCTACGCGCCAAAGGTCACATCAGAGACAAAAATGAAATACTAGTTTGTTTGAGAGCATTACCTCTTACCCTCACGTTAATCGTGTGTGATGGGTCCTCCAAAGTGCATATTAAAATCGAAAGTGCACTCATTTTTTTTAGAAGGATGGGGATTGTCCTGCCTGGTAGAGACTGGAGAAAAACCATGTGAAGCACACATCAAGAAGATGGGAGATGCCGAGTCGTATGCATCCAACTGAAAGCGACATTTGATGAACTTTCATCGAAAATGATTGATAATTTATAGAGCAATGATCCCTAAAAATAGATTCAGGTAAGCCTATCATGATCTATGATGTAGGTTACCAATTAATTTTTCAAAAAACTAGGTTTTATATATATTGTCCACCCGGAGTCGGAGTCCTATCAAAATGATAGGACTCCGCATCCCTGCTTTGTGCACACGGGCACCGGAACTTTTCGCGGCATCCGGGTTGAGAATCATTGCTATATTGTCGCTTTCAACTGATATCTCGTTTCGTCGATAATAGGTTTACTAGGGAGTATGAAATTTTGCTTATTTCTTCTGATCTAAATAGTTCCTCTCTTCGCTAATTAAGTGAATCTGAATGGGTGGATAGCGTTGACAAGTATAGATAATGTGCTTCACATTTCTAATAGCCATCATAAGTTCGTTCAGTAGAACATTTTTCATCTTCCGATTCATTTATAGCATTGCTTCTGTGGCAATCATTTTAACCACATGCAGAAGATTTATTGGACAATCAGGTAAGAACTCCAGAAGACCTCTGAAGTTTGTTTTGAAAAATTGAAGAGGTGGAATAGGCTTGTTTCGGGAGATTGTGACAAAAAGATTCATCAGAAAAATATAAACTCACATGTTTATTATTAAAACAATGATATCAAAAATAAAGGGGTTGACTTAAGATATCAATTTCTTAAATTCATTAGGTTCAGTGGATTCCTTTCGGTCTTTTGATATATCATTCTTCTCATCCAAATTATGTTTTTGAATAGAACATAAGCCGCAAGCTCTTTTGCAGTATTTTCTCATGTAACTGGGATGACGCACGCAGTGTCCTTGATGACTCCAGACATTACAATGTGGATTCTTGTCGACGCATTCTGATCCTGCAAGTTAAAGAATTGAAAGATTTTATTGATAGAACATTGTTCTAAAGATCATAGGCCTATTTTACAAAATGCTTGAAGCATGTGTACTTTGCATCCTCATCCTAATCATTTATACGTGAAAAGAAATGGTTAAATGAGAAATGATCAAACAATTAATTGAAAGCTTGTGCCTTCTTGAGAAAAATGTGAAATGTTTTAATGATATGACCACATGCCAATGAATGCAAAGCTTGTTAAATGAATATAGAGAACGCAACTTTGAGCAAACGATTGACCGTGTCAATTGAGCGCTCGCGCTATCTGAAAGTTCGCTGCAAGAAGAGACCGCTCATAGCGCGCGACAGATAATTTTCAATCAGTCAGGAGGACTAGGGGCGACTGCACAGAAACAGTGCTAGATAGTAATTTCTTAGCCAGCAATTGTTTTTCTGTGCGGGCGCCCCACGTACGGAAAGAATAATTTAATGGATTTTTAAGTTACCGTAGAAATTAAACTAAATGTCTTTAGAACCATGAGATACTGTTGCATTCAGCACTATTTATTTTTGGTTGTCTATCTTTTTTACTTTAAAAGCCTCACAATACACATTTCATAATTCGTGTTGCCTTCGAATAATGCACATTATCTTGAACAGCCTTTCAGTTTTATGTTGCATTGATTGAAGTTATGCAAGTGATCCTCAACTATTGTCAGATCGATGATCGTGGTAATAATAATGGATAAAAATCTACGCTGTCACACCATGCATTTGAGGAGTTGCTTATTTGAAAAATTAAAAATCCTTTAAGAAGAATATGCAAAAATATAACGCAAATGCAACAGTGGTTTTTAACACAGGCAAAGTAAAATCGTAATTCTCACTTAAAAGTGGTTTTAGATTTAAGAGAAACAGTTCGATGCGACGGATCGTTCGACGATACAAAAATATTTTAATATTTCTAAACAATTCACTCAAAAGATATTCACTGAAACAATTCAATCTCTCTGACTGATGACGGTTGTGTGTCGCGTATCAATTTTTGTGCTCGACCGATCCAACTAGCCAATAAATTAACAAAACTATGTGACGACTTTACCAGTGAATTGATCAGCGTAACAAGAATCTTGACAACAATCAATTTACACAGCAGCAGCGCATGCTATTGAGCATGTTTTTATCAAGTCTATGTAATTTAAATTTTTGCATTAGGTTGTTGACTCGAGTTTTTAACAATGAACGAATAGAAACCGTTTAACACAACTTATTTAAGACCGCGTTTTTTTAACATCTCTTCAACTAAAAATTTGCTGATGAGTTCTATGCAAAAGATATTCATCTTTAACAAAGATGATATTCAACTTATTGTGCGCAATTAAGCTACGGTTCAATGTCGAAAAAAGAAGTCCATTCAATTACACACAATATTATTAACATAGATTTTTCGGGCAACAATGTAGGACATTTCCAGGCGCCAACGCACCCTCAAATGTCCAACACTTTTGTCCTCAAAAATCCATGGTAATGCTATATTGCTGTGTGTTCTCCAACGTATTAAAGCTTTCCCAGAATCGATGGTCTGATCAGATTAATTGACAAGCAAAATTTTCATGGTTACACAGGATATCCATTTTCAACAATCATAATCTATTGATTTTCTTGTTTCAAGAGTCTACTATAAAATTGGGACAGATGACATTTTTAAAAGCCAAGGAAAAGTAGAAAAAAGGTAGGAAAAGTAGTAAAAAGTCACTACAGCATATCAAAATGTGACGAGGTGGGGCCTCTGACTATGCAGTTTATAATGCGATTCGCATTTCCCACTTGAATTGCCGTGCTGATCCTTTGATGAAGATAGGACCCTGCTCTTTCCTCCACGTCGATTTTCAGAGACGCTTCCCGAGGTGCTTCATGAATTTTGCAACACATCTTTCATATAACCGAACGCATCTATTGATTATACTTCATTCAACATAGCTTATAACAATAGCAAAGTAAATGCCGTACCGTCCATGTATTAATACTTGTTTATACCATGGAAATCTATGTGTATAGTCATCCATGGATCTCCATGACTCATCCATGATCATAGATTTCTATGATACTCATTGAAAATGCACACGTAGAGTTTAGAACCATGGACTCCTTGATATCATGGCTAATTTGAATAAAGCATTTATCGCTTGGACATCGTTAACAGTGCTATAATGTTACATTCATGTTACTGTTTTGGTTGACTTTGTGCTTTTTCCATGGTCGACCTAGGGACTGGAAAATGCTTCATCATTCCACAGAATGTTCTTCAACATTCCTGACCACTGGTCACGCCAATCCAGCATCATCTCGGTGAACTCTAACCTGCAGTCTTCAGGTGTCAGCTCTTGTACGATATGAGGTTTCCACGGGCGAAACTATATGTCTTCTTAAAAACGGTACGCACCGTGTGCCTTGATAGTCCCCTTTTACAAGCTTCCTCCCGCGAGGACTTCCGAGGATTCAGTGTGAACACTTTCCGCACAAGTGTCACATTTCTTCCGCCTGTGATAGACGCAGTGGGTCCTCCTTGCGCCCACAACAGACACAGTGGTCATCAGTTTTATATGACAATTCTAATCGTCTCTGGCCGGATGAGTTCATTTCGCCCTTTCACTGAACGCCACCATCTTTGCACCGCATTCACAAATTCCACACTTCACATCGTTCCGTAAATTGAGCGCGATCAGAGATGGTCAAACTATCGCTCATCTTACGCTGCCAGAAAATTAAATCCTATGCGGAAGAAGGTGCGCAATAATTGAGTTTATGGATTTCATCGATTAAATGAAAGAGATACACTTAGCACAATTGAAAACGCACCACCTGTCAAATCCGTCAAATTGATCGCTATACACGATTGATAAAGAATGGAGGACGCATTCTAACCGACATAGATATCTGTGCTACGGCCCGACGGCGGTCAGGGGTCTAATGACATGATTGACAGCTAATGTAAATGAATAGAACAAACTTTTAGTGATTAAGAAAAGAAATTATTAAACATAACATCTATACTTGTACAAGTTAATAGCGGGTATAACCTCCGCGAGCAGTCAATAAGGCACTGATTCGCCGCGGCATTCTGAGGACGAGCCGTCTCAGAAAATTTTGAGGAATTTGTTGCCAAACTGCAACCACTGTCTCTTATAATTCACGCAGTGTTTGCGGAGGCGGGTCCCGCTGCTGAACTTGGCGCTTCAGATAATCCCACACGTGCTCGATCGGGTTCATGTCCGGCGACCTTGATGGCCAGCGAAGAGTCCGTATCCCTAAGTTTTCCTTCAGCTGCGTCACATTGTATGCACGATGCGAAGGTGCGTTATCATCTTGCAGGATCCGGTTGGCCACGTCTCCGAATGTTCGAGTCGCAAATGGCAGAAGATGCGTTTGCAGCAGTTCAGCATAACGCTCACCAGTCACGTTCGTGTCTTGCCCGTCAGGGTGATGCCTGCCCACACGTGAACGGATGGCCCCTGTTGCTGATGAGTAGGCTGGACGTGTTGCTGCAGCATCTCTTGGCGTGGCACACGCCAAACACGAATGCGGCCATCATTGCGGAACAGACGAAACAGACTTTCGTCAGTGAAGATGATACGTCTCCATTGTGGTAGTCTCCAATGAACTCGTTGCATCGCCCAACGATCTCTTCGTGCCACATGCGCAGGTGTTAATCTGGGGCATTTGCGCATCTTCCTTGAGCGAAGTCCTTGCTCTCGAAGCCGATTTCTTATGGTGCCCGAGCTCAGGATGTTGCCTCCGACTTCTTTCGCCCCACATCAGTCGTAGCAGAGTTGCGGGGAGTGTGGGATTGCCTCGCACCATTCTGAGCAATCGCCGGTCAGCTCTGGCAGTTGTGTGACGAACTGCACCAACGCCAGCATGTGCCACGATACCATTTGCTCTCGCTTTCTTGAGAAGTCGGGCAATCGTCGTATGCGAACGACCGAAATGTCGTCCGACTGCCCGAAGGGACATTCCAGCGTCAAGCATGCCAATAGCACGCCATCTTTCGGCATCAGACATTTGACGCACCATCTTAAGATTTTTCACAAAACCGTCATTTCCCATAATAAGTCGTTAATTTTATACTTCATGATCGAAGTTCAATTTGAACACATGCTTGCTAAGTAATTCGGTAATAATAATGCTTGCTTCAGTAATTCAGTCTGAACAATTACGCAATCCCACCACCAGACCGCCGTCGTGCAGATATCTATGTCAATTAGCGTGCGTCCTTCATTCCATATTCAATCGAAGCGATTTACTTCGAATTAGCTGGATTTGACAGGTGGTGCGTTTTCAATTGTGCTAAGTGTATTCACAGAATTGGAGATATTCTTTCATCTGTGATGAGTGATCGGAGAAGGCAAATGCGATTGGTAACAGATTTCTATGGATTGTTTCATAGAACATGAAGTGTATTGAAGAGAGCGAATATTACCAAGTGTGAGGATAGTTTTCACAGCCAATTTGCTTCGCAGTCGCAAACACATGCGATGAAAATACATGTTTACAAGCCTCATAAGTGCATGTATTTCAGAAAGAAAAGAAAAACGGATTCCGTGCATTTTCCTACTTCCTGAGATGTATGCAGTAGAAGTTTCAGATAAAATGTGCAAAAATGCACTAATTTTTATTACCTAGTTACTTGTCCTACCTGTAGTATGGAGTCATCAGACGCTCTCGTGTAATAGATATTTAGTCGTCGAGAAGAATAAAAATTGATAATTTTATTAACAGTTTCCCTCCTATCCACCACATGGCACAGTTGAAATTAGCATCCTTTAAATCATGGAAAGGTAGAAATATCAGACAGCCGAGACTGTCTTATATTTCTGCCCGCAAATCCATGTACAGTAACCTACTGTCTACAAGGAGTTACACGGTGAGAATCTCCGAACCGAAGGTAAGGAGATTTCTGTGTAACTCCGAGTAGACAGTAGGTTACTGATATGCAACCCATGATAAAACATGAAATATGCCTATGCCATATCCAATACCAAAGATCTATATCGTGCTGTATGCATCCAGTTTTATGAGAAACTTACACGTAGATATTTCAATGAAACGGAAACTCAATAATATCTTAAATATCATAGCGACTTCAGCGGAGAAATACTTAAATTTGAATTCAACGGAGAACTACAAGGAATAGTACATGATTATGGAAATCTAAGAATTACATAGAATGGGTCAAATATAGTCTATTCTTTTATGAAATTGGAGAGGAAGATCACGGTCATCAATTATGCAGTAGTGGACTTTGATGATGAGCTGTTTAACTTTGACATTATCAAAGCAGTAGAAGAAGTCTACGATCAAATAAGAGAGCGATACAAAGATGTCCATACTCAAAACTAAAATAAATCAGCCTTTTATAATAAAAAAGTCACGCTTTACTTCAACTTATTCAAGCGAAGTCATGAATAATGGAAAGTGGCTCTACCAGAGTGAGGCAAAGAGAACTAAATAAGGATTACCTATCAAATGATGGAGATGAAATATCTTCTGGACTGTTTCTTCACACAGATCAAGAAACAAAATGGCGATCTGTGTATCCAGTGTCCACTACCCACATGGGAATCTATCATGTTTCTATAACTTAATATTATCTCAACCTAACGAAGGGCGATGAAGGAAGTGTTTCATCTTGAATTGACGACAACATCAACTGCACAGAGTAAGTTTTTATTACATTTACATGTAGTCTTACCATACAGATATCTAAATTCTAAACTGTTGAATCCATGAAAATGAGCATGAATTGATTCTATCTTTATTTTATTATCTGCTAATATTGGAATGCATAATTTTTTACCTGTAAATAATTCATTTTTTGTGACATTCAGAAATTTATATCTGCATAACAAAACACATGCAAAGTCGTGGGTGGAGCACATTCCATCTTTTGCTCATTAGATGATAACAATTAATAGCGGCATACATTATACAGTGCGTTCATAAAGTCACTGTGCACCTAATAAATCAATGCATGCGCAATACTTTGTCGCTTAGAATTTGCCACGGCACTATAAAAAGTGGAGTTTATCTTGTAGAAACTTCGACTTCTGTGTGATCACAAACATACTACAAAAACATTTGAAAATGTCCACCCTGTTCACGAATACAAATGTCAATTCAACGTCTCATATTCTCAAACATTCGGTGAATTTCCTCGTGCCTGATAGCGTCAATTTGCTGTCGGCTGTTTTCTCTAAACTCCTGTAGATTTCGTGACCTGCTTCCGTAAACCTCCTGCTTCACCGCGAACCACCAGTAAAAGTCCAAGACATTCAAATCCGGGATCTAGGATGCCAAACTCCTTCAGAGATAACTTGTTTGAAATATTCCACTAAAATATCGAATTGGGGAATTGGCGGTATGCGCAGTTGCTCCATCTTGCTAGAAATAAGTAGTGAAACTTTCATCGTCACTTAATTCGTCAACGAGTGAAGCAATAATTTTGTCAAATAATTTTTGCAATAGTAGTTGAATATCGGTCCAAGCATTTGTAGTCTTGACATAAGAGAATGTAATGGCTTCTCAACAAATTCGTGTGGGTTTTTACTAGACCATATGCGGGAACTCTGACTACTGAAATGCCTTGATAGATGAAACCAAGCTTCATCAGAAAACTGTATCACTGTATCATACTAATATATTTCATTTTAATGAAAAATGGTGAGACACTTAATAGCAGCAGATTATGACAGCAAATATAGCAGCAGTTGACTTTACTTTTATAATATTTTAATGTTATATTATAATTATAAGTTATGAATAAATATAAAAAATATTTATTATTATATTTATATAATATAGTAATACATATGTGTATAATTCATTTTAATAATATCGACTTTACTTTATTGACTCTCACAAAATGTCACAAATTTCTGAACAATTATAATTGCTCTAATTCTAACAATTCTGTTTTGCTTCCAGCTCCATTCGCATGATGGATCAACTGTGGTTGTACCATACAGCTGCTATCAAATGCAAATTTTCAATGCCGTGGACATACTACGATGCGCAATAATTTTTCTAAGCAGGAAGATCCAAGAGAAGTTATGCAGATGACTTAGAAATTACTGTGTACTACGTCTTCTTTCCAATGTTATAATGCATGATTTTGCAAGGCTTTCTATGTCCACAGGTCAATAAGTTCCAAGAAGCAGGTAATTATTTTCCTGGTTGGAAATTATTAACCTGGTGCAGACTTCTATGAAAAAAGTCATGCATTATAACAGATAATGCATAGATTTCTTTGGTCGGTCATTATTTGTCATAATAACCTCGAGCCTTCGGTTCTCGGCAATTATAGCAATAATGACCTCAAATCTGTGCATTATCTATTACGTAAAACATTACTACTTTGACATATCTATTGTCTTTTGGCTGGAGAAATATATAGTGAGAATTTTAAGCAGATATCACGGTAATTCATCGTCGGAGTGGGTTACATGTCATAATGTTATTACTCCTAAGAAGTCTATGAATATTGCAGTCCTGTTTGCTACATTGACTCCTAGACTCTAGGAGTCCCCGATTGTGCTGTTAGCATCGGTAACAGATAACGAGGAGATGTACAGTAACCTACTGTCTACAAGGAGTTACACAGAAATCTCCGAACCGAAGGTGAGGAGATTTCTGTGTAACTGCGAGTAGACAGCTAGGTTACTGATATTTATTTCACTCTTCCCTGGAGATATGTCATTTATCTACGGTAGATTCTGAGCATTTATTCTACAGTGTAGAATAAATGATTCTTAGTAGATTTCATTTATCCCCAAAACTAGGATCCTGTGTACCATAGTTTATGACTTAGCTATTAAATTGCGAAATAAATACTCGTATGTTTTATCCCACTGATTTCATGGAGATAACCATTCAGAATAGTCATAGAGTTCCATCATGTACAAGCTGCATTCCCAAATTTTCACCCTACCCAGATAAAAACAATATTATCATGCATAATATTACGCATAAATCATTAACACTTTACAATACAATTTGAGATTTTAATAGTATAGACAAGTAACCTGGCAATTGATCAATTTATCAAATCTCAACAGATGTAACCACCACGAGACATGTTTCGGCCTGTTGGGCCTCATCAGTCGTGGGTAGGTTTGAACCAGCGACGTTGGGTATGCTTGCTCGTCCTCTAGCTCCAACGTCGCTGGTTCAAACCTACCCACGACTGATGAGGCCCAACAGGCCAAAACATGTCTCGTGGTGGTTACATCTGTTGAGATTTGATAAATTTTAATAGTACTTTAAACTAGTCCTCTGCTAGAATAGTGCTCCTGGGAATATGAACAGGTAACACAAAGGAAAGTTAGGATTTAAAGTTAATTGTCACATTTGAGCAGTTATTGAAAACAGGAGCAAAAGTCACTCTTCCTTGAAACTCCTGAGCACTTTCGCAGGTCTTGGTCGTTTCGTATACTACCGCATCCATATTTTCAAACATCGGGGTTTCCTTACTTGACGTTGGAATCAATGAACTTTCACCTTGATCGCTTGGCTTCGCATTGCAGTACAGAATTTCTGTCATTCTTTCATTACAGTGTTCGACAGTGAAATAGCATTTGTCAGCCTTTTCAGAGATACGACCTGTCTTCGTTTGGGCAATTTCCTTTGAAACCCCGGCGTTGATCAGTCTCTCCTTTGCAGGAGGCTGGTATTTGAATAAGAGATTTCTTTTGAGTTTCCATTGTTTGAAAATGCACTCAAGTCTTCTTGTTTACTGTTTTCATAAGTTCACGTGTGACTTTCTCTATGGCGTGAATTCCAAACGGTTTTTGCTTGTACCATTTATCTCCTTTAGGGTTTTGCATAAGAGTCAAGTAAAAAGCATTGAGCCCTTGAATTTTTTACGATGTGAAACATATAATTTGTACATGGCGATTATGCATCTGTCTGGATTTTCTTTGTTTGGGTAAATGACTGTGGTCTTTGGCTCCATTCGACTGCAATTCAAGCCAAACTTGTGTTTTTATATGTTCTCTCTACATACCGCCAAGTTTCTTGTCTGTTCATGATTTCCAAGAACAACTGGGAGTTATCATCGTATTCGAGATCCCTATGTTCTTGACCGGCGCGGCGCGTAAGGAAAGATGGACGCCCAGATGATATATGAGTATTTCATGGACCGGCGTGTAAGGAAAGATGGACGCCCAGATGATATATGAGAGGAATTCCATGGTAAATTCCTAGAAATTTCATAGAGCATAGCTCGTGAAATAAATACGTTTTATCCATGGATATCTAGATTAATACCTGGATTGGAAGCAGAAATATCACTTCTACACATAGAAATTTATAATACCAGAGACTATTATCCACTTCTATGCTTCTACATTGGCGTACTCATGCATGGACTCCTAGATATATACAACACCTATATATGTTATATAGGTGTTATATATCTAGGAGTCCATGACTCATGAGAGCAAAATGATATTTCTACTTCCAATCCAGGCATTAATCTAGATATCCATGTTTTATCCCACTGATTTCATGGACATAAATGTCGAATCTACTCGTAAGAAAAGCTATGTATTCTCCTCGCCTTCGGCTCGGAGAATACATAGCTTTTGTTACTCGTAGATTCTGAACATTTATCTCCAGAAATCAGTGGGATGATATATACGTAACCCACGAGAAGAAATGAAATATGCCTAGGCCTATATATCTAGGAGTCCATGCCTATGCCCAATTCCAGATCCAATACCATAGAGCCATGCTGCGCTCTATAGATCGATTTTTATGACAAACTTAGATATTTCAATGAAACACAAACTTAATAATATCTTAACTATCATAGTGATTTCAGCGGAGAAATACCTCAATTTGAATTCAGCGGAGAAATACCTCAATTTGAATTCAGCGGAGAAATACAAGGATAAGCATATGATCATGGAACTCTAAGAACTCCACAAGATAGGTCAAATATAGTCTATCCTTTTATGAAATAGGAGAGGAAGAGCACGGTCATCAACTATGCAGTAGTGGACTTTGATGATGAGCTGTTTAACTTTGACATTGAGGAAAAGCAGTAGAAAAAGGCTGCGATCAAATAAGAAAGGAATTGAAAGAAGTCAAGACTCAACACTAAGACGATAGAAAAGTCAAGCTTTACTTCAACTGATTCAAGCGAAGGCATGAATAATGGAAAGTGGCTCTTGACTACCAGAGTAAGGTATCAAGAGAACTGAATGAGGATTACCTATCAAATGATGGAGATGAACTATCTGTTGATCTGCCCCTTCATAGAGCTCAAGAAACAATGGCAATCTGTATCCACTTCCCATGGAAAACTATTATGTTTCCTATAACAATATTATAACAACTAAACGAAAGGACGATGAGCGAAGGGCTCCACCTTGAATTGACGACCACCTCAACAGCACAAGGTAAGTTTTCATCATATGTATTCTTGCCATTTAAATATGTAAATTCTAGATCACTAAATGTATTAAAATGAACGCGAATTACATACTAATACTAGAATGCATAATTTTTTAACCTGTAAATAGTTCATTTTGTGTGATATTTGGAAATTCATATCTAGGTAATTATTATTAGAGATATTAGATATTATATAATATATATTATATATTATAGATATTAGGTAATTATTACTAGACATTATTATCTAGGTCTACATAACAAAGCACATGCAAAGTCGCATGATGGCTGGAATGTATCTATGATTCAATGAAATCATTGGCTGACGAGCAAGTGCATAGTGTATGAGCATCAAGCTACGAAAATGAAATCAGTCATGTAAATTTACAAAATATGCGTATGTATATTTTGTATATGCTGCCCATGCGGAGAAATTTGCCTCTTTGTATTTATGTTACTATAATAGTCCATAAGTATTTTTGATTCAACGCCAAAACCTTGAGCTATTAAGTATATGGTGCAAATCATTTAAGTAATATAAACTGGTAGCTGAACGTATTCCATCTTTTATTTATCAGATGATGACAATTAATACATGTAGCTACATCATATCATTCCAAAATACAAATTGTAGGATTAATTGCAGCAGATCATGATAGCAGATACAATAATAGATTTCTTGACTTTACTTCACTGACTACGAAATACCACAAATTTCTTACCAATTCTAATTGTTCTAATTGTTTGATTCCAGCTCCCCTTCAAATGATGGTTCAATTGCATCAATCA
Source organism: Prostheceraeus crozeri (assembly GCA_907163375.1). Taxonomy (NCBI): domain Eukaryota; kingdom Metazoa; phylum Platyhelminthes; order Polycladida; family Euryleptidae; genus Prostheceraeus; species Prostheceraeus crozeri. The sequence goes on along the minus strand of CAJQUW010007069.1, from coordinate 198,864 downwards.
ATGCACCACACGGCTGCTATCAAGTCCGAATTTTCAATGCCGTGGACATGCTACAACAAGTAACAATCCTAAGCAATGAGATCCAAGAGACGTGATTCAGATGACATAGTACTATGCCTTCTTTTCAATGCTATAAAACATTGCTGCTTTGACGTATCTATTGTCTTTTCGCCGGAAAAATATATAGTGAGAATTTTAAGCAGATATCAGGGTAATTCATCGTCAGAGTGGGTTACATGTAGAAATCTTTGATAAACATTTTTATGAAAACTCTATGAAGCTCTACTGTCTCAATTCATTGAAAGTTTACATTCCGAATAGATTCGAAATTTGGATTTCTACTAAAACTGGTTTGAAACATCCATTTACCAATTCATTCATTGATGGATTCTCAAGCTGGAATAACTGAAGACGGTTCATGACTATCTGGTGTGCAAGAATTTCACGGGAATTAAGCGGGCATGAAATGGTCCATTGCAGCCACCAATGCCGGGCAGGAATGCATTTCAAACTCATTTCACCCATTCCAGTCATTTCTATGACCTCCAAAGCCATCGAGAGTTGCATACAATACACGACACGAAGCTTCCCTTCTAGACGAACAAAAGAAGTGGAAAATAAAGGAAAAATTGCAATGTGCAGGGCAATATTTGAGAACAGCGCTGAGCACATTGATTTTACAGTTCCCGAAGCTGTCAGCTGATCGGCCTGAAAGAAATCATTATTGACAATTTGAGCAATTGCACGTACCTTGTTGGAACCAGGAATATCCAGGTTTTTCCCCATGCCCATCCCATTCCACGGGAATCATAATTTATCGACCCATGGGAATCGCACGCATCCATGGACACTAAACGATCACTTCCAACGGAACTGTTCAGTGATGTCAGTTGACATGCATGGGTTCTCAAATCTCAAGTTAATGATTTGAAAATGATAATTCATCACACAAATAATGCGCTTGCTATAGTGTTGTTAAAATGCTGAAAAACATTGTCAAAGGCTTATCAGGTCAGGATAACTGTATAATTCACTGGTAAATATCTACTGAGAACCGTTTAATCTGAAGGATCGTCACAAAACGTGAGTTACGTGTAAATGAGGATTCTATCTGAGTACATACATGTAGATGCCCGTTAACGGTTCACGTCCGCGCAGGCTTTCTCCTCATATTTCCAAGTTACTTTAAATAATTTTCCTGCTAAAATCGATGACTGCATTCATGGCTACACGCATGCTATCATGTACAAACTGAAAGTCCTTCTTAAATGAAGTCTGGTTTCAATCTCGCATATTAAATTTTGTGCCGATCAGTTAATTTGACGGTTCCTAAGATAGTTTTCAGTAGTCCTACTTGTGGCGAATATCTTAATAAGATGCGTTAGTCTCTCCGATTGACAAGTTTGCTAAACCGATTATTTCATACTTAAAATGTCAAAATACAAACAAATATATTTTATTAACTGATAAATATCGAGTTGATATTGAAAAGTTTTCAGTTCGTTGGTGACCCACCGGTCTATGGGCCGAAGTTCTCGTTCCAGGACCTTGTGCCCATCCCCTGACCATCCATGTACCTGGCTGATTGATAATTGTCTACATTATGTCGGGCATTATGAACGAATCCATCCCTTTTCAGCGAATACAAAATTATGATGTTGATTCAGAGGTCGGATCATGACATATAGGTCCGGCATTCATGAAATATAAATGCCTGAAAACATTTACAATTTGTGAATTAACAGCAACTGTGCATGTGCACAAATATCTGATTTATCGTATAAGCTTATACTAGCAGGTTCAAAGTAGCAATATTATTTGCTTTATTCAGATGCCATGCCATATCAATTCGAAATAGATGAAAAAAGTATTTGAGATATTGATTAAAAGATCGATCATGGAATGTAGTATTTCCTCCGCCAAGGTTCCCGACGGTGTTTAAAAGCTTTTTTAAAAAAATCAATCTAAAAGGATTAGCAAACATAATTTTAGGCTTATCTTCCAGCAGTTAAGCTTTAATGGCACTAAAATTGAGCAACACATACATTCGCAACATAAATATTGTTTTTGTTGCATTTTCTGTCTTCAAAAATTCTATCTCAGGGCATTGTGATAAAAACTTACCAATGATATGTACGGTTCCAACTAATTCAATTAGACTGTAGGAAAGTCTTGATTTTCGATTTTCTGGACAATTGGAATAGCCAGCTGCAAAAGTAAGCAAAAAAGAAAAATACACAGTTCTTCTAACTTATTGATGGCAAATAAGAGTCAAAATCCGTCCACAACCCACGCAAGAAATACTTTCCATTCTATGAATACTTGACCTCTCTGACAGACGATGCAATAATTGGTACAGTAGCCTTCATAAAGGCTTTTGATCGGGTATCTCATCAATATTTGTTAAAAGCACTTCGGCAACTTAATTTTCCCATAGGATTTCTGCATCTAATAAGAGAGCTATTTGCATGGTCGTCAACAGCAAAATAGATTGAGGAACACGAATAGTGACTTAAGCCGAGTAACAGAATAGTACCTCAAAGTTCTATTGTATATACTGTTCATCCCTTCATTGAGGCCGCATTGTCAAACAATGCGCTTGGTCAAGCATCTACGTTGACGACACATGTAAAACTTTGGTGTTACAAATAGCAATCACCAATGTGACATCAAATAATGGAATTCTGGAATCAATAATACTTAGCTGTGGTTAACCTCTTCAAATCTGACCTTAAATGCTGCAAAGACGGCCGGTCTGGTTTGCTACCGTGGCAATTTTGAAGATTGCTGTAGTATTATAGCGCTCATCTCGAATGTTGCATATTCTCATATTTGCCCGCTTCTTAGGGGTAATTTTCAATTGATCGCTTAATGGCAATTCTTCCATTGACTTCATAAAGAAGAATTGTTCTGAATGATAGTAGACCTGCATTATGTACATAAAATCATTTTCACGTTTGTCCATCAATTCACATAAATTTATAATGTTCTCGTCCGCTCATTGATGGGATATTCTTCTCCAGCCTTTATCGGATTGTCAAAAGCAGATTTCTGTCGATTACAAATGGTGCAAGAAAGCTGCCTCAAAATCAAAGGTTGTAGTAATGAATCTGATCCACCAGCTAGAAAGACCATAGCTGCGAAACAAGCTCTTCAATCAAATTCAGTGTGCTGAGACCACCATCATCAGCGCTATCCCACCGATTCTCTCTCCCCCTACCTACCTTGCTTGGCAGTTGATGTTCCGTGAGAAATATTTTTTCAAGAAGTATGTCCGACTGCTAGACTTGACTATACTCTTTTTGTTTGATGCGCAATGAATTTAATTGCTTCTTATAAAAGGAGCAAGTGCCGTCATCTTCATTAGTGACCGGCTAGTTTTGACCGCTTTTTGTTTGAATGATGATTCGCAAAAAAGTTTACATTTGAGCCTGAGAAATCTGGCGCCACAATATTTTGGTTTCACGACGTCCTGGTTAGAATATCAGTAGCAACAATTTGACAGTCCATAAATTTTGGCTTTCTATACGCTTGAATATTGATAAGCAGTCAACATTCATTTACCTGCCTGATACTCCTTTTGTAATCAGATTTCCATTTCTTCTAGTCACTAATTCTAGATAACTGATACACGTGTGAAGCAATAAACGTGGTACACATGTGTTTATAATCCGATGACGCAGACAGACATTTTTAATCCTAGAATATTATTTTTCGACCCTTAAGAAATTTAAATAAACGTAATTACTTCAAGGTCGTTCAACCTGGCTGAAGATACGGACAATGAAATTATCTTGTTTTGACTCTTACTCAGGAAAGTAATTATGGAGAATTACGGAATTTACGCTGCAAAATATAAGCTCCACCAAGAAAGATAAATTAGTTATTGCTTGCATCATAATGCCGTACATTTCACAAAAATGTCATGCACTCAATTAAGGATTTATTAAAGCGAATTTGATTTTTCACGTGTTGATACCTATGACTGTCGATCTTCTGCAATTAATGTCTCATCAATGCTAGCTACAAATTAATTCATGATTCATAACGTGTTAATAATGCAACTCTCTTCAACCACTAAAATTGACAGGATTTAGAATTTAGAACCCGTGAGATAAGACTTCCCTTGCAGCAATCCGTAGAAAAAAGTGCGTCTAGAATTTGCCCACAAAGAGAAAGAATGAAAATATTCCCTCAATTCGAAGAAAAAATAAGTACAACATGATAAAAATCCGAGATTGTATTCGCGTAGCGTCGCAGTTTTATTAGAAGATTTTTTCTGGTACTTAGGGGTCATGCAGCCATATGTTAAAATGCAATGCATTCCGCCGTTGATGAAACTATTTGATGCCATTTTATCAGCAGATGTTATCTTAGATTTTCGTTTCCCGGCCCATTTACCAAGCCTTTTGGGACATGAACTGACTTCATTACTTATTGGTCAAGTAATGAAAGCAGATAAATCTTTCCGAAATCATCATCAAATAAATTCTATTTTGAGTAAAATAGGTAATGTCGATAAATCACGATGTATACTATTATTAGAAATCAATTGCAAATTTTCATGTTTGCATCAGAGAATACAAATTTGGTAGAACAAAATATAAAAAGTACAGAGACTCGCAAAAGTTATTTTTGCAAAGTATTCTTAAAATGCATCCCATAACCGCTTCAGTTAATCGCTACAAAAGAAAATCTTGAGAAACCTGCGAAGCTGGCGTGTATTGCCAGATTCTGAGAGGGAAAAAGCAATGCTGATGAGCGAGAGGTCGCCTAAACGATGAAATTTAATACTTTGTCAGATAATTCAGGCACAAAAGCAGGCACCCGCAGAAACAACCATAACATCTGAAGATGCCTGAATGATCAGACGAAAAGTGCCTAGCGAGCATTTACTTCTGATTTTTTAGGTGGCATAGTTTAGAATTTATATGTTATTATGTCCTGCATTAACGAATAATCACAATTGCATGAGACTCATATGCATGAACATTAACTCTACATTGTACAAGTTAAGTAAGGGTAGATCAAATTATATTTTTCATTGTTTTAAGTTCAGTTAAACACTCATTACATTAAAACTTGTCATAAACCTTTCGGATGAAATCTCTATCTTAACCTGCAACAGTTTGCTAGTAGAATCCTGAAACATATATGCAAATTGCTACACGCAATCACGCACGCTGTTGCATCTTATAAATACATACATATATATATATATATATATATATATATATATATATATATATATATATATATATATATATATATATATACTGTTTCGTTTACAAGTGTTGTTAAACAGTTGGTCGTTCATCAACTTATTGCATTTTTGTAAAGTTCTTTCTGTTTTTCTATATAATTGTTTTCCCTTGTGATCTAATACTTTGAAGGCGATGTTAGAATACCATTTTACGATATAATATTGATTATTGGACAACGTTTCGGACCTGAAAACTCGGTCCATTTTCAAGTACAAAGAAGTTATGAAAGCATTTAAAAATCATAAGTTACAACATATAAAAATATCACTATTATCAAATAACGTTTAAATGTCTAGTTAATCCCATATCTCTTTTATTTAGTGTGGGATTTCTTTCTTTGATTAGAATGGCTTCAGCGATCTGCAACTCATTGATATCTGAGAATTTAGCTAGCACAGACATAGTGTCAATGATGTTTTTGGGTTTTGTGCTGTGTGTGGCAAATGAGTGTTGTTTGATTGAGCCATTGTTCTCGTGTTGTTTGGATCTGACTGACAACTGGTTTGTCGTATAGCCGATGTAGTGAGCATTGTTACAAATGTTCTCCGGACATGAATATTGGTATACGACACGATCAGTTGATGTTGATTTATCAAATTTAGTTTTTATGGCTGATGACAATTTTAGGTTTTTGTAATAAATTCTGACTTTTATCTTGCTGTCTTCTGATACTGGCTTGACACTGTCATTTACAATCTTCGTAAGTCTTTTCTCTTCAATTGTAGAGCTTGAAGTCAACTGTCCATGGTAATAGAAGACCACATCTACTGTTTCTTTTTTATCTTCTTTTGAGAGAAATCTGTCAAGATGGATTTTGATATATTTATCCACTAATGATAAAGGATAGTTGTTGTTCACCAAAATTTGTTTAACTGTTCTTATTTCGTTATCAAAGGATGACCAATCTGAACACAAAGACAAAGCTCGATGAATATAGCTCTTGATGACAGAAATCTTGTAGCGCTCAGTTGTGAAGGAATTGAAATCAAGGCAAGTACCACCCGAAACCTTTTTCCGATAAACCGAGAATGTTAGGATATCATCACGTTTGACAAGAACATCCAAAAATTGTAACGTACCATTCGTCTCAATGTCAAAGGTGAATTCTAAAACCGAGTTTTCTTTGAATCTATCAATAATGAAGTTAAGATGATCATGTGATTGCAAAATAAGAAAGGTATCATCAACGTATCGAAAATAACATCTCGGTTTCACCTCACTTGGAAGATTGGAGAAAACTTGATTTTCAATGTAAGACATATAAAAATTGGCATAGAGAGGGCCAAGTGGTGAGCCCATGGAAACACCATCAATTTGCTTGTATAACTGCCCATTCCAAGTAAACGGAGTTTGGGTTGTACAAAGTAGCAATAATTTCTCCATAATAGACTTAGGTATGTTGGGGGATGGAAAATTTGGATGCGAGTATAATCTGGACAAGATAATATGTGTAGTTTCAATGACTGGAACATTAGTAAAGAGTCCGACGACATCCATTGAAGCCATGATCCTTCCACTCAAGTTTCTGAGAGACATCGATTTATTTACGAAATCAAAGGATGAGTCAGTCATGAAAGAAGAATCACAATAAGGCTTGATCAACCCATTCAAGTATTGACTTAACTCGTGAGTAACAGTTCCAACCATAGAAATAATTGGACGAAGAGGAGGATCAGAAACACTTTTATGAACCTTAGGTAAACCGTAAAGGAATCCCGACCGAAAGTATCCGGTTAGTCTTTTGATTTTTATATTGTTGGATGAATTTGCAATGACATTATTCAATTCGCGCTTCAGTTTATCAGTTGGGTCACTTTGTAATGGTAGGAATTTCGAAGTGTCATTCACAATCGCGTTCAACTTTTCATTATAGTCATCTCTATCCATTAAAACACACTTTCCACCTTTATCAGCCTTTTTAATAACTAATTTTATGTTGTTTTTGAGACGTTTTAAAGCATTTTGCTCTGGTTTAGAAAGTGGACTTTTACTTTTGTCTGTGGTTTTTGTAAAAGCAAAACTTTTTAGATCAGCCACGAGTTTGTCATTATTTACAATTTTGACCACATTTTCAAAGTCTGATTTCTTGATGGATGAATACAATTTTTCTGTTTCAACCTTTTTCTTCAATTCATCGTATCTCGGTTTCAAACAGAAATCCATACCCTTTTGTAGTAGACTGTTTTCGTCATTACTCAATGTGGTCGAAGAGCAATTTATGACTCGATCTTGTTCTTCAGGCAGGTACATATCAGCATCGTATAAGTTCATCAGTTTCTTCAGTTGTTTGAATTTCACATTTTCTGATACTGAGTTGCATATTCGAAGCATAAAGTGCTTCATTATTGATAGATTCAAAGAAAACTCGGTTTTAGAATTCACCTTTGACATTGAGACGAATGGCACGTTACAATTTTTGGATGTTCTTGTCAAACGTGATGATATCCTAACATTCTCGGTTTATCGGAAAAAGGTTTCGGGTGGTACTTGCCTTGATTTCAATTCCTTCACAACTGAGCGCTACAAGATTTCTGTCATCAAGAGCTATATTCATCGAGCTTTGTCTTTGTGTTCAGATTGGTCATCCTTTGATAACGAAATAAGAACAGTTAAACAAATTTTGGTGAACAACAACTATCCTTTATCATTAGTGGATAAATATATCAAAATCCATCTTGACAGATTTCTCTCAAAAGAAGATAAAAACAACTGAAGAAACTGATGAACTTATACGATGCTGATATGTACCTGCCTGAAGAACAAGATCGAGTCATAAATTGCTCTTCGACCACATTGAGTAATGACGAAAACAGTCTACTACAAAAGGGTATGGATTTCTGTTTGAAACCGAGATACGATGAATTGAAGAAAAAGGTTGAAACAGAAAAATTGTATTCATCCATCAAGAAATCAGACTTTGAAAATGTGGTCAAAATTGTAAATAATGACAAACTCGTGGCTGATCTAAAAAGTTTTGCTTTTACAAAAACCACAGACAAAAGTAAAAGTCCACTTTCTAAACCAGAGCAAAATGCTTTAAAACGTCTCAAAAACAACATAAAATTAGTTATTAAAAAGGCTGATAAAGGTGGAAAGTGTGTTTTAATGGATAGAGATGACTATAATGAAAAGTTGAACGCGATTGTGAATGACACTTCGAAATTCCTACCATTACAAAGTGACCCAACTGATAAACTGAAGCGCGAATTGAATAATGTCATTGCAAATTCATCCAACAATATAAAAATCAAAAGACTAACCGGATACTTTCGGTCGGGATTCCTTTACGGTTTACCTAAGGTTCATAAAAGTGTTTCTGATCCTCCTCTTCGTCCAATTATTTCTATGGTTGGAACTGTTACTCACGAGTTAAGTCAATACTTGAATGGGTTGATCAAGCCTTATTGTGATTCTTCTTTCATGACTGACTCATCCTTTGATTTCGTAAATAAATCGATGTCTCTCAGCAACTTGAGTGGAAGGATCATGGCTTCAATGGATGTCGTCGAACTCTTTACTAATGTTCCAGTCATTGAAACTACACATATTATCTTGTCCAGATTATACTCGCATCCAAATTTTCCATCCCCCAGCATACCTAAGTCTATTATGGAGAAATTATTGCTACTTTGTACAACCCAAACTCCGTTTACTTGGAATGGGCAGTTATACAAGCAAATTGATGGTGTTTCCATGGGCTCACCACTTGGCCCTCTCTATGCCAATTTTTATATGTCTTACATTGAAAATCAAGTTTTCTCCAATCTTCCAAGTGAGGTGAAACCGAGATGTTATTTTCGATACGTTGATGATACCTTTCTTATTTTGCAATCACATGATCATCTTAACTTCATTATTGATAGATTCAAAGAAAACTCGGTTTTAGAATTCACCTTTGACATTGAGACGAATGGTACGTTACAATTTTTGGATGTTCTTGTCAAACGTGATGATATCCTAACATTCTCGGTTTATCGGAAAAAGGTTTCGGGTGGTACTTGCCTTGATTTCAATTCCTTCACAACTGAGCGCTACAAGATTTCTGTCATCAAGAGCTATATTCATCGAGCTTTGTCTTTGTGTTCAGATTGGTCATCCTTTGATAACGAAATAAGAACAGTTAAACAAATTTTGGTGAACAACAACTATCCTTTATCATTAGTGGATAAATATATCAAAATCCATCTTGACAGATTTCTCTCAAAAGAAGATAAAAAAGAAACAGTAGATGTGGTCTTCTATTACCATGGACAGTTGACTTCAAGCTCTACAATTGAAGAGAAAAGACTTACGAAGATTGTAAATGACAGTGTCAAGCCAGTATCAGAAGACAGCAAGATAAAAGTCAGAATTTATTACAAAAACCTAAAATTGTCATCAGCCATAAAAACTAAATTTGATAAATCAACATCAACTGATCGTGTCGTATACCAATATTCATGTCCGGAGAACATTTGTAACAATGCTCACTACATCGGCTATACGACAAACCAGTTGTCAGTCAGATCCAAACAACACGAGAACAATGGCTCAATCAAACAACACTCATTTGCCACACACAGCACAAAACCCAAAAACATCATTGACACTATGTCTGTGCTAGCTAAATTCTCAGATATCAATGAGTTGCAGATCGCTGAAGCCATTCTAATCAAAGAAAGAAATCCCACACTAAATAAAAGAGATATGGGATTAACTAGACATTTAAACGTTATTTGATAATAGTGATATTTTTATATGTTGTAACTTATGATTTTTAAATGCTTTCATAACTTCTTTGTACTTGAAAATGGACCGAGTTTTCAGGTCCGAAACGTTGTCCAATAATCAATATTATATCGTAAAATGGTATTCTAACATCGCCTTCAAAGTATTAGATCACAAGGGAAAACAATTATATAGAAAAACAGAAAGAACTTTACAAAAATGCAATAAGTTGATGAACGACCAACTGTTTAACAACACTTGTAAACAAAACAACATTTTACCAATATATATATATATATATATATATATATATATATATATATATATATATATATATAGTAAAATAAGATGAGAACTCAAAGAAAAACTCCAGAATTGCAAGCACAAGCGCTTTCTTATCTTCAGGTGCTTCGCTGAACAAGGAACAATATCAATTAAGCCTTAGAGGCAGGGATATATCAATTTACGATATTCAAATTTTAACAGGAAATAGAAGGAATAGAAATCAATGTATATGTACATGTAAGTGGTTATCAAAGTTTCATAGTTTGGAGACGGTATGGAGATATCAAAAGACAAGGAGGATCATAGTAAGTTAGTCACAGGTTATTCAATGTGGGATGAAATTTATCTATAAAAAATCGTTCTTTACAACGTCGAAGTATGCTGTCATCACACTTTACTTTGTAGAATGGAAAGATTTTAAATTTTCTTTTTCCACACGTATCAATATGTCCACTAACGCGTATTTTCCTGTATTGCGGGTGACAAATTTGCTCTTTATGGATTCGAGTACGTTCGCGTAGTGTGTTGCCTGTTTCTCCAATGTAAAATTGATTGCATCCCATGCAGGTAAGTACATATATCACATTTTGTGTTGAGCATGTCATTGAGGTTTGTATTTTAAAAATAGTTCCATTGAAATTATATTCACAGCCTTCAAGCAAAACTTCGCATGTTCCACACCGGGAATCCTTACACCTTTTAACCATGGGAATTTCTTGGCGTGTGATAAATTTTGAAGGACATAAAATATGTTTGAGATTTTTTGATTGTCTGCGGCTATTAATAAATTTGTTGTCTCTGAAAATGTCTTTAGTTTTTTCATCATTTTGCAGAATTGAGTTGGTATGTGATAGGACAGGTAAGACATTCGTGTTTCTCGGGTTATATGTATGTACATTGTACAAACGGAATTATAGAATCACTGTCACTTTTCGATTTGTGTTTGGTCTGCAAAAGTAATGAACGATTTAATTTTAAGGCATTGGAAATTCCATCATTAATTAGTGAGACTGGATAGCCTTGCTTTGATAGAATGGTTTTCAATTCTTCCAGTCGATTTAGTCTCGTCGATAAATCACTACAAATAACGCATATCCGTCGCGCAAGGTTATATGGTATAGCGCGTTTTACAGCACGTGGATGACACGATGAAAAGTTCAAATATTGGTGACTATCTGTAGGTTTGTAATATATATCCGTATATATCTTCTCTTCCCTTTTTATTATAAGGACATCTAAAAATGAAATTTGCTCATTGCTTACTTCCATAGTGAAAGTAATATTTACATCCAGGCTGTTGAGAATTGTTTTGAATTGATTTAATTTTTCCGCATTCCATCTCCAAATAATAAATCCCATCATCTAAATAACGTTTCCAATTATCCATTATTTGATTGGTAATATCATTTCCCCAAAGTTCGTATAATTGCGTCTTTAATTGTATCTCAAGATAGCCTAAGGTCAAATTTGCGTAGGTGTGGGGCACTTTCGTCCCCATAGCGGTTCCTTTTATTTGTTTATAGTTGTTGTCACCAAATATAAAAGTGTTATTGCATAAGACCATCTTCAGACATTCCAATATAAAATTATGATTAAAGCGAGAATCAATAATATTCGGACAATTTTCAAGCCAAAATTTCACTGCTAGTAGTCCCAAGTCGTTGGGAATGTTAGTGTATAGGCTCACCACATCAAAAGTTACGAGCTTTGCGTCGATAGGTACATGGTCAGGAAAATTGGACAAAAAATCATACGTGTCACGTATGTAACTCTGTATGTGAAGGCAAAAAGGTTTTAGAAGTATGTCCAGAAAGTTACTAAGGCGTTGAGTAGGGGCATTTGGGCTCCCTACAATTGGTCTGAAAGGTAAGTCAATGGGCTGATGGACGGAAACATAATCTGAATTTTGTTCAGATATTGCTTTTTTGATACTGTCCGATTTGTGAACTTTTGGCAGTCCATAAAAATTGCTGCTTGTATATTCAAATTTTATCAAATAATCTTTCTCTTTCTTGGTTAAATTTGACCCAAATGATTGAATTGTTCTCTTTATTTTATTCAAGATTTTATTATCATCATTGGTTTCTAATTTCATATAAAATTCTTCATTACTTAACATTTCAAGAATCTTGCTTTCATAATATAATTTGTCCATTATTATAATGGTGCCACCTTTGTCAGCTTGCTTGATAATCAGGTTAGGATTATTCCTGAGTGATTGTAAAGCCATAAGTTCGTTGTATGTAAGATTTCCACTAGTATGCATTGGTTTTACATCAGTGAGATCAATGTTTTCAAGAGTTTCGCATACATTATCCAAAACCGGATTTCTACCTTTTGGCGGATTGAATGATGATTTGTTTTGTACTAAATTATTAGGTTCTGTACGTGTTTGTTGTTCAGTAGTATGAAAATATTCGGTTAATCTTAATCTCCTCGAGTAATATTTCAAATCAACCGCGAGTTCCTGGTTGTTTCTGTTGGGTGTCGGAGTGAATTTCAGTCCTCTAAATAATACGCTTTTTTCACATTCAGTTAATTTTTCAGTAGACAAATTTATAATTTTGACATCCTTTTGGGACAATTGTTTATTTACATTTTCATTTTTACCAATATTTTGGTTTAATTGAACTTCAGAAGGGGGTAGCTCTTGAAGATTCTCTACATCATTTTCTATAATTGGTGCACATATTTCGTGTTCCTGTAAGTGTTTCGATGATGTCCATAGAGTGGCTTGCCTCCTCCTAAAAAAGAATTTGTATTTCCACTATTTCGATCATTACGGTTCCTTTCGTGAGAGAATGTTTGCTCATGGTTTACATAGTGTTCATTCTTTTGTTTTGATTCATATCCATTTCGATATGGTATTATATAATATAATATAATATGATATTATATTAATAATAAAATTCGCCATTGGCCGATTAGTTCAAAATAAATAAAGTAGACAAGGCCATATACTGCTGTGGATACTGCTGGTTACTGATGCTGTTTCATACCATCAAGATTCGTCTTCTTTTTCTACCAAATTTTATTCTAAAATTCTACACAGTGGCCATTTGCTACCATGGGAAAGTCATGTTCCATTATCGCGCAAAATCAAACTCTTTAAGTCCGAAAATCTAAGAGCCCATCGTATCTGTTCGTCTCATGATCATCTTATAGATGCCATACATTTTCTGAAAAACAGATTTCGCAACAACGGTTATCCAGATTATTATGTTCAAAAATACATCAATTTAGATAAACCAGTTACTAGACCAAAAATTCAAAATAATGCGAAAACCAACATTTATCTTCGTATTCCATACATAAACGAAATACAAGCTCGCAAAGTCCGCAAAGAATTGAAAAGGTTGACGATTGTGAACATCATTCCAACATTTGTCGGCCCAAGACCATTATCGCAACAATTAAAATTTAAAGATAATCTGCCATGTCAAAATAATTGCTACTGCAACGACCAAAAAATCTGTTTTGTGAAAAATGTGGCATATTTGATTGAATGCAATGAATGTAATGATTCCTATGTGAGCGAATCACAGTGCACTCTTCGAAGAAGTATACATCAGCATTTGACTAAGGATGACAGTAATGTTCACAGACATTTTGTGCAAAAACATCAAATTATAAGACCTACTACTACTAACATCAAGATATCGATCCTACAAAGTAACTTTAACAACAGCTATGAACAAAAGACAGCAGAAAAGTTGTACATCAATAAGATTTCACCTGCTATGAACATAATGCTAAACCAATAAGTGTGCATAGTTTGTCTGCAATATTTTTTCAAATTTTCCATCTGATGTATTCATAGAATTGTAATTTCTTTTCCATCTGATTTGTTAAAGAGTCAATCGAAACATCATCAGAACGAACAGAAATGACATCTTTTTTATTGGCCTTGTCTACTTTAATTATTTTGATATATATACATATATGTACTGTTGTGAAAGAAGTTCTATGGCTGTCACAGCACCTCCAAATGCCTGGTCCGACGATTGCTGTAGGCCCTGGTCCCTTCAATTTTCGTATTTAGAGTTAGCTTTTGCGGAATATGATCGTGCTGTGATATGTACTGATATGAATGAAGATATATGACAGTCAGAGCACCTCCAAATGCATGGTCCGTCCATTGCTGTAGGCCCTCAATTTTCGTATTTAGAGTTAGCTTTTGCGGAATATGATTGTGCATTGATATGTACTGATGTGAAAGAAGTGCTATGGCTGTCAGAGAACCTCCAAATGCCTGGTCCGACGATCGATTGCTGTAGGCCCTCAATTTTCATATTTAGAGTTAGCTTTTGCGGAATATGATTGTGCTGTGATATGTACTGATATGAATGAAGATATATGACAGTCAGAGCACCTCCAAATGCCTGGTCCGACGATTGTTGTAGGCCCTGGTCCCTTCATGTACAAGTGGGGCAGGAGAGTACAATTCTCGGTGGGGCAGGAGAGCACATTTCGTATTTATATATATATATATATATATATATATATATATATATATATATATATATATAAACATGAATCACAAAAACTAATGTCGCAATCTATTTTTGATAATTTTAAATAAAATTTTTCTACGTCACGATAAAGTAAGTTGGTCTCTTGATTGCAATACTTAAATACGATTTTTGAGTACCATTTAATTAAAACTCCGGCGCTTCGGAAGTCGACAGCTTCCATCTTCAGGGAATGAAAATTACACTGCTGGTACAAATTCAAATAACAACATAAAGTCTTGCATATACCTATGGATAAACAGAGAAGTATCAGAAACCTAGATATTTACATAGCTGAAATATATGCAAGTGAAGGGAAATATACTGTAAAGAATAAATGTTGAAGGAAGGAAATCAAAGTAATATCAGCCTTCGGGTCAAACCCTGGTCTTGTTTATCTAGAGGGGGCTGTTCCTTCTTAATTATTATTGCCTCTGCAAGCTCTAAATCCTTTTGCTTTTGAAACTGGGTTATGATCTTCACATTCTGAAGGATGCTCTTGTAGCCTTTGTTTACTTGAGGATGACTGAGGAGATGCTGTTTAATCGCTCCATTCGAAACATGCTGTTGACAACGTTGCATCAGAGTGCATGTGGTGAAACCAATATAATTAGCTCCATTACAGGAACTATGAGGACAATGATACTGGTATATAACGTGATGCTCATCTGATATTTGACGTTTGGTTTGGTGTTTTAGCATGTTGACAAGTTTCTTTGATTGATAGTACACTCGTAGTTTGACTTGTGACTCTTCTACTCTACCTTTGACATGCTCAGATATTATAGCATTAAGACGCTTTTGTTCTGTCTTTGCTGCGGAGCTCCATTGGCTTTTGAAAAAATAATTTATGTTTCTGGTAGACTGAAATTGTGGCATAATCGGCTGTTTAATCTTTCTCTTGAGATATTTCTGTATAACTGAATCAACCAATGCATTAGGGTAGTTGTTATTAATTAGAATTTGCTTAATTTCGTTGATCTCTGCATCAAATTCTTTCCACGAAGATGATAATCTGTACACTGTTCACGTATGACAAAATGACTGATCTTTTGTATGCGTCTGGTCCGAAACTGTTGTAGTCAAGACACGCTCCGCTGTTCGTGGGTTTCCGGTACACTGATGTTCGTAGACAGCCATTTTCTCTTATAACTTTGACATCCAAAAATGAGATACAAGAGTTATTCTCGCATTCGGAAGTGAACTTCAATTTTGAATTGTCTTCAAAAGCTTTGATGATATTTTTCACAAATATATATATATATATATATATATATATATATATATATATATATATATATATACAGGGTGGTGCACGAACTCGTGTATTAACAGCCAAGTAAAAGGCGCTTGACTAATACGATTGAGTGATAAATTGTCGAAGGTCAGCGATATTTTTGGGTCTTCATGAAACACATCATCTAATGATTCCCGATGCACTAATATCCATAGGCGTCAGATCTGGTGAACGTGGTGGGTATTCAATGACTCCACGCCTACCTATTCATCTGTTAAGGAAGCACTGATCAAGGTATACACGAACTGCTTTAGCGAAGGGTGGTGCACCATCTCGCATAAAAAATATCTTATTAAAATCGTGTCGGTTCCTCAAGTTTGAAACAATTGCTGTTTACAGTCGATCTAGATAATTTTGTCCATTTACTATGCCTTCGAAAAATTCTGGTCAAACCATTCAACTTGAAGTTATCCCGACGAACTCTGTAATACCAAGTTGGTTTAACTGTGATTCAAGTTTGTTAGAAGGATTCACTGTGTCCCAATAAACACAGTTGTTTGTTTACTCCACCAAATAATTCAAATTGCTTCCTCACTCCAAAATATCAAATCCATGAATTCAGGATTGTTATGACAATTATTTACAAACAACTGGCAAAATTGTAAGCGCCTGTATATTGCCTAATAGAACATGCACCAAATGTGGTCTGTAGGGCTTCATCTTTAGTTCATGTAAAATTCTTTGCAGTGATCTTCGGATTATTCCCAATTCATCACTGCGACGTCTTGTTGATAATTTAGGATTTTTAGCAGCAGATTGTAGTGCAAAATTTTTGATATTTTATATGTTTTTTTAATTTATGTACGACCTCTGCTGGTTTGAATGGCGTGTGAGTTTGACTCACATGCGAAGTCTAGCTTGTAGAAGTGGTTCCTGCAAATGATCGATAAAGACTGGCAGCTGCCTGTGTTCAATGCACACGCAGCTAACTTAGTAAGAATCAGATTATCAATGCATCAGATTTAGAGGGTGCTTTACTGTTAATACACTCGTGCGCCACCCTGTATAGCTAGATATATAGCTCCCTCCTCATTTTGGAGCGGTGTCCACCACTATTTGATGTGGGGTTGGCTGAGCCACACGTGAGTTCATCGTCTCGGTTGTTTTCCATGTCCTTTCCTTTATCGGCACTGCCTCTTTTATTACCTATAGTATGGTATCTTGGACTTGGTTAACTTTGAGTGGTCTTTTATTTTGTGTTAACTGCTTTTGTTTATTCAGTTCGCGATTGTAATGCGTTTTTATGATTTTTGTACACTCTGAGTTATTTGTAATTGCATGCCTCTCCTAGTGAGAAAATAAAGCTTTACCTAGATGGATAGATAGATACTGTAAGAGAGAGTGCACTGTGAAATATCATAATGATTAGGATCGAAATGTGTTAATGCAGGCCTAATATTGAATGGCTATTCATGCATATGATGAACTTATTATGACTAATGTTTATCAATGATCGATTCTTATCGTCTTTTCAGAAAATGTTAAAACAGTAGCCTGTAATACTGGTATAAAGAGCTTTTTGGCAGTGGTAAATGCAAATGCTTTTTGGCGGTTTCACCGGCCAACCCTGCTCATAAGTCTACTTATTATGTGCACCGTGGATCTGAGTCTATGAGCAGTCATCATCGACGTCAGTATCTCTATTTTTCGTGTCATTAGCATTTTTATTTCATCCTTTTCTATATGCACCAAGCGATTGTCAAACAGAGCAAGCTTTAATAATATCGCTCGCTGCGAAAGGTCCACTCCCGGCTGAATGTTGACACAGTAGAATTTTTGCTTCAGAACAGCGAAAAAGTATTCGATCAATCGTCGAGTGTATTGATGATCATTGTTGAACTTTTCTCCTTCAAGTGAAAGTTCATCGCCGCCAAATGGAGGTTCGAGTAGTAGCTATTCAATAAGGGAGAAACCATAGTCTCGAAGAAGAACCTCGTTTTCAAACTGTCGTCAAATGCACTAAATAATTTGTGCTGCTGTGGGGTATTCGTTTATCACTAACACGACTCGGCCACTTTGCGAAGACAAAGTGCAGCTGCAACTGCGGTCCGCAGCATGGCAAGACCCGACGAGCTTTTAGCTAGGTCTGGGCGGCGAACGGCGTAATCAAAGCCAGCCGGCCGGGGCATGCCGGTGTCTCAAGTAGTAATCCCATCCCAGGCGCAAGTCCAAAATGCGCAAAGATGAGTCATCCCCCCCTCTGGCGAGAGGAAGGAAGTGGCCAAGGATGTGTTGGGAGGAATGGGTCCGAGAGGAAGAAACCGTTCCCTACCCCCCCCCCTCTGGAAGGAAGGAAGGAGTTTTCCGGTAAGGGATGGGAAGGAAGGTGATAGGAATGTGGGAGGGATAGAGTGAGAAAAGGGTGGGTGTTGGTGGTGTTTGGGATGAGAAAAGTTGGAAATCGTCATGAAGGAGGGTTCGGATGTGAAAGTGGAGTTTAGATTTGGAATCTGTGTGAAATGTTGGGTGGGGAAGGAAGGCAGGAGGAGTTTTCCTGAGAGGCAAAGGGGTGGAGCGGCAGAGTTGGAAAAGGGCGGGCTTTGGTGGTTTTGGGATGAGAAAAATCGTTTTTCGTCATGAAGGAGGCCTCGTATGGGGAAACGGAGGCCAGATTCGGAATCTACGTGAAATTTTGGGTTAGGAAGGATGTTTCCAGCAAAATCGGAGAGAAAAAGTTTTGAGGACGTCCCCCCCCCTCCTGTGAAACTTCCAACTTTGGTGTTAGAGATCGTAGAAAGTCGTGCAATAGCTCATTTGAAAGCTAAGAATGAGAAAATGCAGTGGAAAGTTCAGTTTGGTCCTATTTTCCTGGGTTGAGGGAGGAAAATGGCAGGAAAACGTCAGAGTTTGAGAAGTCAGGTGTTGGATGTTTTGGGATGTGAAAAGTCGTTTTTCGGCATGAAGGAGGTCTCAGATGGAAAACGGAGTGCAAATTCGGACGTTTTGGCCAATGTTGGGTCTAGGAACTTCTTTCCAGCTCAATCGGAGAGAGAAAGCTCTGAACCTCCCCCTCGGCAGCGATCTTCCAACTTTGGTTGTAGGGATCATAGAAAGTCGTGCAATAGCTCGTTTGAAAGCTGGGAGTGAGACAAATTCAGTGGAAGACACGGCTTGTTCCTATCTGCCTTCGCTTAGAGGTGAGACGTCATTGAAAATTTGGGACATTGGCGAAAAAACGACAGAGTTAGAATGTTTACGAAAATCGCTCTAACGGGTGAACCAAGCCTCGGACGGGAAAACAGAGACCAGATTTGGAATCAGCGTGCCATGTTGCACCTGAATGTCATTCATGCTATGTCTCCAAAGTGATAGGAAGAAAATTGACAGAAGCAGTAGAGTTTACGAATGAATTTTGTTCACTACGTTTTCATCGACAAAGTCTTCGTGGTGTGATTAGGGACTACATCATCTCATTTCATCATGAAAAGGCAGACTTAGAATTTGCTATCGCTAAAGGTTACTTCGTTTTCCAACAGCTCATGGACAGTTTGATAAATAAAAATGTGAAAGGACGATTAGTTGCAGAGATTGAATTTGAGAAAGTGACTGATGAACATGCGGGCGAACGTGTTGTGTTTCATTTTGCATCCTATCCTGCAGAGACGATGCATGATCCCAAAGATTTCTATCAGCGACACATGACGAAAATTGCATCTCGACTAGATTCATTTCATGAGCATGGATCCAACTTGCTCTTATGTCGCATAAAACACATTCATATTCAACTCAATGTGCTAAACTAGATTTGACTACAAGATTTGGGAAAAGCATTCATGAGTCAGTCGTCCGCATGCCTCCTTTTCCATGCCGCAACGAAGTCAGGGGAGAAACGGAGGTCTCTGATTGGCTCTCATAGTGTCAAATGTGGATTCGCAGAAGACTATAAAAGCAGACATCTCCCCATTTTCTCCTTATTTCATTCTCTTGACTTGGAAAGCGTGTGTGACTTGCTCAAGCCATTCTCCGTCTCAATTTTGTCTGATTCAATCCTGTTTCCAAATTTACAAGTGAGAGTCATGACGGTGTGGCCTAAACCTTACCAACATTTTAGAAAAGAGACGCAGGAGAGTGTGTGGCCGATGATTGTACAAGCTTATTTTTTTGAACCATCACCACCACCGCCACCTCCACCACCTAGACGCTTTACCTTTAAGTCTTTTAGGGAATTGAAACTGAGTTCGGGTCCTAAGCCCAAGACATTTGATTTACTAGACGATGACGAAGACTTAGCCTTTGGTGATAAGCTTTAAATCATGTGAATGCTCCAAGAGGTCCTCTTAAGGGCCACCTGATATGTCACTGCTAAGCTAACAACTTTCTTTTCTCTGATGATCATGAATGTACTTAGTGGTATTCTTTCGTTACAGACTGCCATGGCCATGAATCCTACTCCTACTGCTGCATCACTGAATCCTCAACATCTCGAGCTGTGGATATCCGAAAATTGAAAAGGTAATTCACGGCTATCCTACCTACAAACAGCAAGTGCGCTACAACGGTGTTCGACTCTATCTTCAAACGCCGGCAGTATACTTACCAAAAGTGGATACGCAAGTAAATCGTTGCGGTCAAAACCGGAGTATACCTATAGATAATTGGTTGCGTCAGCAGCTTGACATTTTAGAAGACGTTGTGAGGCAAAAGGCTCTTATTCCTACTGAACTATTACAGTTGTGGCCAGAAAAGGAAACTTCTTATTATAAACCTTTGTATCGCGGCACTCGCTTCTATATTTTGCAAAGCAAGTTTTGTAAAGTCACTTCAGGAGTGACGGTTGAACAGTCAGTTGAAACAGAATTGTCATCCCTAGGTGTAGGCTTTTATTCCTTTCATATTGAGGTGCCTGCTGTTTATGTGGGACCTCATCAATCTGATGGTAATTTGATTTCTCTCAATTTGCGCATTGCTCAAATTCATCATCAACCTGAGTTAACAGGACTTGATCACATTGAGAAAGTCATTGATTCTTGTGCCAAAGAGTGTCAAGAACCTGTCACCAAACCTAAACGTCGTCGCACATCAAAGAAAGATGGTGTTACCACCAAAGAGAAATCTTAAGTATTGTAATCAGTTAGTAGTTAGTATGTAGTGAATGTGGAAAACGCGGTCTTGCGCGTTATGTTCAAATACAACATTGTAATCATGTTGTATCTATCTTTTGTTATGTAAAGGACAGACATCCTTGTAAAGTTCCTGCTCAATGTATTATCTTGTAATGAGGTCTTTTTGATATTGTATGTTGTCATCTTCATAGACAGTGAGGGAACACCCATGCAGGAATTGAGTGCTATTGCAATGAGAGAAAGTGATCAAACTGTTGTTAGTGTATATCATAGATTTGCCTACTGTCCTCCACACAAAGACGAATGGTCACGACGTCATGTGCATGGACTTGATCCTTCTACTTTGATTCATATTGGATTTGTAAATGAAACGTATTTGATAAGTGATTTCAAACGGTGGCTGTCAGGTTTTCATATTGTTAAAATATTAGGAAATGATTCTGAACGAGAAGCAGCAACACTTCAGTTGCATATTGATAATTTATATTTACTATGTAGGGTAGATCGTGTAAGACAAGACTATCATATGCATTGTGATCAAAAGAAGTTTAGAGATGAAATGATTTTTGATACGGCTGTATGTTTCGGTGAGAGTCATCACTTTGCAGACCACCATCCCTTGTAATACTAGAAATAAAGCCACCTACATTGCAAAACTCTCTTCACGCTGGCATTGTAGTCTCTATGACGTTTATGAACTGTATCTATATTATTGTCAACAGCATGGGTATATGTAAAACATGTTTTTACTCCTTGTGAATGAATGATGATCATTTTATGAAGTGTATTCTCTACTTGTAAATTTTGTCTGGTGTTGAATAAACTTACAGTGGAACATGATTGTTATTTCTGTTTTATTCATAGTGGAAGTCATTGAAGCAATGTGAAATCTATAGTCACAACGTTTATGATGGCGCATTGTACTTTAAGTAACCACATGTGTCATTTGACACTTGATCAACAAGGATTCGATGGATTTCTACAAGATCCACCCACGCAGTCAAAAGTTCACGTGTGATAACTCTTTGTCACGTAACAAAGACAGGGAAAACATGAAAAGGGAAACGCATGCCATTGGAGATAGGTCTGGTTATAAAACGGACGACTGAGCTCATGGCAATCATTTCCATCCTTGCGCTAACCATGCAGTTGCTCGAAGCCATCAACTCCTCTGCTCTCGCACTGGGTACACTGAACTCCCTTACTTTAGCATCGGGTAAAAATGCTTTCAATCAAAAGATAACTCATCATGGAGAAGTCGTGACCATGAAAACTCCAAGTCATCGGACAGATTATCTGAAGGTTATATCAACAAAGTATAGACTGGCCGTGTGTGTGCCGTTAGACTATTGGACACGGTTACAATTCAATACTCTTGAAACATTCCTGAAAAAAAATCTCACCATTCCCAAAGAAATTGTTCGACACAATGGGAAGCGGCCACAAGTTCCCATCATGGAAAGAAGATGCATGTATGTTCATATGGATAGACACTGTCGCATCATCCATGAAAAGGAGGGCAGCGAATTCGACTTACTCAATTGCAAACCACTCCCCATTTTAGGAAAAGGATTCTACTCCTTCGAAATTAAAATTCAAACCATCTACATGGGTCCGCGCAGGGACGGAAGGTTGTTTACGTTGAATCCCTATCTTGTCTCCATAATCTTTAAAAATGATGTCCATGTTGATGATGATCAACTACAGTAACACTCTCCACACACACTCAGAACGCACCATCGGTCTTTATGAGACCACGGCCTAACGGCCACCGTATCAAGAAAGAAAATGTACACTCACCATGCCACACATGAACATGACTCTCTCCTTTCTTAGGCACACCCTTCTTCACTCAGGTTTTAAACATGTGGAAATTGTCAGCATGCCTCTATGTATCATGGAAACGTCAGTGTGTTACATTTCATGATACGAAACGTCAACTTCAGATAACTCTGGAATGCTTTCAACTACGAAGGTTACATCGCGCTATCCTATCCAACTCTTGCCGTGCCATTAACGTAGGAGGCGGCATTGTATTTATTCGCATTTAAGAGATGATTCTACATAATGATCATGCCACATCGTCATTCCAAAACCCTCATGGGAAAAGTATAAAAGGGAATTTTACTCAACCCTCATGTCATTTGTAAGTCATGCTCCCCATCCGCATCATCAACGCCATGCGCGAAATGAATCTCAGAAGAGACATCGATTTAGAACAGTTGCATACCATCTTCCCAATTCAGTCCATCATCGCGGTCGTTCGCAAATGTTGGTCTGCGGCAAAATCCAAGTCCTAGGAAACCTTTCTCATTTCGTGATGCAGTCCATGTGTTACGAAGTCGTCAAGAAAATGCGAACACTCATACCTCATCTACGCCTCAGTCCCCTGACGTTGAAGAATAGAGTAGTGTCTGTTCAATTGAAGATGTTAGTGAATCTAGCCAACATTAAAACCAGTAATCATTGTATATTTTATGAAACTGAACTCTTTCCTGCTGCTCTGATTCGGAAGTGGCATCCAGTACATATTGCAGTGTTTCACAACGGACATTGTATCATGACTGGTTTACGTGATATCAGTAAAGTATCTGACATTGTTAAATCTCTAATGCGTTATCTGTATGAGTCACAGTTAATAGAATCGTGTTAATCACATGATGTGTTTTGAATGAGTCATCGCAATTAACTATCGCCCACACACGTGTCGGTGAAATGGTCATCAACAAGGTTCTTCGCTTTATGATGAGTCAGCGCTATTTATAGACATGAAATGATGCCCACACACGTGTCGGTGAAAAGGTTGAACAAGACTGATTAGATTTTTATCTAACTGACTGGCGCTTTACCCCTTCATGAGTCAGAGCTATTTATAGACATGAGTCAGCAAAGTGGTTGATGTTTCGTAAGCCGAAGAAATTGTCATGATGTTACATTCGTTGGTGAGGATGATAACTTACAAACTCTAACATGGTTTTGACTTTATTTTATACTTTATCTATCTTACAAACAGCGACATGGTTATAACTTTATTTCTAACTTTACAGGCATCAACTTTATTTCTAACTTTACAGACGTCAACTTTATTTCTAACTTTACAAACAGTGAAGTGATTCTGACTTCATTTATATTTCACCTATCCCACAAACAGCGACATGGTTATAACTTTATTTCTAACTTTACAAACGTCATCTATATTTTTAACTTTACAAACAGTGAAGTGAATCTGACTTCATTTATATTTCACCTATCTTACAAACAGCCACATGGTTAGAATTTTATTTCTAACTTTACAATCATCAACTTTAATTCTAACCCTACCTATCTTACAAAATGATCAAAACTTTTACTTCTGTCTATTGAGTGACAATCCCATCTTCATCTCAAAAGGAAAACGACACAGTATGTACATGATATGTTATTCATCATCACAACCAATTTTCATAGCACCGCACATAGTTAATACTGATGGTAGCAGAAAACAAAGTTTTTATAGCTCACATCACCGGAGAAAACAAAGTCACTTATGTGCAGGGAGAAAACAAAGTCAGGAAAAACCAGTTGATATGCAAGTCATGATATGAAGTGATCAGGAGTTGGACTCATGTTACAAGGTACTCACTCACAACACCCCATAGAAAACGCCATGGAGCGAAAAAGCAAAACATCAAGCACAACAGAGAGGAAGCATTCATCATCAGACATCGCCGGACGGAAGAGGAGAAAGTTTCTGTCTCTTGGGTGGAGGTAGATGAGTGTCTGGATGGCCGTACGGTAATGAGTGGTTAGGACTCATCCAGCATCGCTTGTCTTCCCAAGCTGAGAGACCTCGTTTCCTAAACGTCGTTGTTCTGACTTGATGCGACTGCGATTTTAAAATGGTCATTTCAACTTTTTTAATTTTAAGAGAATCTAAGGCATCTTGATAGTCCCTATGTGTCATTTTTCTAACGATTGACTTCGAGATGCCTTTCGTCCGTTTTATAGAAAGCTCTGAGGATTTTAGCTTCATGGAGTACATCTTTGGGCGAAGCAAGATCATCTCCTCTATCTGTTTGCCGGCACACTCATCCTTGAAGCAGCCAAGCTTCGTTTTATTTGTGGTAGACTAAAGCGGATGGTCAGTGGGATAGTTGGAACTATAAAACTTGGGTGCAAAATATTTTAAAATGTCTCCCTGCTTTACTTGGCTAGTGGTTGTCAAAGCTAGGAAGAAGCTGTCTGTATCGCCTCCTACTAATTCCACATGTTGGATCAATGGACACGTTTTAAAAGTGTGGTAAAATAACTTGTACATTTCTAACTTGGAGTGATCCAAGACGGCTTGACCGACATAAATGGGCTTGCAAAGTTCTACTTTAGATTTTAACATTTTAAAACCAGTGATGTCTTCGGAAATGACATCATGGTGGCAAAACAACGGCGAGCGACATAACTTGATACTTGTTTCCAGATCAGTTACGATACGATAGTCCATGCGCTTTCTTACATCCTCCATGGTTTTACCAAAGAGGGCATTATTCTTAAATTTAAAGAAGTCCTTTTTGAAAGGATTCCTGGATTCAGCCCGTTTCTTGCTATTAAATTCTATATACGGTTTTAGAAAAGGCTTCTGCCTAAACTGGAAAGCGCGACGGACTTTGTCAAGTTGCATCCCCATACCTAGATAGAATTTGAGGATCGAATAGTGCACGATGTAATGCTGCTTGTTCAATTGGGTGAGCAACAACTTCCTAGTGGGTTTATAGTTTAAGTCATTTTCCGCCTCATACTGCTTATTGTGTTCCTCCATAAAGGGAGAGAACATATCTGGACTGACTATGCCAGATTCGGGTGCGAGAGGAAAATCAACGGTCCTATTCTTAATGCATTCTGGATAGATGAGGTCGACTTCAAAGAAATAACCTATGTCGGCCTCATCTCCCAGTGCCATGATGTGTGCTGGATTGGAGAAGTATTCAATGTCATGGGGCTCTACCCATTGGAAGTCAGACTGTGGCAAAGGCTTGGATAATACACTCCCATATGAATTATTTTGGTTTACGTACATTAAATGCGTGGTCGATCCTATGTATTGGGTGCTGTTGACAACATGTTTGTTGACAAATGTTAAGCCTCCCCTAATACCACGTTCAAATAATGTGTACATTTCTGCATGTTGCAGTAAATGAATGCTCTCTTTCGTCATCTTGAAGGCTGACTGATAGGACAGACCCGGAAGACTAACAACATGGACGGGGTCTAAGGCGTCCTGTTGTAATGTGACTTTCCTAACAGTCTCAAACACGTCAGCCAACAGATAGACGTCTAGTTTTAAGTAGGCAAGCATGTAGTCACCAAAAGTGCGACACCTAAATTCTAACCATGCTTGCTCTGCGTGCCTATAATCATCCAGCGAACAGTCCTCACCCGTCAAATCATTCTTAAATTTATCGATGGACGGAGGGGATGTCTATTTCAATGTATCCATTGAACTAAAATAACTATAAGGAAACACCCCTTTCCGTCGCATCAGACTGTCACTTATGTTGGGATAGTCTTTCTTTAAATGTTGAGTGAGGGGAAGTGTTTCTAAATTATTAGCCAACGCGGCTAAGGAAGAAGACATAAATTGAAAACTATCTAGAAACTTTATGTCATAGAAGACAGGCTTCCCCTCCATCGTCTTATCGACTTGGACTTTAGCAGTGATGCACATAAATTTTTCCTTACTTTGTGCAATCACTTTGGATGACCAGGATTTCATTTTGCCGAATCCATGGCGAATGATGATGTGAGCATCATAACATTTAAAGTTATGAAAGATGACGGGGAGCGTTCGCCGTTTGATCCTAAGTTTCATATTACATTTACTGCATAAGGCAGACCTAAATTTACCACTGAGATGGCAATGGTCCCTCACTTTCTTATGTTGCTGATCATCAAAGGATGAACAGCAGCGGGGACATTCTATGGTCCTATCAAATTTGATTTTATTGGCTCCTGTGAAGCACATGGGTTTCCCAGTCAGCTCCGTTTCATAGCGTTGATGAAAACGGGCTTTCCTATCTAAAAAGTTGAGGAAATTTTCAACGCACTCCTCGCCTTGCCACACATGCATCTTATTTTGATTCCTATAATATGGATGCCAGACTTCATAACAGGCAATAGCTGCTGACTCATGACTTAGGTCTTCTTGTTCAATATGGCATTCAATGTCCGCATAGATGGTACATATGGGACTGAGCTCATTGCCGTTTTCCTCATACCTATAAAATTTATCTTTTGGCATGACTTCCATTTGAAGCTTACCCTGAGAGCACCACTCGTAATGCTGTTCAAAATATGGTTTAGATGTGAAACGCCGTGTGCAGCGATCACTGTGATAAAAATTATCCCTATGGGTTGCTTGATGATGGTATAACTTTGAAATTTTAGGAATGCCACAACAATGCCATTCTGGATGGTTGCCGCTATAGACTAGGAGAAGATTGATGACCCGGTCGAAGTTACTTTGGCGATTATTATACCTAGCGCCCTTCAGACCTTTTTCCCAGAGATGGACGACGATTATTGAGTTTTTCAAATTGGGCGATGCCTTTAAAATGTAATGTGTTGACATCTAACCCGTCAAACTTAAGTTCATCCTCCCATTCACAATACGTGGCGACTCTTTGATGATGTATACCTATATCATTATAGTGAAGAATGGAGAGGACGGCATACTTGAAACACTGGGACCGACAGCCTTTTTGCTAGCCAGTGCTTTGGGGAGGGTCAAACAACCACTCCCTTGCAAATTTTCTAAAAGATTGATTTTAATGTCTACTTTCTTTATCCCATCAAAGATCAGACCGCTGTCTCTTTCATTAAATTTATTTAAAATGCTGACGAGATAGGTCGCATGTCTCTCTATCCACTCGCTTACATCACCTATGAGATCAGCAGCACAGGAGGCTATCCTGATGGTCACAGTGGACTCAACTTCTCCCGTGCTACTGTCTACCTTATTGAAACGAGCAGTGAGATAGAACATGCCCTTAAGTAATAATCTATCTAAACTCGCCAACATTTGATGAATTAAGCCTGTATTATTCATCAGGAAAGGATGAATGTCTTGCACAGCTTCAGAGCATTCTAACTCATGATCGCGAACGAGCCTCTCAAGGGAAAACGTGCTCAGCCTTAGAGTGACGTTGTTGTCAGTGTAAAGTTCAGTGGGATGAGTGTGACAGAGTGTGTGCGAAGAAAGAACAAACTCTGTAGGAAAGGTCTTCTGAAACGAAGAACAGGAAAAGCCGACGTGCGATGAAGGATGCTTCCTACCTGATGACGTTGGTGGTTGCCTCACACTGCCACAGGAACCGCCTTCGATGTGGACTCCCAAGTTGATGTTGTTGTAGAACGTGCGTCCATAACCTTCACACTTGGGTCGTTGAGGGATCGGTCGGCGCTTTCCTCCCCTGCAGGTATGGCCAGCGGTGTGACGTCTCACATTGTAGGCTTTGGCGAAGACCCTCTCACACCGCTGGCATCGAAAGTCCTCCTTCTCTTCGACTTCAATCTCAATCTCCTCTCCCACTATCTCCAACTCCTCCTGCTCCAACAGTCTCTCCACCGACTGCACGCTGCAGGTGGTGGTGGTGACGATGTTGGGATGATGATGGGAGGGAACGTCGCCGTTCAGGAGGTAGGCCGCCAGATCTGTTGAGAAAAAGAGAAAAGAGATTAGTAACATGATCATAATTTCAAGTTTGAAGTGTTATCCCCCCTTTGCCAATCACGGATACTTACCATCTAATGAATTCAACTCCGACAGCAAGGATGGACGTGGAGGAGGTAGGAGTGGGACGCCAGCCGAGGGTGGAAGGGTCCTGGGCTTCGGTGTCGGAGGGATGTGGTGACGAGGAGCAAGGACTGGTGCAGGGACGGTTGCAGGTACCGGAGCAGGCGGTGGAGGTGAGGCGATGACTATGCCCGAGAAAGGGGTCGCACCTTGGGCGGAGGTAGATGGGTGGGAAGGTACGGCCGGAAATTTGTCATTAAATCTCCGCCTCGCGGCTTCCTCCCACTTCTTCATCTTGGCCAAGTCTGTAGAGAGGAAAGAGAGATTAGATAATGAGACAAGGATGAAGTAGAGGATCTGAAACAGCCTAAACATGAGATGTTAAGGATACTTACACTTGCCAAGCCGCTCATAGGCTTCCCCGATTGCTCCTTGGGGGAGGGATTCCCCATTACGAATACATTCATGCACTGAAAAAGAATGGCAGCAAACATAAGCAGAGGTAAAATTTGGAATCGGTTTAAACATAAACAAAATAAGGGAGGGGCTCTTGATTTTAATGAGGATGTCTCCCCTAATGATGTTAGCAATAGAGTCAACCTTGATACAAATACTTACATTGCTCGATGGTGGCCTTCTCCATCTCAGCAGATATGCGATAATTTTCAATTTTTGTAAACTCCATGTTGGATAGTTGATAATAGATACTGAATAGTAAGACTTCAATCACTGAAAAGGAAAGATGAGAATTGTTTCATTTGCCTAGTCAACGTGCATCATGGGAAACAATCATTGAAGTGACATCTAATGCATTACATTTCACTCTACTCAATATCATAAAGACTAACCTTTGTCAAATGGCTGAAGTACTCTGACCTGGCGAGAGAAAGCGTCACGTTGAGTATGAAGTCGAACGCCCAACGCAACGGCTCAGAGGTTTCGGTCTAACAAACGACGAACAACCCGTGCAACGCAATCCCTCTACGGCAGTACCCGCCGTCCCGAAGGAACGCTCGAGCAAAGGAGGTATTACAGCGATGATATGTTTTATGAGCAGACGTGAATCTCTAGATAGCAAGAGACTATTCAACTTGATAGCAAGTCAAAACAACCTGATAGCAGGAGCTCACCGACACTCACATTGTGAAAGATAAATGTGAAGAGCCTTTTATAAGATTTTCCTAAGCTGTGAATGGATGAGACCTCTCGTCCAATCACAGACGAGATAGAGTTCCCGATGTGCACACACACATTTGTAGCGCGTTATTGAAATCGTGCTAGGCAAATATGATGTTTAGCAATAGACTCAACCATGGCACCTGAACTCAATACATTGAAACATGATGATTGCACGATTCGTTTTCATCAAGAGTGCTTCGGAGGCTTAATACAAGATTACATCCTTGAGTTTCAAAGGGAGGAGACAGAATTGGAAGCATGTTTAGACTACACACGAGAAATATTTACGGAGTTGATATCTTATTTCAAAGACAGTCTCATCAAGACTCACTTAATTGCACATGTCAATTACACTCATTTCCCACAAGGTGAAGTAGCGGAAAGTGTTGACTTTCAATTTCGTTCCTATGGACAAGAATGTGTTACTGATTCTTCTGAGTTTTATACACGACATCTGCGGAAGATTATTTCTCGGATGGACAGCTTTCATGGTTACGGCGATCATTTGCTTCTGAATAAAATAAAGCATATTGTCATTGCTATTAGTAAAGTGGGTTTCAATGATGTTAAATCAAAGACAAAATAAAGTATTTTTTCATGACGACTTTTTGCTAACTATACTTTAGAGGTGACGAGTCTCTACTGATACCATGTAGTTGGTTTCTATAAACGATAGACTTGTTGCCCTTCGTGGTAGTATTATTCATCAATGGTTTATCATGTTGAGATCAATCTTCGAAATAACTATATTTGAAACATCACATGTCTCCCTATGTTTTTCTGCTGATTTTAGTAACTTACGTTTTCTTCAATACTTGTATAGCAATCGACTGCGATACAGTAAAGTAGCGTTCAGAGCTTGTTCACTACTGAAGAGAGAAGTCTGGTGTGTTGCATGTGGTGCAAGGGTGGCCTCCCATTTCATTCCATTCATCATTTATTCTTCCCTCTGCATTCCATATCCGAAGATATGTGGCGGGCTTGGGACCGCTTTAGCTCCATTAGAAGGTTGGCCCTTAAAAGAGCCCATGGGTCGTTCTCCGTCCACCGACACTACTCTCTTCATCGACTATTGCAAAAACTCTGAAAGAAAAAGAATAGAAGATTAGAGGTGTTAAGGAAATGATCATGTTGAAGTAACTTACTGGGAACTTTCTTCCGAATTTTTCGGACGACGAAGTCTTCAAGCTGACCGGTAATGTCCATACTCATGTGGAGACATCGGACTCCGTCGCCCTCGTAGCACTCCTCTGTTTGATTTGGGTCGCTTGTAATGGATAGGGCATCGCACACATTATTTTCAAAGAGGGGAAGATGGACTTCATACACTCTTCTTTTTCTACACTTCTCACGCTCATGCAATCGCTCCACGTACGACAACAAGCGCCTGTTGATCACCTTCGTCTCTTCCACTTCCTTCACTACACCTCGCATCCGCTCCACCTCATTCTCCTCACGCATCAACTCCGACTCTAAGTCCTCAACCGCCTTCACTCGCTTCATCATACCACTCCTTTCCTTCAACCACTCCTGCTCCTTCACTCGCATCTCCTCCAACTCCTCTCTCATCACCTTCATACCCTCAACCTTAGCCTTCAGCTCTTCATTCTCCTTCAAAACTTTTCTATTCACACTATCCATAGCCATCATACGATCCTTCAACCTCACAAACGCCTCCATATCATGCACCTCTTTCCTAGGCGATGATGTTGCTACAGGCTCAACAACTTCCTCCCTGTCTTTCTTTTCCTGTGCGTTTCACTCTTCCTTCAAATCCGCTATATCCCCAAACAAATCTTCCATCATCGCATCCAAATCAACCTCATCAGTCTTCTTAATTTCCGCTCTCAACTCCACTTCCTCAGTCGTATCCTCATCACTCTTCTCAGCCATCCCCTTCGCAATCGAAGCTACATCCTTATCATTCTCCTCCATTGCCAACAATATTCCCTCAAACCACGACTTAAACCCCTTCTCTCCGATGTTCCCAGTCTCACACTGCAAATGCGCCTTCATAAACTCTGCCTCATCCCCCATCGCACATATCCGACAAGACACACATAACCTCAACATCACTTTCCTCTCATGGCCCATCGTCCCCTCTTTAGCTTTTAGATGTTTCTTAAGATCACTGCCTCGTGCGATACGGCCACAGCTGCATTCTCCAACCAGCATTCTGGCATTACACTGCTTAGTCATGATAATTCTGTAAAGATAGAGTAAAATTTGATGACAAGTGTTTATAGGATACTACTTGCTGATATGCATTGAAAGACTAAGTCATTAAACATTTGATAGCAAACGTTGGAATAAAATCGTCAACCAAATTTAAAGAGTATGATTCCTAGCTTCATCCTAAAACCCAAAGTTTGACAGCAAACCTTGTCAGAGCACTCACCGTTCGTCTTGCAACATGAAGCAGGAGTTAAGACTAGAGAAAAGTCACGGTTTATATACCCCTCTGACACAAAGCCATGATTCAGACCTTCCTTATTTGGCCATGCATTTGATTTGACAACGACGCTTTTACCATGTATGGGCATCGGCAGTCACCGTGCTTTCAGTTACCAGCTCCCAACACAAAGGCGGGTTACCCTATGATGCAAAAAGGTTTGACGTCAATGCCTGCAGTAACCGTCTCATTTTTACCAAGTTACAATGACAAACGATAGACGTTGCCAACCCTGAGTTACTGAGGCTAGACGAGATTTCACAAAGGCCTGATAGCAAGCCAGCAACCGTTTGGGTGTTAAGCTCTTGAATCCGATACAGGCATTACTCAGAGGGGATCTTATCCCAGCTCCAATGCCTCGACCCACAAATCCAACCTCGGGCGGACAGAGCGTGCGTCATGTCACTGTGTTGGTATCCGGGCCCCGATTTTGACATAAAAATCGGTGGAGTTATCTACAAGAGGAAACATCCCAAGTCGTTGCTTTGATCAGCTTGACAGCAAGCCGTAGAGAGGGATAGCAAGCCATGATTCACAAGCGTTTTGCAATGGAGATGTTTAGAGGCTACCCATGACAAGATAGTTAAGACTCAACCGATTGGCGTTCAAAGTGCTACGTTGAGAACTGTGTCAAATGCCCAACATGAGACATGAGTTGCCCCAGAGGTTTCGGTCTAAAATATGACACACTCCCTTGCCACACTTATCACTATGGCATCATCCACCGTCCCGAAGGAACACCCTGTCAGTGGAATACTACAGCAAAACTCTCCGTGTCTTGCTCGCTTGTATCACGGAAAGACATGAGAAGACTGGCTCAGACATCATTACAAATCCTTTAGTTGACTTCAGCAGGGTCGGAAACCCCAGAAAACCTCCAAAAGTAGTGAATTTAAATTTGTCAACCTTTTAGCACTACTTATGAAATTTTAAAAGTAGTCTATCACTTAGGGCAGGTCAATAGCGACCGAAAGTTTTTTGAATCAAGTCAAACGGACTTGTAGAAGCAAAGTTACAAACATTTAAAGTTTTGGAGTCTTTTATGGCCTGGAGACGAAGGCCATCTCCTGGCTAACCTCTAAGTCTGACGCCTTAGCTGATATCAGCAATGAAATTTTCTAAGTCGGTTTCTTACAGAAACCCGGAATTTGGAATGTCCGAAGCTATCATCGGAGCTCAGAGAGACGACCTACCTTTTACAATCGCTCTCCTCTAAATGAAAAGTCTCTGTCGGTTCCCCGCTTATATACTCGTAGTTTGTGGCGATCAACTGATGACGTAATACCCATCA
The DNA here is from genome assembly GCA_907163375.1 of Prostheceraeus crozeri. Classification (NCBI taxonomy): domain Eukaryota; kingdom Metazoa; phylum Platyhelminthes; order Polycladida; family Euryleptidae; genus Prostheceraeus; species Prostheceraeus crozeri. The sequence goes on along the minus strand of CAJQUW010007069.1, from coordinate 165,050 downwards.
TCCAAAAACTTTAAACCCGTCTATCTCCGGTTCTAGTGCTCCGATTGACTCCAAATTTTGAGTGTCACGTTTTCTCGCTCTCCCCTTTCATTTAAGACATCCCTCCACCCTCTACGATGACCAGAAGCCGAGATGAAAAAACTCTGTCGTTTTTCCAAAAAGTTCCAAAATCTTGGAAAATGCGCAAAAACTCGATATTTAACAGGCTCTCATTTGGAAACGAAACCTTCCACGCATCTGAAAAGAGTGAATCCTAGAGAACAAAGTGCCGTCTTACCCCTAAAAGAAACCCGAGCTCTTCATTCACTTCCAATCCTCCGCTATTCATCACCAAAAGTGGCCACAATTTTCAGGAAAAAAACTCATGTGGAGAACCAACTTTTCAACTTTTTCTCTCCGATTGACTAGAAACTCACCCTCTAGATGTAGAATGGCACGCTGATTCCAAATCTGGTCTCTGTTTTCCCGTCCGAGGCTTGGTTCACCCGCTAGAGTGATTTTCGTAAACATTCTAACTCTGTCGTTTTTCGGCAATGTCCCAAATTTTCAATGACGTCTCACCTCTAAACGAAGGCAGATAGGAACAAGCCGTGTCTTCCACTGAATTTGTCTCACTCCCAGATTTCAAACGAGCTATTGCACGACTTTCTACGATCCCTACAACCAAAGTTGGAAGATCGCTGCCGAGGGGGAGGTTCAGAGCTTTCTCTCTCCGATTGAGCTGGAAAGAAGTTCCTACCAACATTGGCCAAAACGTCCGAATTTGCACTCCGTTTTCCATCTGAGACCTCCTTCATGCCGAAAAACGACTTTTCACATCCCAAAACATCCAACACCTGACTTCTCAAACTCTGACGTTTTCCTGCCATTTTCCTCCCTCAACCCAGGAAAATAGGACCAAACTTAACTTTCCACTGCATTTTCTCATTCTTAGCTTTCAAATGAGCTATTGCACGACTTTCTACGATCTCTAACACCAAAGTTGGAAGTTTCACAGGAGGGGGGGGGACGTCCTCAAAACTTTTTCTCTCCGATTTTGCTGGAAACATCCTTCCTAACCCAAAATTTCACGTAGATTCCGAATCTGGCCTCCGTTTCCCCATACGAGGCCTCCTTCATGACGAAAAACGACTTTCTCATCCCAAAACCATCAAAACCCGCCTTTTTCCAACTCTGCCGCTCCACCCCTTGCTTCTAAGGAAAACTCCTCCTGCCTTCCTTCCCCACCCAACATTTCACGCAGATTCCAAATCTAAACTCCACTTTCACATCCGAACCCTCCTTCATGACGATTTCCAACTTTTCTCATCCCAAACACCACCAACACCCACCCTTTTCTCACTCTATCCCTCCCACATTCCTATCACCTTCCTTCCCATCCCTTACCGGAAAACTCCTTCCTTCCTTCCAGAGGGGGGGGGTAGGGAACGGTTTCTTCCTCTCGGACCCACTCCTCCCAACACATCCTTGGCCACTTCCTTCCTCTCGCCAGAGGGGGGATGACTCATCCTTGCGCATTTTGGACTTGCGCCTGGGATGGGATTACTACTGTCTCAGTAACATACTAATCAAGACTGGCAGCTGCTCAGCGTAGACCGTTCGACATCATTCGATTTTTCAATTTCTATGCAGCATACGGTAGGCTTATTGGTACTCCGTATGAGAAAGAGTACCCGATTAAGCGAAACGATGCTGATTTTCATCAATTTCTATCCAAGGTGATCTTCTGTTCGTGCTTCAATGATATATTTTGTACGCGCATGAAAAAGATTGAGCAGCAATACGCGTAATGACTTATTCAATACATTAAATATTTTTATGATTGATAGACTAGCGATCACATAATTCTTACAAAATTCATTTATGCTAGAGTATGCGATTCCTCTAACTCTATTCGAAATTCAGTAGGGCTTAAAACTAGATTATGTGTAAATAGTTGTCCATGGATTCACTGACGTCAAGTCAACTATGAAAAAACAAACTAGGATCTCACAACTCAAATTAATGCGATGATATATAGTAGTAGTAGTAGTAGTAGTGTATATTTGATTGAAAAGCGTGCAATACAAGTCAGGAAATGATATCATACACAGAATAATGCTGTTGCAAAATAGAGCGTCATACACAATTTTCAGAGTTTACAGCTTGAGTAATAAACGGAAAAAAGAACGAGATCTTACAGTTGTGCGCGTGTAAAATGACTGAAATTTCCGTGTACGCGGCAGAATCTTTGGAGTCAGCGAAGAAAGAATATGCAACGGAATGCTACAAACATGCAGAAACAAATTTTTCGATAACGAAAGACGTCTTGATGCTACAGAGTCCGAAGTGCATTCACATGATCGATGTGTATCTCCATAAAAAATGATTCTGTGCGCTCTTCTGTCGATGCGCTCCAACTGTTGAGACTGCTTCTGATTTATGCCGCAAAAGCATGGACATGCGTATTCCATAACTGAACGAACATGCGACATATAAATACTGTGCAGTTCAATTTTGGAAACATGTGGACGGAGTAAGCGTAGAGCATGCAATCGGGAAGCGGATTTTGATCTGACCAATTCGATGTGTCGTGAGAAACCCAAACTCTTGTCGATTGTGACACCAAGGATTTTCATCTGGTCCACAGTTTGAGAATCGTAGATGTTCGATACTTGCTGAAAGCGCCCACAGTACATAATCTTTGTTTTTGAAGAATTCAGTCGTAGTTCTTTGCTACGACACCACCAGCTTTGTGCATTGACCATTTCGTCGGAGATTCGCTTTTGGATGTCAACGCATCTTGGCAAAGGGACGACGAGATAAATGTCATCTGCATATTTGACAACATGAGTATCGATGCTTGCAGGAACAAAGTCATTGGTGTAGACACAGAAAAGGTATGGACCGAGTACGGATCCCTGAATAACACCCGATGTTATAGAATAAGGAGCACTTAGGAGATTTTCAATTCGCACAACATTTGAACGTTCATGAAGATAACTTCGAAGTCACATGACAAACCCAGGAGGGAAATTGCTGTTTAGAAGCTTTCTAAGGAGCATGGAATGTGAAACATAATCAAATGCCTTGGAGAGATCTATACTTTTTATGGCTGCCCCAATATATGCTGGGTCATCAAATAATCCGGTAGCTTTGTCGTGTATATCAATAAGCGCTGTTACCGTAGAAGCTCCTTGCCGAAAACCATGTTGATCTCTTCCATATTCTCGCATAAAAGAGGAACGCATTTGCTTACAAATTACACGTTCCATAATTTTCCCGACAGTAGGGAGAATAGCAATTGGACGTAAGTTATCAATGTCCGCAGGAATAGTTTTAGGAAGCGGTATGGTAACTCCAAATTTTAGAGAGTCTGGAAAAATTCTCGAGCGAATTGAATTGCATATAATTGAAGCAATGAATACTGATAGAATGTCAGAAAGTTCACGATAAATTGTGTTTGGAACATCATTGTGAGATTTAGCTGTACCTGGCTTAATCCTCCTCATCAAACTTTCAACATCCTGCTGCGTCACTTCAACATCCCAACAATCGTCGACATGAAGACTGAAGGAATCTGTGTTCGAGGGTTGTGAGTTATATTGAGATTCACGTATATCACACAGCAGCTGATCAAAATCTCCTTGATGAGGCAGGACGTCAAATAGACTTTTTGTTGCGAGAGGATGAGCCAGTTATCTCCTTTGTCATTTTCCAGATACCTCCACTTGATCTCTTGATTTTTGAAGCCCATATATCCTTTGCTATTTTTATTTCCTTCTTTGCTTTTTCTTTGAGTTTGTTAAAGCGCGCCCAGCCTTTATTCCGGTATGCTCTCCATTTCTCGTTGATGACATGTTTCGTTATTGGCGTCATCCACTTGGGATCGCGATCGGTCATGATGACGTCACAGGTTGGTACGTTTAAGTCTGCTAGCTCACGCAGAAATTTTAAGAAAAACTCACATTGTTGGTTCACATCTGAAGAAAGCAATCTGTCACTGTTTTCGCAAGAGAAGGATTGAAAAGCAAGTCGCAGCTTGGAGATGTTTGAAGGGCGGAGGTCGTAGACATTTACATGACGAACTGAGCTTGTATGAGAAACCCCTTGCGCTTTTGGAGCAACAGTCAGCATCTTATGATCCGCATTGCCAATAGGAGAATCGTACATTACACGTTTGTAACCGTAGAGACATCAGTCAAGCCGTCTGATACTAGAACAACATCTAGAATACTATTGCCCCTGGTTGGATTACAGACAATATTTACAAGTTGTAATTCATTGCACAACATGTTTGTGTTCAGCTGATTAAAATCACCGAGAAAAGCAATATTGAAATTCGGAAAAAGCAGTAGAGTGTGGTCTACTAAAGTAATAAAATATGACAAGATTTCGTTCGATGTATATGAGTCGATATTGGGGGGAACGTAAGCATTTATTACTATCAATTTCATGTCGAAGAGTATTACACCACACACTTCGATAGCCAGAGGTGCAGGAAAAGGAAATGACAAAAGTTTGTAGTGTGAATTACTGCGTGCATATATGATAGTTCCTCCTCCTCTTCTATTATTCCGGTCACACCTTGCAATATCAAAACCATCTATGGACACGTAGCAGTTCTGAATAGAGTCATTTAACCAGGTCTCTGTCACACAGATTATGTCTGGATTCTTCAGAGTTGCAGCCACTCTAAGCTCATCAATTTTAGGAAAAATTGATTGTGCATTTAACAACATAAGGGTCGGAAATTTAATGCTAAGCCGTTCTGTATACTTTAAAAAAGTTCTCGAAAATTTTGAACATCTTTGCGTTCCACAACTCGACCTCGGAAAATGACAACATCTTCATTTACCTTCCTTCGTCGAAACTCTTCCCTCAGAATTTTGTCTTGCTCTTGTTGCAATTCTGTTTTGTCATTGTTAATGTATAGATGCTGATACTCGGAACTACTTCGCAAATGTTTGGCTTTTCGTAGTATTGAATATTTGTAGTCAGCTGTCTTGAACTTTATGAGAAGTAAGCGTTTATTATTCGAACCCACACGCCCGATGCGGCGAGTTTCGTCAACCTCCGTGATGGAGGACCCAAGGAAAGTTAAAATATTCTCGCATTTTCCACGATCATGCTGTTTACGTGCTTCGAGATTACCAGTCGTTAGTTCTTCAACCCCAGAGATAATTACATTTTTATCGCGCTTCATTCGTTCAGCAATTTCATCGAATATACCGCTTGTAGCTTTAATATGTGACATTCGCATCTCCGACATGCTTTGTTCAAGAATTTTATGTTTTTGCTTTATTTCATTTATTTCTTCAGTTAAGCAAGTGATCTTATGCAAGAAAGGGTCAAGTCGCTCTTTTAGTTTCTGCTCGAGAGTCGACGACAGCTTGTCGAAGTCACATACATTGTCTACTTTCGATAGTTTCTGTGACCTTACTTGAATCAAAGCTTGCATCAAGTCGTTCTTATTTATAGAATTCTTCCTTCCAAGTAGTTCTTGATCACTCAAAGCCAAAATACCAGTAATGGATGTCATCATAGGAAAAATCTTTGAGAAATTTGAACCACCAAACGTGAAGTCTCAACGCAAACAACGAGACCACAACACTATGTGAGAAACGCACTATGAGATCGAAGTACTGTGCCTTATCCACGATTTCAGTATATAAATTGACGTAGGTCTCTGATCAATCACAAAGAAAACTTGAAATTTTATAAGTGACTGATCGACTGATCACGCCGGTACTGTACGTTGTACAGACGGGCAGAAATCATAGATAGCGGAAAAGCCACAATCACAGAATTAGACCGGTCGTCTCTTCTTCTGTTTGACTAGAAAGGAAACATTGGAACATGCAATGCCTATGAAATGGCACAATCTGCTGACATAATACCATAGAAATCGAACAATGAGCAGCCAGTTTAACATTAAACACGTAAAATTGTCTGAAGTTTCAGTGACAGTTATCAACCGGATCACACAGCAAAGAGACGCAGTCGATGTCAAGTTCTACAGAGAAGTTTGTGAACGTTTTTTCGTGCGCCTGCTAACTTTTTTAATAATTATCGGACTGCCCAACATTATCGAGAAAACTTTTGCGCAATGATCTGAATTCTTCAAATCTGAAGGAATCGTGGTGATCGGAGCATTTTAAAGGAATTCAGAACAATCCGCAAGCGACGCACGACTATTTTTCCTATCTCTGTAAGGTATTAAGAAATTCTTTTTGCCCACTTAATAAGTTCCTTCATGTGCCATTGAGCCTGTTCATTAACTAAAATTCTGCCGACATAAAATTAAACCGATTTAATATTCTGCCGGCAGAATATTCAGCCGACTTAATGAACGACGGTATAACATCGAAAGCGATTGAATATTCTGCCGGTTTCGGTATTATACCGTCGTTCATTAAGTCGGCTGAATATTCTGCCGGCAGAATATTAAATCGGTTTAATTTTCTGTCGGCAGAATTTTAGTTAATGAACAGGCCCATTGTTTGGAATCAGTTTGCACTTCTAGCAAAGTGATGCGGTTAAACAATTTAATTCTGTGGCCACAATAGACTGATTTGGCAGGTATTCAGAACTTCCAATACACGGCGACGTGAAGACAGCCAGCAGCTATGAGAGCGGTGATCAAGTAGGATATCCTTATTTTCCAAAAAATACGGTGATAGAGGAGCGTAGTGAATCAGTTCACACCGAGACCACACAGACAACCGTGGGGCGATCAAAATGATATAAAATTCAACCCCGACGCCGAAACACGACCCAAAATAACTGGATAATAGCGATGCAACCAGAGAACACGCAGAGAGCACAACCTGACACGACGAGGTGTTGAGAGTCTATATATATATATAGATATATGTCAAGATATCGACATGAATCGGATGTTGAATCGTAAGAGATTGCACCTGTCAAAAGAATCATGTCTCTAACATCCTCTAGCATCCTTCAAAAACTATGAGTGAAGGGAAATCCACTCATGCAAATTGTTTTATGCAACCGAATGTTGTGATTCATCTCTCATACGTCTCAAATGTTTATGCAACCAAATTCCTTTGAGAGAATCGAATACTCTTTTATGCAATATGCAGCAGCATCTCAGTCTAGCATCTTAATCATCACAATTTTAATGCCAACTGTGGCAATGTCACAATGGCCATGACTTTTCTTAATCAACATCAACTAGGAAATTATAATAGAAATTTGAAAATAATTGCAATCAATGAAGATGGTATAAATTTTCTAGTGAACCCAACTTACATATTATAAAAGCATGTAGATAGGAAGTGTATATTTCAAATTAATAAAATCAATCAATTTCACAATATATGCATAGAAGTATAGAAATACCATAAGACAATGTACATTGAACGAACGGAAAATTTCTAAAATTATCATAGATTGCAACCTTGATTATATTGTTGTGCACAAAATGGTATGAACGATGACTGATGGCTTGAAGTACGAGAATTGGGGGCATTTGACGATGTCGAGATCTAATAAATGTACGAAAGGACTATATCAAACAAAAGACTATTTGAGTTCTGAATATCACAAAACGTCATTCGTCAGCAGCATTTATTCTGATGTAAGTTGGTGTAAACTTCTCACCGCTACAATCCATTCCACAGATAATACGATGGGACCGTCGTCGAACTTTTTCCATCTTTTACGAGCACTTTTTGCTCAAGCCGATTAATAAAGGGGAGTTGCTGAATAGTTGAGAAAAAAACTAAGAAGTTGGCATTTGTAAATCATGATAAGTTCAGGTGCTATCTGCTCATCTGTTCGTCAATGTGTTCATCGTTTGAGGCACCGATAGGTTTTTTCAAACGCTGTGAAGAATTTCAAACCCACAAAAAGAAAGTTGAAGCTTAATGAGTACAATGGCTTAGTTTCTTAAATAAATAAATTGATGGTTTTATAATCAGCTTCATTTGAATATTTAAATATTAAGATTCTATCTTAATTATTAATTAAGATTATATCATTATAATTATATACAATTACACATAATTGTATAATATAATATAATATATTACATATATTACATATATATTATTTTATATAATATAATATGATATACCATTAATATATATTATTATTAAGATAATAATTATCTTAATTATCTAAATCCCCATTCTCATCATGTGAATAGACTGTAAGCTTTGACTTAATGGTTAATAAAGCGAAAGTATGCCATCAGTTATCAATTTTTTTGTCTCTCCGTCAATCAAATGTTCCAAGAAATAGAAAAGAAAGTATTCAATAGTAGGAGCGCAATTTTGTAGGAATCGATATAAGGTATTGTTTATATCCTCATATTGCTCTCAATAGACAATAGATTTAGTCATTTAGCTCTAAATTTGCCTGTTAAAATAAGTTATCATTTATTTCCATCTTCCTCTACTACATTCGTAGTCGATTTTCTTTGTTTTCACGCGTTTGTTTATAATCCAACGACATAAACAGCGTGACAACAACAGGTAGCCTACACGTGTGTAGCAGCAAATATGTTTTAATTTCCAAATATTAATCCTTCCGTAAATGAAAATTCGCTGAATATAGACTTGGATATAATTCAAGGTTATGCACAGGGATTAGCAGTCGAGTCTGGCTTGTTAGAATACTCGAAATTATTTTCATAATGACACTCTAAGAAACTAATTGCATAGCGACACACCGTAATACTGTATAATTAGAAGTTGCAACTATAGCGTGTGAGTTCATACGTCAGGAAAAGGCGGTTAAATCCTCAGTCTTCCTAATACTTTTCTATAATCATGAATTTTTATTCACTGTGGCCTGTAATCTATGCTCACTGCATCTCTAACTTGATACATGTCATCAATGGCAAGAAAGTAAAGAAATACTTTCAGTACAAGCAATTTTATTCTTTATAATGTCTGGTTACTGATTTTGGAAGCGTTTAGTAACCTATACCTCTGAGTTGACATTTGACGAAGTAGGTGTGTTTGCGTGTAGGAGGAAATGTGTTCGCGCATATTTTGTCTTTCATGCAAAGCAAGAACTAAACATTTTATTTAGCCTAATTAATTCCAATGCTATGGAAAAGTACATGTACAAATTAGTTATAAAATAGGTCTAACATTTTGACTTAAGAACGGATTAGAATGAGTAGCTACTGATTACACTTTGTAGGTCCTGCTGATGACGGATTGATTCGCAAAATTGTAGGTCCTTTGCTTCATCTTCTACACTGTCTATTGTGAGTAAGTCTAGCACAAGGATTTATGATATATTTCAATCTACAGCGCTTGTATGATTTACCGACGTGGCAATTATTGGTTCAAGAGTGAGAATAACTTCTTCGAATACAAATTTTATTGATGTTGCTCGTGGGTTAGACGGCGTTTGTGTCCGACGTAACCTAATGTAGGCTATAGTTCCTGATTTTATTTATGAATATTTGTTTCTTTTCTTGTATTTTATCTTCTAACTATTTTGCTTTTCAAACTTAGTGAGTATCATGTAGTTTATTGCATTTGATGAATTATTTTCCCTAGTTTTGATCTATTGTTGGTTGACACTTAGACCGGCAGCCCAGAGCATTTATTCAATGGAAAGAGGTCACGAGGTTTGAGTATTTGGAGGTGAAGATTATAGAGTGACTTTCATGAATATGTATTGCTGCCGGACTGCATCCGAGTCCGTGACACCCTTTCGCCCCCTATATACATGACATCAATTGAATTTATTCAATGGAACAATGGCACGGCTGTCAGCCTAACAGGTGTGCGATAGGCGTGCGTGTAATGGCGCATGCAACCTGCTTACAGAGCCGATAGGCGAGAGGTCGAACCCTTTTTGAGTCTATTGGTTAGAAATCGGTCATGATCTAAAATGTCTTTTTATTACAGTAAGCTGGGTTTGTGATCGTTGCCAACATAAGTTATGTCTGTTTGCTACTCATCATGCACAATACTGTTGAAATATAGGCTACATGCCGTAATAATAAAGAACATAGCTTTGTCGAGCTGATTTTTATATGCTTTCTTGGTAAATAATTTTCAAAACATCGCAATTATCTGAACC